>JAODAL010000240.1:0-361983 GCA_025379985.1 Phyllomedusa bahiana
CTGGGCGGGATAACAAACCCCAAAAACCTCCAAGACCCCCACTGCCCTTGCTAAAGAGGTGAGGTAAAGGTGCGGACGGGCCGAGCTCCAGACCAAACCCCCTATGGAGCATCTTGGGCCTCCTCAAAGAGAAGGTGGAGGAGCACAAGGTCTCCAACACCCACCAGCTCCGTGATGTCGTCATGGAGGAGGGAAGAGGATTCCAGTGGCTGCAACCTGTGAAGCTCTAGTGACCTCCATGCCCAAGAGAGTTAAGGCAATGCCCAATGGCGACGACACAAACTCCGGACACTTTGGGCACAATTTGTCTATTGTCAGGGGTGTCCTCACTTTTGTGGTCCCTTAGGGGGTGTCCTCACTTTTGTGGTCCCTTAGGGGGTGTCCTCACTTTTGTTGTCCCTTAGGGGGTATCCTCACTTTTGTTGTTACTTAGGAGTGTCCTCACTTTTGTCACTTAGGGGTGTCCTCACTTTTATAAAATACTGTAATGTATGCAGAGCTGATATGTCATCTGTTAAGATGTGATGTCACTGCTGTACAGTATACTGTATGCGGAGCGGTGATGCCGCTCTCAGGCGGTGATGCCGCTCTCAGGCGGTGATGTCGCTCTCAGGCGGTGATGTCGCTCTCAGGCGGTGATGCCAATCTCAGGCGGTGTTGCCACTCTCAGGCGGTGATGCCGCTCTCAGGCGGTGATGCCGCTCTCAGGCGGTGATGCCGCTCTCAGGCGGTGATGTCGCTCTCAGGCGGTGATGCCGCTCTCAGGCGGTGATGTCACGGCTGTACATTATAACACGTATGTCCTCCGTCTCTCACGCAGTCCTTGTGTCTCTCTTACAGGACAAGTCGCTGGGATCTTGCTGGGAGCTGCCGGCAGCCATGTCTCTGACCAAGGTGAAGGTGGAGAAGACAGGTGAGTGCCGGTGCCGCAGCCCCCGGTGACTGTAGTGAGGGGGGCGTATGTCGGCCTCTTGGACATTCACTAGTCAGAAGCTTTTCCATGTGACCGGACCCCTCGCTGCTAGTGTCCTCCCCGCAGCCGGTGTGAGGGATTCTGGGACTTTCTGCTGTAACCGCTCTTCTCTTCTTCCCTCAGATCTGGAGGCAGCGAGCGCTCGCAGTCGTCTGGACGCCGTCTTGAAGGGGCTTCTGGACAGGAGTGAGGTGGACAGGTGAGGGGTTTCCTTACATAACGTCCAGGGGTCTTCACGTAACGTGTGCAGACGGTTCCATTAGGGACTGCATTACACTGCCGTAGATTTTTGAGACTTTTAAAAACCTCCCCCTGCGCTAAAATACAAAACTGCCCCAAACCACAGAGGTCAGTGATTGGCCGCAGCATCATGTGACTACAGAGGTCAGTGACTGGCTGCAGCATCATGTAACCACAGAGCTCAGTGATTGGTTGCAGCATCATGTGACCACAGAGGTCGGCGACTGGCTGCAGCATCATGTGACCGCAGTGGGCGGCGAGTGGCTGCAGAGTCCTGTGACCGCAGGGGTCGGCGATTGGCTGCAGAGTGATGTGACCGCAGGGGTCGGCGATTGGCTGCAGAGTCATGTGACCGCAGGGGTCGGCGATTGGCTGCAGCATCATGTGACCACAGAGGTCGGCGATTGGCTGCGGCATCAGGTGACCACAGAGGGCGGCGATTGGCCGCAGCATCATGTGACCACAGAGGTCAGGGATTGGCCGCAGCATCATGTGACCACAGAGGTCGGCGATTGGCCGCAGCATCATGTGACCACAGAGGTCGGCGATTGGCCGCAGCATCATGTGACCACAGAGGTCGGCGATTGGCAGCAGCATCAGGTGACCACAGAGGTCACAAAAAAATTGTAAATATGCAAAACACTGCAGGAACAATTGTTGAGTCTCTGAATTTGTTCTGAGAAATAGTATCGCCTCCATCAGATCCTACATACCAGGGCTGTGGAGTCGGCAAGCCGAAGCCCCAACTCCTCAATTTCCCAAACTTCCGACTCCTGACTCCCTCATACCCGGCTCATGTTTAAGTGATAACTTTACTGGAGTAAAATGGTAACATCAGGCTGTTTATCACCTTATGATACAATAATCAAGCTATTTAGGTAGAACAGACACTGACAAGCAAAAGGGTAACAATGTTTTGATCTTTTGAACACTTGTGGGTAGAGTTGAAGAAAAAGCTGTATTTGTATCCAAGTCCAGTCTGCACCAACATTGGGACTGTGTAGAAGAGACCTGGGATCAGATTTTGGTCAAAATGTGCTTGAATCTGAACCAGAGCCCAGAAGGATTCAGGCAGTATTGAAAACTATAAGGCAGATTTCCCAAATACTAAGAAAATAATAAAAATTAACATTTTGATTTTTAGGAGCAAAACAGTAATAATGCAGTTACAGGAAAGAATCTGCAGAACTAAGCAGATGCTAATTACTTGCAAGTCACATTTATCTATAAGATCGGTAAGATGACTGTATATACAATTACAGTAGCCTCATGTACAAAGCTGTAGTGGATGGTGAGATGTGGAGCCTGAAAGTCACATGTACAAAACATTGTTACCCTTTTGCTTGTCAGTGTAAAATATATTTATTGGATACGACTTTAGGACACAAAATTTTTTTAAGTATGCAAAACACTGCAGGAACATTTGTGGAGTCTCTGAATTTGTTCTGAGAAATAGTATTTCTTCCATCAGATCCTGCATACATGACCTCACATCTGATCTCATTATTTCCAGGCTAGAGAACGGCCTCTCTACACTAATTTGGGGTTTGGGGGGCAAAGCGGTGACCACAGGGGAAACATCTCTAACAATGTCAGGGGTATAAAGGAATTGCCTCAGCCACAGTCAGGTCTGATGAATGGTTGATCTTCTACATCTTTGAAAGCAGGGGAAAATTTTTCTGAAATCTGTTTGCCCTGGGGGCGGGATCTTTTCCCCTGGGGCAGCGCTTTGCCTGCTCCATGTCATCAATTACACTCCTCATGTAATGAGGCTGAAGATATGGGAGCAGTAGCACTGGCCGGACCCAATTCCTCTTGCTCTTTGCATCTATCTAATTGGACCAACTTATTATATATAGGAGTCGGAGTCGGTCCCTTTTATGACGACTCCGACTCCTGCAAAATAGGCTCCGACTCCGACTCCACAGCCCTGTATGGTGTCAGAGGATCCCAGATTATCAGAATCTTGCTCAGTCTTGTCCCGGGCAGCAGGGGGATCCTGTGCTGCGATAGTCTGCAGCCTCTGCCCATAGGCCAGCTGTAATGGGCTGCTCGGCCGGCCTCTGGGGTCTCGGGTTCCTCCCCGGCCACATCTTTGCGTGTATGTCGGGCGTCACCCAGCGTCTCACCTGCTGATTCTTGTGATTGCAGGGAACAGATGGAAGATGAAGGCGGAAAAGCTTCCACAGACTCGCAGAGCAAGTAAGGAGGAAGCCGAGGGGTTAACACGGTCACCGGACACTGCAGCAAACCCGCACCTGTGATAAGTGTTAGGATCGTAGACAACGCTCTGTGAGCTGAGGCTCGGTTCACATCTGTAGCTGAGGATCGTAGACAACGCTCTGTGAGCTGAGGCTCCGTTCATATCTGCAGCAGAGGATCCTAGACAACGCTCTGTGAGCTGAGGCTCGGTTCATATCTGCAGCAGAGGATCCTAGACAACGCTCTGTGAGCTGAGGCTCGGTTCACATCTGCAGAAGAGGATCCTAGACAACGCTCAGTGAGCTGAGGCTCCGTTCATATCTGCAGCAGAGGATCCTAGACAACGCTCTGTGAACTGAGGCTTGGTTCATATCTGCGGCTGAGGATCGTAGACAACGCTCTGTGAGCTGAGGCTTGGTTCACATCTGCGGCTGAGGATCGTAGACAACGCTCTGTGAGCTGAGGCTCGGTTCACGTCTGCGGCTGAGGATCGTAGACAACGCTCTGTGAGCTGAGGCTCGGTTCACGTCTGCGGCAGAGGATCGTAGACAGCGCTCTGTGAGCTGAGGCTCGGTTCACACCTGCAGAGGATCCTAGACAACGCTCTGTGAGCTGAGGCTCGGTTCACATCTGCGGCAGAGAATCGTAGACAATGCTCAGTGAGCTGAGGCTCGGTTCACACCTGCAGCAGAGGATCGTAGACAACGCTCTGTGAGCTGAGGCTCGGTTCATATCTGCGGCTGAGGATCGTAGACAACGCTCTGTGAGCTGAGGCTCGGTTCACAACTGCAGCAGAGGATCCTAGACAACGCTCTGTGAGCTGAGGCTCGGTTCACGTCTGCGGCAGAGGATCCTAGACAACGCTCTGTGAGCTGAGGCTCGGTTCACGTCTGCGGCAGAGGATCCTAGACAATGCTCTGTGAGCTGAGTCTCTTTGAGCTGAGGCTCGGTTCACACCTGCAGCAGAGGATCCTAGACAGCGCTCTGTGAGCTGAGGCTCGGTTCACACCTGCAGCAGAGGATCCTAGACAACGCTCTGTGAGCTGAGGCTCGGTTCACACCTGCAGCAGAGGATCCTAGACAGCGCTCTGTGAGCTGAGGCTCGGTTCACACCTGCAGCAGAGGATCCTAGACAACGCTCTGTGAGCTGAGGCTCGGTTCACGTCTGCGGCTGAGGTTCCGTTTAGAACTTCAAGGATTCCATCAATTCTTATAGAACTGATACTAAAGCTGCGCTGTGACCACATTATACTCATTGAGGTTCATTGGGTGCCCCCGGTGTCCCTTAAAGGGGGGCTCGCACCATAGACATTGATGGTGTTTCCATAGGACAAGCCTTCAATGTCTGAGAGGTGCAGTTTCCAGCTCTGGGCCCCGCACTAATCTCGGGAACAGCCCCTGAAAGTGTCGGCTCAGAATGTAGATCTGGTCAGGCTTGTGCACAACTCTCCATTCTCCTCTATGGGAGTTCCCAGTACAGTGGAGCATTGTGTTCTCCATTCTCCTCTATGGGAGTTCCCGATACAGGGCAGCGCTGGGTTCTCTATTCTATTCGAGTTCCCAGTACAGGGGAGCGCTGTGTTCTCCATTCTGTTCTATGGGAGTTCCCAGTACAGGGGAGCGCTGTGTTCTCCATTCTGTTCTATGGGAGTTCCCAGTACAGGGGAGCGCTGTGTTCTCCATTCTCCTCTATGGGACTTCCCAGTACAGGGGAGTGCTGTGTTTTCCATTCTCCTCTATGGGACTTCCCAGTACAGGGGAGCGCTGTGTTCTCCATTCTCCTCTATGGGACTTCCCAGTACAGGGGAGCGCTGTGTTCTCCATTCTGTTCTATGGGAGGTCCCGGTACAGGGGAGCGCTGTGTTCTCCATTCTCCTCTATGGGACTTCCCAGTACAGGGGAGCGCTGTGTTCTCCATTCTCCTCTATGGGAGTTCCCAGTACAGGGGAGCGCTGTGTTCTCTCCATTCTGTTCTATGGGAGTTCCCGGTACAGGGGAGCGCTGTGTTCTCCATTCTGTTCTATGGGAGTTCCCAGTACAGGGGAGCGCTGTGTTCTCTCCATTCTCCTCTATGGGACTTCCCAGTACAGGGGAGCGCTGTGTTTGGCCGTACTCAGAACTTCCATAGAAAAATATGGAGAGTTGGGTGCATGCGTGACCGGCTCTCCATTCTGAGCCAAAACGTTTAGGGACCCGTTTCCAAGATAGGTGCAGGCTTCCACTTCCTGTACAGGTTGTGGGCAGTTCTTCAGCTTCGGGCTCCCACTCAATGTTCAGTCTGTGGGTGGTTCTACAGCAGTAACTGCCGTTTCAGATCTACTATTCTTAGCTGAGTCTGTTAGAGGGAGTTTAAACAGCAGAGTGGAAGTCTAAAGAGTAAGTCATGTCATGTTTGTCAGTAAGAAATATAACCAAGCTCTTGTGTTGCTGATAAGACACAGCAGGGAGTGACGTCACCATTCCGGCCACTGCTAGAACAGAGAGAGGTGGTCGGTAACCTAGGGAAGCTTCTGTAATCAAGCAGGAAAGAAGAACTGTTCTAACTCTGAAATGAAGCAAAATCAGAACAGCAGTGCAATTGGTAATAGTGTTTATTTACCTCGGCTACATGTTTAAATCCAGTCAATGTGTTGAGAAGGACCCCTTAAAGCAAACAGGGAGCGCGGAGAGGGATTGAAGCTCAGAGTCTGATTTATTCTGTGAGGATGGAGCTTTATGGGATGTGGAGTCCCCCTTTGATTCGGGGTCCCCTCTGCTGGGAGTCTGCTCCTGCTTAGTTTATTGTATGAGAATCCACAGGTGTTTCCTGCCCCGAATCTTCTTGGGCTTTTTTCGTGCTCTTTTTGTTCTGATCTGGTTCCTCTTTTTCTTCCAGAGACTCTTCTCCATCTGCTGCCGGAAAGCGGTACGTTTTTGTGGTTTTCACTTGTTTCTGTTCTTCTCTGGGGCGGAGGAGCTGACCCCGCGCCTGGGATCCAGCTGGAAAGGACTGGGGCGGGAGGGGAGGTCTGTTGGCCAATGGGCATCAGCCGGAGTGTGCCGAACAATGCTGATTGGCTCAGAGCGGATGACGGACAGGACTCTCCTCCAATGCTGCTCCAGTGACCCCAGTACACCCAAACTGGGAGATCAGTGGGCCTTATGTATGAAAACTGTCTAGGGCCGCCCCTCACAGGATCTGATACCACAGGTCTCTTCAGAGGAGTCCGGGCCCCGGGGTCAGAGCAGGGGCCACACCTCACAGGATCTGATACCACAGGACTCTTCAGAGGAGTCCGGGCCCCGGGGTCAGAGCAGGGGCCGCACCTCACAGGATCTGATACCACAGGACTCTTCAGAGGAGTCCGGGCCCCGGGGTCAGAGCAGGGGCCGCACCTCACAGGATCTGATACCACAGGACTCTTCAGAGGTCCGGGCCCGGGGTCTGAGCAGGGGCCGCACCTTACACGATCTGATACCACGGGACTCTTCAGAGGAGTCCGGGCCCCAGGGGTCAGGGCAGGGGCCACACCTTACACGATCTGATACCACGGGAATCTTCAGAGGAGTCCGGGCCCCAGGGGTCAGACCAGGGGCCACACCTCACAGGATCTGATACCACAGGATTCTTCAGAGGAGTCCGGGGCCTGGGGGTCAGAGCAGGGGCCGCACCTCACACCTCACAGGACCTGATACCACAGGACTCTTCAGAGGAGTCCGGGCCCCGGGGGTCAGAGCAGGGGCAGCACCTCACACCTTACAGGATCTGATACTATAGAACTCTTCAGAGGAGTCCGGGCCCCGGGGTCAGAGCAGGGGCCACACCTCACAGGATCTGATCCCACAGGACACTTCAGAGGAGTCCAGGCCCCGGGGGTCATAGCATGGGGGCCACCTACAGGATCTTATACCGCAGGACTCTTGAGAGGAGTCCGGGCCCCAGCAGTTAGAACATGAGAGCCACCTGCAGGATCTGACTCCACAAGACTCTTTATAGGAGTCCGGGGGTCAGAGATGGCGGCCCGCCCAGTATTTCAATGTTCTGGCTGATCCTCCGCTCACACGTTTCCCGTCTCCCTTCTGCTGTGCACTCATCCCCCTGTTTCTGCCCTAGGCCGTCGGTGCGCCCGTCTCATCATCGCCGGAAGAAAAGAAAAGAGGAGGACGGGATCCCGGAAGCCGCTCTCCCCAAAAGCAGTGAGTTGCTTTGTTCACTGAAGCTGATAAAGTTTTGTTGCTTTGGTTAAAAGAAAACTAAACGCGCCTCCCTTTCCAGACACTTTTGTCATCCGGCTCTTCGATCGGAGCGTGGACTTGGCGCAGTTTTCGGAAGAAACCCCCCTGTACCCCGTCTGCCGGGCCTGGCTCCGGAACTCACCAGGAAGCAAAGCCCCTGAGCCCCCTCCGACCCCACCGCCATCGGAAGAGGTAGGTGATTATAGCCAGCGCTGACACGGTACTGGTTCCAAGCAGTAGCTCTGCTGCAGAACTACAACTCCCAGCATGCACCGACCACTGATCTATGCTATCCTTCTTCTAACCTCAGGGTGATGTAGTAAATGGGAGTTCCCAGAACATCTATCACCTGCCGCCCCCATCCTCGTGCCCAGTGTCAGAAGCTGGAGACCCCGTCAACCTGAGGATACCCTCACCCATCCCCCGAGAAGACGAGCCCCTCAGTATCGACAAGGTGAGCGCTGCCTGGTATAGACTGTGGAGGGCACCAAGGAATATAATGCTGCCGCCCCTGCGGGGCTGTTTGGGGGACTCCTGACACTTAGTTGAGGCTGCTGTACCCCCAGCATTAGCAGATAGTTGTGTAGAGACCCCCTGTGCAAGCTGCCGGTGGTGTACTCACTGGGCATGTGCGGTGCAGAGTGGCGTATATCCTGGAAAGAAGGGCCTGGAGACCAGACTTGCATAGTGGTATTACCCCCCTGTGACTCCTCAGGATAGTGGCATTACACCCCCTGTGACTCCTCAGGATAGTGGCATTGCCCCCCTGTGACTCCTCAGGATAGTGGCATTACCCCTCTGTGACTCCTTAGGATAGTGGCATTGCCCCCTGTGACTCAGGATAGTGGCATTACCCCTCTGTGACTCCTTAGGATAGTGGCATTGCCCCCTGTGACTCCTCTGGTTAGTGGCATTACCCCCTGTGACTGCTCTGGGTAGTGGCATTAACCCCCTGTGACTCCTCAGGATAGTGGCATTACCCCCCTGTGACTCCTCAGGATAGTGGCATTACCCCTGTGACCCCCTCCAGGATAGGCATTACCCTCCTGTGACTCCTCAGGATAGTGGCATTACCCCCTGTGACTCCTCAGGATAGTGGCATTACCCCCTGTGACTCCTCAGGTTAGTGGCATTACCCCCTGTGACTCCTCAGGATAGTGGCATTACCCTCCCTGTGACTCCTCAGGGTAGTGGCATTACCCCCCCTGTGACTCCTCAGGTAGTGGCATTACCCCCCTGTGACTCCTCAGGGTAGTGGCATTACCCATCTGTGACTCCTCAGGATAGTGGCATTACCCATCTGTGACTCCTCAGGGTAGTGGCATTACCCCCTGTGACTCCTCAGGGTAGTGGCATTACCCCCGGTGTCTCCTCAGGGTAGTGGCATTACCCCCTGTGACTCCTCAGGATAGTGGCATTACCCCCTGTGACTCCACAGGGTAGTGGCATTACCCCCTGTGACTCCTCAGGATAGTGGCATTACACCCTGTGACTGCTCATGGTAGGGGCAATAACCCCCTGTGACTCCTCAGGATAGTGGCATTACCCCCTGTGACTCCTCAGGATAGTGGCATTACCCCCAGTGACTATTCAGGATAGTGGCATTAACCCCCTGTGACTCCTCAGGGTAGTGGCATTACCCCCTGTGACTCCTCAGGATAGTGGCATTACCCCCTGTGACTCCTCAGGATAGTGGCATTACCCCCCTGTGACTCCTCAGGATAGTGGCATTACCCCCCTGTGACTCTTCAGGATAGTGGCATTACCCCCCTGTGACTCCTCAGGGTAGTGGCATTACCCCCTGTGACTCCTCAGGGTAGTGGCATTACCCCCTGTGACTCTTCAGAGTAGTGGCAATGTATTTGGTAAAAGTCTTCGTTTACTGTTCCCTACATGTTGAAAGAGAATCATTGTAGTGAGAAAATCCATGAAGTCCTATCTGCCCGTGTTTCTAGGCTCCCCCCAGTAGTGGCAGCAGGGTAGCACTGTGTGTGCAGGGGATGGGGTAAAGCAGAGCCCTGAGCCCGGTGAGCACCCATCTGATTTCTCATATACTCTCCCCATCTCGCAGCCTCCAGAGACCACCCCCAGCATGTCAACGCTCATCTACCAAAACATGAACCGGTGGAAGAAGATCCGGCAGAGGTAAGGGGGAGGGCTGGGGGCGCTGCTGTACCCCAACAACGTTCTAGCCTAGAGGGGAAGAAACAAAAACACAATCCTGTGTAACACTGTCTTACAATGCGCCACATGTATCATAGCGTTGATAAATCTGCCGCCCGTCTGGACTGTCTAGTAGTCTAGCTTTACACCTTATGCCACTTGGTGGCCCAAAATTTTAGTGCATTTTTTTTGTGTGCGAGTCACGCCCCTTATTACAAAACCATGCCCTTTTAGTGAAGCCACGCCCTTAATCTAATATAATACAATATACTGAAATATAATATGATTTAATGTTACACAATATAATGTACTGTATTCTAATGTACTACAATAAAATATAATGCAAGCGATACTGTAATATACAGTATCATAGAATATAATATACTGTAATATAATATGATTTAATATAATCCGATATATACTGTAATATAATGTGATAGAATATAATACAATGTAATTTAATGTAATATAATATGTAATTGGTGTAAATATCACCGTCATATACAGAAAAGAGGATATCATAAAACTTAACCTTTTATAGGTAAGGTTAAAGGGGACTTATCACTTTATCAGTGTGTGTTTTCTTGTACTTTCAGTTTCTCAGTTCCTAAAATCCAGGGGCATTTCTTCCCCTCCCAGCTGGGTGTTTCTTAACTGAAGGGGGATAACATCATCCCCCCCTTCACTGTTCATGCTCGCTCCCGAGTCAGTGTGTTTGTTTGAGATCAGTGGGAGGGGTTAGCACATCCCCCCCCCCCCTGTCCAATTTTTACTGTGTCGTTTCTCTCCCTATGCAGTCTTATTTTGTAAGAGCTGTATGTTTAAATACCACAGGCCTGCATTCAGTCTAGACAGTCTTCCATGAACTCAGAGCACTGATCTCTTCTCCTCTCACAGCTGGAGGTTTGTTACAGTTGTATCCAGTCTTCTATGAACTCATCCAGAGCAGCACAGATCTGTCTCCCTTCTATGTCTACACGCAGCAGCATTAGGCACCGAGCACAGTTCTGCTGTTTTCTGATTGTAGAAGCAGCTGCAGTGTTACTGTGGAGCTGCTGGCTGTGCAGAGTGAAATGCTTCCGGCCCCTTATTCTGAGTGAGAGAGGCAGGAATGCGCGCTCCCGTGAATACGAACGGGGGCCGGACAGAATGTAAGTTAGTAGAGCCGTCAGCCAATGAAATGAAAGGAGGAGGAATCTGACCGGCACTGGGGAACAGTGTTTACAGAAAACGAAGATAAGGGAGACAGTGAAAACAAAACAGCTCTGCTAATGGCATCCAATTACAAAGTTACTTGTTTTCACTGTCCCCTTATTCTCAAGACCATTTAATGTAATGATACAACCCCTTAGTTCTATACATATAATCACAAAAGCCAAAATTCCAGTTCTAGGCATCAAACATATATGAATCATCTCATAAAAATACTTTATCGGTAACCACAGTATAACCAAGGAATTGCTATCTCTACCCTATATAATCCAGGGTGGCCGCCCTGATAAGGGCGGCCCTGTCCGGAACCTCACCCTAACCAAAAACGGGGTTGTTATCACCCAAAGGGAATGAATAAAATATCCTCCATGATAGTCAACTATGTCTATTATTCATTCCCTATTGGTGATCATTTTTAGGAGATGTTTGATGCCTATAATTGGGATTTCGGCTGCTCTGATTATAGGTATATACCTATTAAAGGTTCAGTTTTAGGATCTCCCCTTTTCTGTATTTATTGTAGTTATTCGGGGATTCTATTAGTGGCTGTTATCGAGTCCCTTTTTTCTGTATTTGAAATATCTCCGTCACCTAATATCGCCCTCACCCCCTATCTTATACCGCGACCCCCTCCCCCCCTATATTATACCTCCACCCACCGCTGATCAATTATAATTTCCGTGTCTCTGGTGTTCGTCTGTTTTGGCTGCAGAAGCGCCTGTTTAATACCTGTCGTAAATTTTGTGGTGAAGCTCGCACCCCAATATGTTGCCGCAGTCGCCATAGTAATTGTGCCCCTTTGTGTGTGACAGGTGGAAAGACGCTTCGTACCGGAACCAGCAGCGCTACGCCCAGAGCATGAAGATCCTGAAGGAGATGTACGAGCGCCAGTGAAGCCGCCCCAGAGGGGGTTATGTTGGGGGTCCGTACTGTGCATTATACTCAGACGAGAGGGTCGGGGGTCGGACTCATAGCTCAGAACATGTGCTGAGGTTCGGAGAGGGGCCATGGGGGTGACTTGGGATTTGGTGACCTGAGAGGTGGTAACCGGACGGGCGGGTCGGGCTGTGGGCGCCCGATATGGCGGTGGTCTGCGTGCCCTCTATAGGTGCTGACCTAAGACAGATCACATGGGGCCTAATGTATGAACACTGTCCTTCAGTAAGACTGTCCTTGTTGCCCGTAGCGACCAATCAGCACCCATAGCAACCAGTCAGAGCCCATAGTAACCAGTCAGAACTCACAGTGACCTATCAGAGCCCATAGCAACCAGTCAGAGCTCATAGCGACCAAACAGAATAAGCTTTTATTAACAGTGCTCTGGAAAAAGAAAGAGGGCTCTGATTGGTTGCTATGGATCGATTTGGTTGCTATGGGCTCTGACTGGTTGCTATGGGCTCTGATTGGTTGCTATGGGCTCTGACTGGTTGCTATGAGCCCTTGTTGGTTGCTATGAGCTCTGACTGGTTGCTATGAGCTCTGACTGGTTGCTGTGGGCAACAAGGACAGTCTTGCTGCTAGACAGTCTTCATGCATAAGGCCCATGATCATTTACTTCGAACCCTGAGGCTTCACACAGCTGCAGCTCGTCACAGCGTATCGCCTTCAGAGCAGTGGGGTCGTCTGCTGCACCTAAGGACTTCAGATCTAATCACCAGTCTTTTCTATTCAGCCCTGCCTTAGTCATATCAGCTCCTTGGAAAGCTGGGTGACGATCAGCATGACCCCCCCTACACAGCTTGAAGGGCCGTCTACCTGGTGAGGAGCCTGCAGGAGTCTGGGAAAGCTGGGTGACCTCCTCGGAGGGTGATCATATTGGAGGTCACATAGGAGAGACGGCGGACTAGAATGGAGGACAGCAGAGGGGCTGTTCTCTGGATCAGTGGGGTCCCAGCAGCTGTACCCCAATGTTCACAGATGAGTACTACTCCCGTGAGGGGAAGCCAGTGCCCTGCGCTCAATGTACCCCAGGTGGAGGGGGGGGGCGTCGTACATTTAGATTTTTTTTTTAAACTTTTTTGGCTTTTGTTTTTAACTTTCTGGTTTTAGTCATGTTGTCGACTTTATTGGGAGAGGGGACACGTTTTGGGTCACGGCAGTAATCCTGAATTTTTAAAACTTTTAATTGAGTCATAATAAAGGGGAGCAGCCACCATAGACTTTGCTGGTTTATCGATAGGATATTTCAACAAACTCTGAGAGGTGCAGGTTCCACATCTGGGCCCCGTACCTACCACAGGGGATCGGGCCCCTGAAAGTGTCGGCTCAGAATGGAGATCTGGTCAGGCTTGTGCACAACTCTCCATTCTGTTCTATGGGAATTCCCAGTACAGGAGAGCGCTGTGTTCTCCATTCTGTTCTATGGGAGTTCCCAGTACAGGGGAGCGCTGTGTTCTCTCCATTCTGTTCTATGGGAGTTCCCAGTACAGGGGAGCGCTATGTTCTCTCCATTCTGTTCTATGGGAGTTCCCAGTACAGGGGAGCGCTGTGTTCTCCATTCTGTTCTATGGACGTTCTGAGTACGGACAAACGATCCGCTCCCCTATACTGGGAACTCCCATAGAGGAGAATGGAGAACACAGCGCTCCCCTGTACTGGGAACTCCCATAGAACAGAATGGAGAACACAGCCCTGCCCTGTACTGGGAACTCCCATAGAGGAGAATGGAGAACACAGTGCTGCCCTGTACTGGGAACTCCCATAGAACAGAATGGAGAACACAGCGCTCCCCTGTACTGGGAGCTCCCATAGAACAGAATGGAGAACACAGCCCTGCCCTGTACTGGGAACTCCCATACAACAGAATGGAGAACACAGCGCTCCCCTGTACTGGGAACTCCCATAGAGGAGAATGGAGAGAACACAGCGCTCCCCTGTACTGGGAACTCCCATAGAACAGAATGGAGAACACAGCGCTCCCCTGTACTGGGAACTCCCTAGAACAGAAAAGGAGAACACAGCGCTCCCCTGTTATGGGAACTCACCAATAAGAACAGAATGGAGACCACAGCGCTCCCCTGTACTGACCAGATCGCCATTTTGAGCCGACACTTTGTGGGGCCCGTTCCTGAGATATTTGCGGGGCCCAGAGGTGAGTCCTCTACCTGTCAGACTGTGGCATATCCTAGCGATGCACCCTCAAAGTCTATGGAGGGAGTCCCACTCTAATGCCCCCAGGTCCTTCATTTCCTTAATGTTTTTTGATATATTGTGACGCCCGGTTATTTCTCAGTTTTTATGGATTTCGCCTTGTGTTGTTCATGATAAAATTCTATACGACCACCCTGGAGTGCGCTGCTTATTACGTCGCTGAGTTTTCGTGTTGTTTCCGCAGACTGTGGCAAGGATTTATTGATAATTTTATATCACAAGGCATTATGGGAAAGGAGCTGAGAAGCCCAAGCGCCCTCTATTAGATGTAACAAATCCTCAATTTGCTTTTGACCACTGAGTCTTTAGAAAGCAAAAAGGGATACTTGTCAAGCCGCATCACCAAATCTGCAGACAGCTGTTTTGGGGTTTTTTGCCCATTATCAGTGCAGTGCTGAGCGATACTGGTTGGCTGGGTGCGGAGGCAATGGTGGCTCAGAAAAGGGGTATATCTCTCCCTGGGGAGGCTCCTATATAGGTGTGCATCCACCCAGGATGCCAGTATCGCCTCTGCATCCTGCACTGATTGAGGGGCATAAACCCCATTAAAAACAGCTGTATGTAGATGAGTGATACTGGCTTGGCTAATATCCCTTTTGCTTTCTAAAGCCTCAGTGGCTCAAAAGCAAATTGAGGATTTGTTACATCCAATAGAGGGCGCTTGAGCTTCTCAGCTCCTTTCCCATAATGCCTTGTGCTATGCAGATACTTAATGGAGGGCAATAAGGCAATTTCAAATCTCCACACACCTGTATGGTGCTCTCCTCAAGGAGAGTTATTACCTTTTCTTGATAATTTTAGGTGCTTAGGACTAAAGACCTCGTGTTTACCACCAGGACTCAAAGGGAAGGAGAAACTAGATGTACGGTGTACAGAGATCACTATGCAGAAATTGAAAAAAGGAGAGGGCGCTCGATGTGAAAGTACGTCAGGAAATTCAATAAAAATAAAACATACAAGGTGCTCACCTGATGGCGTTGTGCTTATATTGTAGAGGCACAACGATCATAAAACCTTTTTGGCATAATTAAGCCCAAAGAAGCAGCCACGTAGTCCAGGAACCCTGGGTCATTGGAAGACCTCGAGGAACGATAATGAACCCATAAAACAAAAATAGGACCGGGGCTCGTTCGCAGCAAATTATTCCTCGTCGCACCGGGTTGGCAAACGAAGGATAAAGAATATATCTTATTTCATTAAAAACACAAATAGCATATTTTTGTTTTATGGTTCAAGATCACTATACAGAGACCTGGCTGTAGGGGGAGTGACTGAACATGTGTGTCCTCCAGCCTCAGCTCATTATAAGGACGTGCACATTGCTATACACCGTGCTGTACTGAGATCACTATACAGAGGAAATGGCCATGTTAGGGGGAGTGACTGTGCAATGTGTGTCCTCCAGCTCTCAGCTCATTAGGCTGCACATTGCATATACACTTGTACAGAGAGATCAACTATACAGAGACCTGGCTGTAGTGGGGTGACTGAGCATGTGTGCCTCCAGTCTCAGATCATTAGGAGGACGTGCACATTGCTCATATACTTGTTACAGAGTATCACTATGCAGAGACCTGCTTGTAGGGGGAGGTCCGTGACCTAAGCATGTGTGTCCTCCAGTCTCAGCTCATTAGGAGGTCGTGCACATTGCTATACCACTGACAGAGTTCCACTATACTGAGACTGGCTGTAGGAGAGTGACTGAGCATGTGTGTCCTCAAGCCTCATCTATGGTAAGGACGTGCACATTGCTAACCACTGTACAGAGATCACTTACAGAGCCTGGATTTGTAGAGTGACCTGAGCATGTGTGTCCTCCAGTCTCATACTCATTTAGGCGGACAGTGCAACCATTGCTATACACTGTTCAACAGCTCAGTATACATTGGACCTGGCCTGTTGGAGAGTGACTGGAGAAGGGTGTGTGTGTCCTCCAGCCTTAGCTCATTAGGAGCACATTGCTATACACGTACTGAGATCACTTTACAGTGAACCTGGCTGTAGGGGGTGATTAGTTGAGCTGAGCATTGTGGTGTCCTCCAGCCTCCGCTCATTAGGAGCACATTGCTATACACTGTACAGAGATCACTATGCAGAGACCTGGCTTGTAAGGGTTGTGACTGCTGAGCTTGGTGTGTCCTCCAGTCTCTAGATCAGATTAGGGGCGTGCACATTGCTATCACTGTTCAGAGATCAGTATACAGAGAACTGGCTGTAGGAGAGTGACTGAGCATGTGTGTCACTCCAGCCATCCAGTCATTAGGAGCACATTGCTATACACTGTACAGAGATCACTATGCAAAGACCTGGCTTGTTAGGGGGAGTAAACGTGACCAATGAGCATGTGTTGTCCTACTTGTCTCAGCTCATTAGTGTGAGGACTGTTGCACATTTGCTATATTACTGTACAGAGATCACTTGCAGAGGACCTGGCTGTAGGGGGGAGTGAATAAGAATGTGTTGTCCTCCAGTCTCAGCCTCATTAGAGAGGCCTGTGCACCATTGCTATACACGGTACTACAGAGATCACTCTACTGAGTCCTGGCTGTAGGAGAGTGGGACTGAGCATGTGTGTCCTCAAGCATCATCTCATTGTACAGGACGTGCTCATTGCTAACACTGTAAAGAGATCACTAGAACAAGACCTGGCTGTAGAGTGACTGGAGCATGTGTGTCCTCCAGCCTCCGCTCATTAGGAGCACATTGCTAGACACTGTAAGAGCATCACTATGCAGAGACATGGCATGTTTTGTAGGGGGAGTGATCTGAGCATCGTGTGTCCTCCAGTATTCAGCTCATTAGGAGGACGGTGACTTGCTATACACTGTTCAGAGATCTGATAAATAGACCTGGCTGTTTGTAGGAGAGAGTGACTGAGCATGTGTGTCCTCCAGGCTTAGCTCTTTAGGAGCACATGCTATACACTGTACAGAGATCACTATAGAGTGACCATGGCTGTAGGGGGACAGAAGTGACATGACGCATGTGTGTCTCCAGCCTCAGACTCATTAGGAAGCACATTGCTAATACACTGTATCAGAGATCACTATGACAGAGACCCTGGCTGTGTAGGGGAGTGACTGAGGCATGGTGTGTCCTCTATCTCAGCTTCATTAGGAGGACGTGCCATTGCGATATACACTGTTCAGAGATCAGAACTCAGAGACCTGGCTGTTGGTAGAGTGATCTGAGCATGTGTGTTCTCCGCATCAAGCTCATTAGGAGCACATTTGCTATACACAGTTACAGAGATTCACTATGCAAAGACCTGGCTGTAGGGGGAGTGAGTGAGCATGTTGTCCTCCAGCCTCAGCCTCATTAGGTGGACATGCACATTGCTATACACTGTACAGGGTATCACTACGCAGAGACATGGCTTGTAGGTGACCTGAGCATTGTGTCCTCCAACATCAGCTCAATTAGGGGGACATGCACATGGCTATACAATGTGTACAGTGATCACTATGCAGAGGAACTGGCTGTAGGGGGAGTGGCTCATTGAGCATGTGTGTCCTCAGCCTCAGGCTCGATAGGTGGTCTTGCACATTGCTTACACTGTACTAGATCACTATACAGAGACCTGGCTGTAGGAGACGTGACTGAGCATGTGTGTCCTCCAGACTCCGCTCATTAGGAGCACATTGCTTATACACTGTACAGAGTCACTATGCTAAGACCTGGTCTGTTGTTGGGGGAGTGATGGGAGCATGTGTGGTCCCCCAGTATCAGCTAATTTAGGAGGACGTGCACATTCGCTATACACTGTTCCAGAGATCAGTATACATAGACATGGCATGTAGGTGAAGTGACACTGAGCATGTGTTGTCATCCAGCTCAGCTCACGTACGGGAGCACTAGCTATACATGTACAGGTGATCACTATACAGAGACCTGGCTGTAGGGGAGTGGACCTAAGCATGTCGTGTCATCCAGCCTCAGCTCATTTGGAGCACATTGCTTACCGGTTACAGAGATCACTATGCAGAGACCTGCTGTAGGGGAGTGACTGAGCATGTGTGTCTCAGTCTCAGCTATGAGGAGGAGTGCACATTGCTATACCACTGTTCAAGAGTCTGTTTATACATAGACCTTGGCCTCGTAGGAGAAGTGACCTTGAGCATGTGTCGTCCTACAGCCTCAGCTCATTAGAAGCACTTGCTATTACAATGTACAGAGATCAACTATGCAGAGACCTGGCTGTGAGTGACTGTGCATGTGTGTCCTCCGCCTCAGTGCTATTACATGTACGAGATCAGCTATACAGAGAACTGCTGTAGGGTGAGTGAATTGAGCATCTGTGCCTCCAGCTCAGCCTCATTATATGGACGTGCACATTGCTATACACCGTGTACAGAGATCCACTATACAGAGACCTGGCTGTAGGGGGAGTGTACTGGAGCAGTGTGTGTCCTCCAGCTCAGCTCATTTGGTGCACATTTGCTATACACTGTACATGAGATCACTTACAGGACCTGGCTGAGGGGAGACTAGTGATGAGCATTGTGTGTCCTCCAGTCTCTGCTCTTTAGGAGGACGTTGACCATTGCTATTACTGTACAGAGATCACTATGGGAGACCTGGCTTTGTAGGGGGGGGTGACCTATGCATGTGTGTCCTCCAGTCTCAGTCATTAGGAGGACGTGCACATTGCTTATACACTGTACAGAGATCACTTACTGCAGACCTGGCTGTAGGAGATGTGACTGAAGCATGTGTGTCCTCAAAGCCTCATCTCATTTGTAAGGACGGCACATTGCTATACACTGTACAGAGGATCACTATACAGAGGACCTGCTGTAGAGTGACTGAGCATTGTGTGTTCCTCCAGTCTCAGCTCATTAGGATGGAAGTATGCTCATTGTATACAATGTTCAGGAGATCAGAATAAATCAGACCTGGCTGTAGGAGAGTGGACTGAGCATGTGTGTCTCTCCAGCCTTAGCTCTTTAGGAGCACATTGCTCTACACTGTACCAGAGATCACTTATACAGAGACCTGGCTGTAGGGGGACGTGACTGAGCATGTGTGTCCTCAGCTCAGACTATTAGGAGCACATTGCTATACACATGTACAGAGAATCACTATGCAGAACCTGGCTGTAGCGGGGAGTGACTGAGCATGTGTGTCCTCCAGTCTCAGCTCATTAGGAGGACGTGCACATTGCTATACACTGTTCAGAGATCAGTATACATAGACCTGGCTGTAGGAGAGTGACTGAGCATGTGTGTCCTCCAGCCTCAGCTCATTAGGAGCACATTGCTATACACTGTACAGAGATCACTATGCAGAGACCTGGCTGTAGGGGGGGAGAGAAGAGCATGTGGGTACTCCATCTCAGCTCATTAGAGAGGACGTGCACAGTTGCGTATATACTGTTACAGAGATCAACTATGCAGAGACCTGGCTGTCTAGGGGGAGTGACTAAGCATGTGTGTCCTCCAGTCCAGCTCATTAGGAGGGACTGAGAACATTGCTATACACTGTACAGGAGATCAACTATACTGAGACCTGGCTGTAGGAGACGTGATGCTGAGCATGTGTTGTCCTCAAGCCTATCTCATTGTAAGGACGTGCACTTTTGTCTAACACTGTACAGGAGATCACTATACAGAGACCTGGCTTGTAGAGTGATCTGAGCATGTACGATTGAACGTGTGACATCAAGGCCTCCCGCTATAGGAGCCACATTCTATACACTGTACAGAGATCCACTAAGCAGAAGGACTGGCTGTAGGGGAGGACGTGACTGAGCATGTGTGTCTCCAGTCTCAGCTCATTGGAGGACGTGCACATTGCTATACAATGTTCAGAGCATCAGTATAATAGCACCTGGCCTGTAGGAGAGTGGACTGAGCATGTGTGTCCTCCAGCCTCTTAGCTCTTAGGATCACATTGCTATACCACTGTACAGAGATCACTATACAGGAGACCTGGCTGTAGGGGGAGTGACATGAGACATGTGTGTCCTCCAGCTCAGCTCATTGGAGCAATTGCTATACACTGTATCCGCGATCAATATGCAGAGACCTGGTTGTAGGGGGAGTGAATGAGCATGTGGTCCTCCAGTCTCAGCTCATAGGAAGGACGTGCACATTGCATATACACTTTCAGAAGATCAGTTTTACAGAGACCCTGGCTGTAGGAGAGTGAGTGAGCATGTGTCTGTACCTCAGCCCTCAGCTCATTAGGAGCACATTGCTATACACAGTACAGGATCTCTATGCAAAGACCTGGGTCTGTAGTGGGAGTGACTGAGCATGTGTGTCCTCCAGCCTCAGCTCATTAGGTGGACATGCACATTGCTATACACTGTACAGGGATCACTAAGCAGAGACATGGCTGTAGAGTGACTGAGCATGTGTGTCCTCCAACCTCAGCTCATTAGGGGGACATGCACATTGCTATACACTGTGTACAGAGATCACTATGCAGAGACCTGGCTGTAGGGGGAGTGGCTGAGCATGTGTGTCCTCCAGCCTCAGCTCGTTAGGTGGACTTGCACATTGCTATACACTGTACAGAGATCACTATACAGAGACCTGGCTGTAGGAGAGTGACTGAGCATGTGTGTCCTCCAGCCTCCGCTCATTAGGAGCACATTGCTATACACTGTACAGAGATCACTATGCAAAGACCTGGCTGTAGGGGGAGTGACTGAGCATGTGTGTCCTCCAGTCTCAGCTCATTAGGAGGACGTGCACATTGCTATACACTGTTCAGAGATCAGTATACATAGACCTGGCTGTAGGAGAGTGTCTGAGCATGTGTGTCCTCCAGCCTCAGCTCATTAGGGAGAACATTGCTATACCACTGTACAGAGATCACTATACAGAGACTGGCTGTAGGGGGACGTGACTAAGATGTGTGTCCTCCAGCCTCAGCTCATTAGGAGCACATTGCTATACAATGTTACAGAGATCACTTTGCAGAGACCTGGGGCTGCTAGGGGGAGTGACTGAGACATGTGTGTTCCGCCAGTTCTCAGGCTCATGAGGAGGACAAGTGCACATTGCTATACACTGTTCAGAGATCAGTATACATAGACCTGGCTGTAGGAGAGTGACTGAGCATGTGTGTCCTCCAGCCTCAGCTCATTAGAAGCACATTGTATAACTGTACAAGTGAATCACTTATGAGAGACTGGCTCTGTAGAGTGACCCTGAGCTTGTGTGTCTCCAGCCTCAGTGCTATTACACGTACAGAAGATTCTCTCATACAGAGACCTGGCTGCTAGGGGGAGTGATATGAGCATGTGTGTCACTCCACCTCAGCTCATTAGGAGCACATTGCTTTACATGTACAGTCGATACTCTATGCACTGACCTGGCTGTAGGGGGGTGGTGACTGAGCATGTGTGTCCTCCAGCATCCAGTGCTATACAATGTACAGAGATCCACTATACTGAGACTGGCTGTTGTAGGGGGAGTGACTGAGCATGTTGTGTCCTCCAGCCTCAGCTCTTAGGGTGGACTGTGCACATTGCTTATACACTGTACAGAGATCACTATACAGAGGACCTGGCTGTAGGGGGAATAGTGACTGAGACATGTTGTGTCCTCCAGCCTCAGCTCATTAGGAGCACATTGCTATACACTGTACAAGATCACTTTGCAGAAGACCTGGCTGTAGGGGGAGTGACCTGAGCATGTGTGTCCTCCAGCCTCAGCTCATTAGGAGCACATTGCTATACACTGTACAGAGATCACTATGCACAGACCTGGCTGTAGGGGGAGTGACTGAGCATGTGTGTCCTCCAGCCTCAGCTCATTTATGGCGGTGATCACAGCAGACGTCGGTGACTCGGGTATAATAAGCCGTTGATTATCACTTTATTCACTGGATATTTACACATAGGTTTGTGTTTAGGGCGATGTACAGACCCCTGCGGGCGGCCCCTTTACACCCTGAAACCCTCAGCTCTAGATCTAAGGTGGGAGAGATTTTTAGAGGAGCTGGTTTCAGGCGGTAAAGGGCGTCCACCTGTGTCGCCTCCCTGGGCGGGAGTCATGTTCACATGTGGCGCACTATATAGCGGTACAATTATCCAGCAGTACAGGCGGTTCTACCGCAGTGATGGCAAATGTTCCACAAAGCGCCGCACATGGTATCGCAGGGTTTGAAATCAATAAGAGATTTATTTTATTTTTTGTGGGGGGTTTACAAGCCGCCACATCTGAACACACCCTTGAAGCCACAGAGGTGCGTCGGATTCGGCTGATGACACACGGAGCAGGTGCAGCCGGTAGAGGGCGGTGTCGTTGGTTACTTGTCTTTGCGGGCGATGGGGATGCTGCGCTCCTCCGTCTTGCTGCTGTCGGTGATGGGGGCCTGGATGGAGAGCAGACCCTCCGCAGAGAGAGCAGACGTCAGGGCGGCGGGGTCGACCGTGGCCGGGACCTTGTAGCGACGGTGAAACTCCCGGGAGATGAAGCCGTGCTCATCCTGCAACAGAAGAGTCACAGCAATCAGCGCTCTGTGCAGTCATGACCCAGAGCTGCGGGTTTGTTACAGTGTGTCGGTGCCAAAACTTGCTGATGTGATGGTTTACATTGTAGCAAACCCTCAGCTGTGTGGGCAGGACGGACGGCTCTCTATGACGGAGAATGGCGCAGCAGTGGGGGAGACGGGTGTCTGATGTCAGGGGGGCGCGGGGCACCACGTAGGTGAGGGACCCGCATGTACCAGACATATGACATGTCCTGTAGGACCCCGTGCATTACCTGCCGCTCCTCGTGCTTGGCGTGAACCTCCACGTAGTCTCCGACCACCTTAACTGTCAGCTCTTCAGGCGAAAAGTGTTTGACGTCCAGGAGAACCGAGAATTGATCCTTGTCCAGCTTCACCTGAGGGAAGAAGGGGAGACAGTGAGGGGGCGACGAGGTACGAGCGACCCAGAGAAGGACAAATAAGCCAGAAGGCGAGATGTGGGGGGTAGGTCACCCACAGATCCCCCATAACAGAGCATCCTCCACAGATCCCCCATAACAGTGCATCACCCACAGATCCCCCATAACAGTACATCACCTACAGATCCCCCATAACAGTCGGCATCATCCAAGATCTCCCATAACAGAGCATTCATCCACAGCTCCCCCTGAACAGTGCATCACCCACAGATCCCCCCATAACAGTGCATTATCCACAGATCCCCCATAACAGTGCATCACCCACAGATCCCCCCATAACAGAGCATCACCCACAGATCCCCCATAACCGTGTCACCCACAGATCCCCATAACAGTGCATCCTCCACAGATCCCCCATAACAGTGCATCACCCACAGATCCCTTAACAGAGCATCACTCCACCAGAATCCCCCATAACAGTGCGTCACCCACAGATCCCCATAACAGTGCATCACCCACAGATCCCCCTAACAGAGCATCAACCAAATTTCCCCCATAACAGTGCATCATCCACAGATCCCCCATAACAGTGCATCCTCCACTGATCCCCCATAACAGAGCATCTCCCACTGATCCCCCATAACCGAGCATCCCCACAGATCCCCATAACAGTGCATCATACACAGATCCCCATAACAGTGCATCATCCACAGATCCCCATAACAGTGCATCACCCACAGATCCCCATAACAGTGCATCCTCCACAGATACCCCATAACAGTGCATCCTCCACCGATCCCCAATAACAGTGCATCATCCACAGATCACCCATAACAGTGAATCACCCACAGATCCACATAACAGTGCATCACCCACTTACCCCATAACAGTGCATCCTCCACAGATCCCCCATACCAGTGCATCACCCACAGATCCCCCATAACAGAGCATCCTCCACAGATCCCCCCCCCCCATTAACAGAGGCATCTCCACAGATCCCCCAAAACATTGCCACCACCACAGATCCCCCATAACAGTGCATCAACCCACAGAACCCCCATAACAGTGAACACCACTGCTCCCCCATAACCAGGGAGCATCATCTACAGATTCCCCTTAACAGTGCATAACCCATGATCTCCCATAACAGGAGCATCCCACAGATCCCCAATAACAGTGCATCATCCACAGATCCTCCATAACAGTGCATCATCCACAGATCCCACATAAACAGTGATCCTCACAGATCCCCATAACGTGCATCCTATACCAGAATCCCCCATTACAGTGCATCATCCACAGATCCCCCATCACAGTGCATCACCCACAGATCCCCCATAACAGTGCATCCTCCTCAGATCCCCCATAACCGGGCATCACCCACAGATCCCCATAAACCTATCACCCACAGATCCCCATAAACAGCGTCATCCAAGATCCCCCATAACAGCATCCACCCACAGGATAGATCCCCCATAACAGCGCATCATCCCAAGTTCCCCATAACAGTTCGCTTCATCCACAGATCCCCCATAACAGTACATCCTCCACAGATCCCCCATAACAGTGTCACCCACAGATACACCATAACAGAGCATCACCCAACAGATCCCCCATAACAATGATCATCACAGATCCCCCATATCAGTGCATCACCGACAGATCCCCCATAACCAGGCATCATCCACAGATCTCATAACAGAGCATCACTCACAGATCCCCTAAAAAAAGAGCATCACCACAGATCCCCCATAACAGAGGCTATCACCCACCAGATCCCCTTAACAGTGGCATCACCCACAGATCCCCCATAACAGTGCGTCAACCACAGATCCCCCCATAACAGGGCATCACCCCACATGATCCCCCATAAAAGGCATCTCCCACAGATCCCCCATACAGTGCAATCACCCACTGATTCACGCATAAACAGTGCAGCACCCACAGATCCCCCATAACAATGCATCACCCACAGATCCCCCATAACAGTGCATCACCCACAGATCCCCCATAACAGTGCATCACCCACAGATCCCCCCTAACAGTGCATCACCCACAGATCCCCCCATAACAGTGCATCACCCACAAGATTCCCATAAACTGTTGCACATCCCCACAGATCCCCATAAAAAAAAAAAGTGCATTCATCCACTGGATCCCCATACAGTGCGACATCCACATGGATCCCCCATAAATCACCCACAGATCCCCAATAACAGTGCCATCAACCAAGTTCCCCCATAACAGTGCATCACCCACTGATCCCCCTAACAGTGCATCACACACAGATCCCCCTTAAACAGGTGCATCACCCCCACAGGTTCCCCATAAACAGTTGCATCACACCAGATCCCCCATAACAGTGCATCACCCACAGATCCCCCATAACAGGCATCACCCACAGATCCCCCATTAACAGTGCATCACCCACAGATCCCCTAACAGTGCATCACCACAGATCCCCCAATAACAAGGCATCCCACAGATCCCCATAACAGAGCATCACCCACAGATCCCATAACAGCATCATCCAAAGATCCCAATAACAGCATCACCCACAGATCCCCCCATAACTGCGCATCACCCACAGATCCCTCATAACAGGGCCATATCCACAGATCCCCATAACAGAGCATTCACCCACAGAAT
Source organism: Phyllomedusa bahiana (assembly GCA_025379985.1). Taxonomy (NCBI): domain Eukaryota; kingdom Metazoa; phylum Chordata; class Amphibia; order Anura; family Hylidae; genus Phyllomedusa; species Phyllomedusa bahiana. Next base: position 25,651 of record JAODAL010000240.1, read on the forward strand.
TCCAAATAAACAGCATCACCTCCACAGATCCCCCATAACAGTGCATCACCCAGATCCCCATAACAGTGGCATCAACACAACAGATCCCCACATAACAGAGCATCACCCACAGATCCCCCCATAACGGCGCATCAACCACAGATCCCCCATAACAGCAGCACCCACAGATCCCCCATAACAGTGAATCATCCACAGATCCCCCATAACAGCGCGTCCCACAATCCCAATATCGTGTGTATTTACAAATCCCCCATAACAGTGCAACACCCACAGATCCCCCATATACAGTGCATATCCCTCAGATCCCCCTTAACTGCTGCATCACCACAGCAGGGGGGATATAATCCCCATAACAGTGCAACACCCACCGATTCCCCCATAACAGTGCATCATCCACAGATACCCCCATAACAGTGCATCACCCACAGCTCCCCATATCAGTGCATCACCCACTGATTCCCCATAACAGTGCATCACCCACTGATCCCCCATAAAACAGGACATCACCCACAAGATCCACCATAAACGTGCATCCCCACAGATCCCCCATAACTCAGTGAATCACCCACGATTCACCCATACTGTGCTTAACCACAGATCCCCACATAACAGTGCATCATCCATAAATACTCCCACAGATATCCCTATATCTGATGTCTTATTGTTACTGTTTCTGTACTTCTTTCTATTATAGGGCACTTCGCATTCGGTCTATGATAAAATGTGCATAAAGCCGGGATGATGGGATTTTCATTGCCGGTGATTATTTGGGTTAGAGATTACAGAGGGTGACGTGGACAGCAGGTCAATGGAGATAGATTAGAGGAGGCAGGGGAGGGCTCAGGCCAGACATGGTCAATGCTATGTAGGTTCGAGGGGAGGGAGGGGGTGGATTCACGAACACCTATAGACGTGAAGGTGTAGCTGAAGGGGGCCGGTGATTCATGTCACAACAGTCTATAGTATAGAGCAAGGGGGCGCAAGACAGAAGCTTAGAGCGACCGTTGACCGAAGAGGATTACTAGGTAAGAGCTGTGAAGGTTGTCTGGGATGTAGCAGAGCTGAACCTGTGACTGTGTGACGGCTCTCATGAATTACAATAAGTAATAGGTTGATTGGAGCACTATGGGTCATACCAAATGACAAAGTCAGCTCTGCTACATTCCTTCAATACCTAAAGTCTTGCGTTATTTGGATCTGCCGCACCCTGGGTTAGAGGACTAATGGCATAGACACCGAACAAGCAGGTGCGTTGAGATGTGAGATCAGAGCAAGAACATTTACAAATTTACCGCATTTTCTGTAGATTAGTTTGAAATGCAAATTGTAAATACAATGAAATTCCTTTAATCTGGCACCTGATAATCCGAAAAATGTCTGATCATCGGGAATGTGTTTGCAGTACAGAAATGCAGTATAAGGCAGATCACTGAGAGGGTAAATGTCAGCTCTTGTATGTTCTGATAATCCAGAATATGTGATTATCTGAAACTGATCAGATTTAAAGGGGTGTTACTATTATAGACTTTGATATGCCATCAAAGTCTGATAGGTACAGGTTCTACCTATGGGACCCGCACCTATCCTGGGAAGAGGTCGCTGAAAGTTTCGGCTCAGAATGGAGAGTCTGTCGCGCTTGCGCACCACTTTGCATTCTGTTCTATGGGAGATCTGACTACAACTGAACATTCTGCTCCTCTGTACTGAGAACTCCCATAGAACAGAATGGAGAGAACACAGCGCTCCCCTGTACTGGGAACTCTCATAGAATAGAATGGAGAGAACACAATGCTCCTCTGTACTGGGAACTCCCATAGAACAGAATGGAGAGAACACAGCGCTCCCCTGTACTGGGAACTCCAAGAAAAATGGAGAACACACCGCTCCCCTGTACTAGGAACTCCCATAGAGGAGAATGGAGAGAACACAGCGCTCCCTGTACTGGGAACTCCATAGAACAGATGGAGAGAACACAGCGCTCCCCTGTACTGGACTCCCATAGAACATATTGGAGATAAACACAGCGCTCCATGTACTGGGAATTCCATAGAACAGAATGGAGAGAACACAGCACTCCCCTGTACTGGGAACCCATAGAGGAGAATGGAGAGAACACAGCGCTCCCTGTACTGGGAACTCCCATAGAGCAGAATGGAGAGAACACAGCGTCCACTGTACTGGGAAACTCCCATAGACAGAATGGAGAACACCACGCTCCCCGTATGGGAACTCCAAGAGCAGAATGGCGAAAACAGTGCTCCCCTGTACTGGGAACTCCCATAGAAAAGAATGGAGAGAACACAGCGCTCCCCTGTACTGGGAACTCCCATAGAACAGAATGGAGAGAACACAGCCTCCCTGTTCTGGGGAACTCCCATAGAACAGATGGAGAGAACACAGCGCTCCCCTGTACGGGAACTCCCCTAGAAAAAGAATGGAGAGAACACAGCGCTCCCATGTACTGGAAATTCCCACAGAAAGAATGGAGAGAACACAGTGCTCCCCTGTATTGGAACTCCCATAGAACAGAATGGAGAGAACACAGCGCATCCCTGTATTGGGAACTCCCATAGAACAGAATGGAGAGAACACAGCGCTCCTCTGTGCTGGGAACTCCCATAGAGGAGAATTGGAGAGAACACAAGCGCTGCCCTGTACTGGGAATCTCATATAACAGAATGGAGAACACAGCGCTCCCCTGTACTGGGAACTCCCATAGAGGAGAATGGAGAGTCGTATACGTGCATGACTAACTTTCCATTTTGAGACAACGCTTTCAGGGGCCCATTTCCAAGATAGGTGCAGGTCCCAGACTTAGATGTCATATTCTATCAATATGCCATCACACTGCATGGTGCGAACAGTCCTTTAAGTAATTTTACACTGGCAAAACGATTGGTGCATCTATGAGAAAATGTAATGCACAATTCACAGACTCTACTTGCACTGTATGGCATAGCACAGTGCAAGAGTCTCAATTTCCTCTTAGCCCCGGTTCACACGGCTTATTCCAGACGGAATTGCGAGCCGGATTGCGCTCGCAAATCCGGCTTTAATGAGGGGCGCGGCCCGCCGGACACATAGACTTACATTGTCCATGTCGCGTATTGCGCCTGGATAATGTGCAGGTCACTTTCTCCCCCCGCGGCGAATCCGCCGAGGGGGGAGGGGGCGACGGAATCCACTGTTCTCTATGAGAGCAGTGGATTACCGTAATTACTGCGACGGATTGGCGCCGTACTGCAGCACAAATCCGGCGCGGAGTACGGCTCCAATCCGCGGCGAAATAAGCCGTGTGAGCATAGCCTTACAGATATTAGCCCCACTGTTTGGGACATGGGGGGTGGGAAAAAACCCCCCCGGGGTCCTGAAGGGCCCAGCGGGGCCCCCGGGAATGGGACTCCATAAAGGAATGGGGGCTCCGAGGGCAATGGAAATTGGGGGCCCCCCAGGGCTGGTTGGACCTTCCAAAGGGCAAATGGAAAAAGGCCCCCCGGGAATTGGGGGGGTGGGAGCTCCCAGAGCAATTGGGGCTTCCAAAAGGGGCCATGGTGTTTTCTCCCATCTGCAGGTGGGCTCCTAGGGCATGGTGGCCCCAGGAAAATGATGCATTCCAGGGCATTGTGGCTCCAGTGGAAAGGTCTCATTCCTCTTAGCCCCGGTAAAGGTATTCCAGGGCAGGTTGGGCTCCAAGCATTGGCCCAAAAGGCAATTGCTCCAGGGCATTGGTGGTCAATGGAAAGGTATTTTCCCCCCGGTCGGTTCCCAGGGGAGAGGGGCCTTTCCAGGAATGTTTTGGTCTCCTAGGGCGATGCGCCTCCGGCATGGGGCCCCTCCGCCCAATGGTGGGCTGGGCCAAGTAGTACAGACGGGTTTTGGGCTCCAAAAGGACTTATTGCCCAGGGATGATAGGTTTTTCACAGGCAGGATTTGGTGGGCTCTCAGTGGATTGAATTGGATCCGGGCATTTAATGGGCTACTATCATGATGGTCCAAAAGGGCATGTGGCCCCCTCCAGGGCAATGAGGGGCTCACACAAGTGCATATTAAATCCTACAAGGGAGTTAGGGACTCCCAGCATGTGTGGAAAAGACTCCAGTCAATTGGGCCAGGGCTTGGGGGGCCTGGGGGCATGGGGGAAACCCAGGGGCTGGTGAGCTCCAGGGCAAGGTGGGCTCCAGGGCATGGTGGGCTCCAGGGCAAGGTTGGCTCCAGGGCAAGGTGGGCTCCAGGGCATGATGGGCTCCAGGGCATGGTGGCCTCCAGGGCATGATGGGCTCCAGGGCATGGTAGGCTCCAGGGCATGATGGGCTCCAGGGCATGATGGGCTCCAGGGCATGGGGGCCCTCCAGGGCATGTGGCTCCGGGGCCCAAGTGGAGGGGGGCTCCAGGGCATGAGGGGCTCCAGGGCATGGTGGGCTCCGGGGGAAAGGGTAGGCTCCGGGGCAATGATGGGCCCCAGGCTTTGGGCTCCAGGGCATGGTAGGCTCCAGGGCAAGGTAGGCTCCAGGGCATGGTGAGCTCCAGTGCATGGTGGGCTCCAGGGCATGGTGGGCTCCAGGGCATGGTGGGCTCCAGGGCATGGTGGGCTCCAGGGCATGGTGGGCTCCAGGGCATGGTGGGCTCCAGGGCAAGGTAGGCTCCAGGGCATGGTGAGCTCCAGTGCATGGTGGGCTCCAGGGCATGGTGAGCTCCAGGGCATGGTGGGGCTCCAGGGAGGGGGCCCATGGTGAGCTCCAGGGCCATGGTGAGCTCCAGGGCATGGTGGGCTCCAGGGCATGGTTGGGCTCCAGGGCATGGTGAGCTCCAGGGCATGGTGGGCTCCAGGACATGGTGGGCTCCAGGGCATGGTGGGCCTGGAGCTGCTTTTCAGGGAGAACAGCAAGAAAGAGGCAGAGTTCAAGAGTTATGTACAAACAGAAGAGAAACCTGTTCACCCAATTCAATGGATTGGATGCACGGAGCAGTGGCGAACCCGCCCACAAGGGTAAAGGTAGAAAAAAGGAATTGTCCTGCTTCCCAAAAAGTTCCAAAAGTTATCTACATATAAAGATAAAAGCGGAACATGGAGCAGCACACAAAGGACAAGACAACAGAAAAATAATATGCTCTTATGCGTTTCAGCCCTTAGTCATAGGCAATCTAAAGGCCTGAAACGCGCAAGAGCATATTATTAATCTATGCCTATGACTAACGGCTGACTCGCCGCCTGAAACGCGTAAGAGCGTATTATTTTTCTGGTGTAATATCCTTTGTGTGCTGCTCCATGTTCCGCTTTTTTATCTTTGGATGTAAATAAACTTTTGGAATTTTATAGGAAGCTGGACAATTCCTTTTTTCTACGTGTACAGTAGCTGTAGGGTCCCACTAGTGGGCCACACAAATCACTTCCACTGTTGGGCCCCAAGAATCAACTCCACTGGTGGGACCAAGAATCAACTCCACTGCTGGGCCCCAGGAATCAGCTTCACTGGTGGGCCCCAAGAATCAGCTCCACTGGTGGCCCCGAGAATCACTTCCACTGGTGGCCACAAGAATCACCTCCAGTGGTGGCCCCAAGAGTCACCTCCATTGGTGGCCCCAAGAGTCACCTCCACGGGTTGCCCCCAGAATCAACTCAACTGGTTGCGCCCAGAATCACCTCCCTTTATGGCACCCACGCATCATCTCCCCTGGTTGACCCCATGTATCAGCACCACTGGTGGCCCCAAGAATCAACTCCACTGGTGGGCCCCAAGAATCAACTCCACTGGTGGGCCCCAAGAATCACCTCCAATGGTGGCCCCAAGAATCATCTCCACTGGTGGGCCCCAAGAATCATCTCCACTGGTGGGCCTCAAGAATCACCTCCACTGGTGGCCCCCAAGAATCATCTCCACTGGTGGGCCCCAAGAATCACCTCCACTGGTGGGCCCAAGGGGTCACTCCATGGTGGACCGGCCCCCCCCCCCCCCCCCCCCCAAGAGTCACCTCCAGTGGTGGAGCCCCAAGAGTCACCTCCACTGGTGGCCCCAAGAGTCACCTCCATTGGTGGCCCCAAAAGTCACCTCTACTGGTGAGCCCCAAGAATCATATTCAGTAGTGGGCCTCAGGCACCCCAGTCTGGAGGGTGGGGGTGCTTATATATCACCACATATGGGATAGATACAATGTTATTGTTTGTCATAGAACCAAGATAAGCGGCGCCTGCTGCCATAGGGATCAATACACATGTAGTTTCCACATGGAGAAAAATCTTTTGGATAGGCTCCTCGTCTGTTCTCATCTCTGGGGATTTTCCATAGGATTAGATGGGCTCCAGAAAACAGATTGGTTCCAGCCTGTTACATGCGTGCTGTCAATAGCCTTTGGTTCACTTTCCCCTGTAGACCTGACAGGGTCGGGTGCACAAACTTTAACCCCAGACAAGTTGTTCCTCAGGAGTAATGACGTCAGAGTCACAAAAATACTCAAGGTAGTAGAAGAAGTAGAAGACGAAACCTGTGACCTGCATTCTTGGCCTCTGCACTGTTTGTGTTTGGGAGCGGGGCAAGAGGACCACGAGGACCGCTACAAGTTATTCATAAGAACAAGGCTAGTATTACAGGCACTGACGTCCTCTCCCCTCTACTTATAGGACCCGCGTCCCACTGACCTAATATCTGACATCATCCTCCAGAGCTGCATTCACAACTCTGCCTACTTCAGAGCTGAACGTTTCCTGCTTACTCAGCATCTGCATAGCTTTATCTGGAAAGTTCCTCTCTAGGACACTATACTTCATTGCATCACTGGAGTCTAAAAGCTTTTTAGGGGATGGGGGGGGGGGGGGGTTTAAGGGCAAGCTTGCTGACTGTTTCTAAAAACAACCAGTAAAGTTGTAAATTGGGCTTTTGCAAGCCAGTAGCATGGAGAAGTACTGGATGGGAATCCCTTGGTTTCGTAGGAGTCAGTGATCTGACCATGAGATAGGACAATTTAGGGATTTATGCACAAAGTTGGCTTGATTGCATTGATTCACCAGTAAGGGTTATAGGTGCTAATTTTTTGGACAATGCCTCTTCCAAATCCCTTCTAAACAAATACCACCATGGGAAAACCAGAACTGGTGCCAGGAGGTAAGATACTTGGCTCTTGGTCATGTTGATGTGTGCAGTCAGTTTAGATTGTGTTGGGAAATATTAGGGCTGTTGGCTCCCACGTTGTGTAACATGCTGTAGTGTGTGGTAATGTTGTGCGGTGTGTATATAACATCCTGCTCAGCTGTTCATGGTGGAGCAGATGAAGGTACAAGGTACAAGACTCATGTTATATCTGCTATTCATCTCCTCCGGGTTTGGGTCCCCAGGGGCTCTGCTACATCGGTTTAAAACTGTTTTGAGCAATAAACCCCCAACCCAAAATTGAATTGCCCAGTGGAGTCTAAGGTAGTCTAAAATATCTTATCAGAGGTTCTTGTGCAGAGTATATTGTATATTGTCTTCTGTTGTATATTTAGAGTTTTTCCCACAGAGGGGAAAACCCCTGGGCGGGTAGGGAATGGGGGTTGGGTTTTTTGGGAGAAAAAGGGGGGTATGTTTCAGGGAGGTGTTGGGTTTGGCACCCAAACATCAAGTTTTCCCCCGGGGGGGCCAAAATTTTTACTCCCCCTGGGGGGGCCCCAAGAATTTAACCCCCAAAAGGTGGGCCCCAAAAATCAACCCCCACTGGTGGGGCCCAAAAAATCATCTCCACTGGTGGCCCCCCAAAAATCATTTTCCAAAAGGGGGCCCCAAACCTAAGGGGAAAACATCCCCCATTGGTGGGGGGCCCGGAAACAATCCCATGGGGGGCCCCAAAAAATCCCCCTATTAAATTTTGGGGGGGGGACCCTAAGGTGGGGGGTTTACTCCCTGGTGGGGGCCCCAAAAATCAGCCCCCCTGGTGGGGCCCCCGGGAATTAAATCCTTTGGGGGGGCCCCCAAAAATCCCCGCCTGGGGGGCCCCCAAAAATTTACCTCCCGTCGGGGGCCCAAAGGAAATTTCCCCTCCGGGTGGTGGGCCCCCAAAGGGAAACCAAAACCCCCATGGGGCCCCCAAGGGAAAATTTCCCCTTTGGGCCCGGTTAAATGGGGACCCAAGAATCTACTCACTGGTGGCCCCCGGGGCCCAAAAGAATCAACTCTACTGGAGGAACCCTTTAAGGGGGAAAACAACTTCCCCTTAACTGGGGGGAAACCCAAGGGCCCGAATCAATCAACCCCTTGTGGCCCTTTAAAAAAAAACCAACCCTTTTTCCCCACTGGTGGGCCCCCCCGAATCAACTCTATGGGGGCCCCTAAAATCAAAATTTTCTGGGTTGGGCCCCAAAAAAAAGAATCATCTCCCCTGGGGCCCCAAAAAAAATCCCAAAAATTTCCCCCTGGTGGCCCCCAAGAAATCCAAAATCCACTTTGGGGGCCCCCCAAAAAATCAACCTTTTTCTGGGGGGGCCCCTGGGAAACCACTACTGGTGGGCCCAAGAAAAAACTTCCAAAAAATCCACGGGGGTTCCCGGCCCAAAACCCCCAAGGTAAAACACTCCATGGGGGGGCCCCCAAAAAAATTAACTTTTACTGGGGGGGCCCAAAGGGAAACAACTCCCTGGTGGGCCCCAAGGGAAAAAACTTCCCCCTTGGGGGGCCCCAAGAAACCCAATCCAATTGGGGGCCCCAAAAAAAAATCAAATTTCCCCTATTGGGAACCAAGAATAGCTAAAGGCCAACATAACGTGCCCCCCGATACTTACCGTACGTGGCTGGGTTAAACAGGCTATTTTAAAATAAAACTTGGACTTAGATTTGGCTTCAGTGGTCTGATAAGGTCAATGGAGGGTCCCTGGACCACCCCTTTAAGGACGAGAATATAAAAGGTATGACTTGGATATGGTCTCATCTGTTCAATAAGGTCCATTGAGGGTCTTTCCCAGGACCACCCGAAGACGGAGGGAGATATAAAAGGCAGTACATGGATATGGCCTCAGCGGTCCAATGGATCATTGGGGTTTCCCTGCCCCAAAAAAGGTGGGGGAATAAAAAAGGGATTGTCCAAAAATTTTTGGGGAAATCGTCTCTGACGTAATGGGAAATGGCTTTTTTTTTTTGACCCGCTAATTTACTGTATCAATGGGGTGCAGAAAAAAAAGATGAGAAAGGTTAATATGCAGACACATCCGCGGATGAGAAACGGTGGCTGTGACCTTGTACATGAGGTACAGTACTCATTATTAAAGGGAACCTACAGCAAACACTTGCTTCATATTGCAAAAAAATCAAACCGGGATATTTTGTAACCTCAACCTCCAGTCTTGTTACCATTTTTCCCCCCTTTTTTCCTAAATATGGTATGGTCCATTTTCTATCTAAATCTATGTACCTGGGATAAAATTTAGGGATTGTAGGAGATCCCAGTGGTCATTCCCCCTGATATAACATTTAAAGGGGTGCTCCCACCAGAGCAACATGTTCCCCTCTACACAGAACTCCCGAAGAACAGAATGGAGAGTTGCGCACATGTTGAGCCAAGACTTTTGGGGGCACATTCTCAAGAAAGTTGTGGTGTGAAACCCCTATGAGATTTTGATGGCATATCCCAGTCATCCTCAAACTGCGGCCCTCCAGCTGTTGGGAAACTACAACTCCCATCATGCATTTATATAATCTATAACAGTGGGTATGATGGGAGTTGTAGATTCCCTATAGCTGGAGGACCACACTTTGAGGATGCCTGGCATATCCTATCCATATGCCATCAAAGCGTGAGGTGGGCGCATCCTTTTACCCACCCTATTTAGTGGACAATTGATTAATGTTTTTGGTCTAGTACCCCATTAGGAATGGTATTTTGATGGCTTTGGCACTGACAGTGCCCCAGGTTGCCTGCACTTCCTCTCTGGGTGACTCAGGGCCGGGACGATGGGTGTGCGAATGTCTAGGGCTCCGCTTCATCCCAGGCAGACATAGGCGCGCATGGAGTGGGCTGAATTTTCCATTAGGTGGTAGCTATATGCTTTAATTGCCTAGGGCACCAGAATACCTTGTCCCAGTTCTGGGGTGACTACCAGTTGAGAGTATATAGCTATGAGTCATCACAGGAGGTTCTGTCTGCTATACAACAGACTGACTCTACATTTGTCATAGATTAAAAAATTGAAGAAATAACCCAATTTAAGGCGAAAAAAACATGGGAGACAAGAGGGACATTAATGCGTTCCATGTATTCCAGAATCAATTCAATCACTTGATCTCCTCCAGTCTGATTACACAATATATTCAACCTGTAAACTGTTACAGTATATATACTATTTTTTAGTTAGTTATTTTTTTGTCATAGGGGGCAGTATTATAGTTTGTTCTATTCTTTTACATATGGGCAGTATTATAGTAGTTTATTCTTGTAATAGGGGCAGTATTATAGTATTATATTTTTGTACATAGGGGCGTATTAAAAGTTCTTATATCCCTTTTACATAGGGGCAGTATTATAGTAGTTATATTCCTGCACATAGTGAGCAGTATTATAGTAGTTATTTTCTTGTACATAGGGGCAGTATTATAGTAGTTATATTCTTGTACATAGGGGGTAGTATTATAGTACTTATATCCTTGTACATAGGAGCAGTATTATAGTAGTTATATTCTTGTACATAGGGGGCAGTATTATAGTAGTTATATTCTTGTACATAGGAGCAGTATTATGGTAGTTATATTCTTGTACATAGGGGGCAGTATTATAGTAGTTATATTCTTGTACATAGAGAGCAGTATTATAGTAGATATATTCATGTACATAGGGGCAGTATTATAGTAGTTATATTCTTGTACATAGGGGGCAGTATTATAGTAGTTATATTCTTGTACATAGGGGGAGTATTATAGTAGTTATATTCTTGTACATAGGAGGCAGTATTATAGTAGTTATATTCTTGTACATAGGGGGCAGTATTATAGTAGTTATATTCTTGTACATAGGGGCGGTTATAGTAGTTATATTCTTGTACATAGAGGGCTGTATTATAGTAGTTATATTCTTGTACATAGGAGGCAATATTATAGTAGTTATATTCTTGTACATAGGGGCAGTATTATAGTAGTTATATTCTTGTACATAGGAGGCAGTATTATAGTAGTTATATTCTTGTACATAGGAGGCAGTATTATAGTAGTTATATTCTTGTACATAAAGGACAGTATTATAGTAGTTATATTCTTGTACATAGAGGGCAGTATTATAGTAGTTATATTCTTGTACATAGGAGCAGTATTATAGTAGTTATATTCTTGTACATAGAGGGCAGTTTTATATTAGTTATATTCTTGTACATAGAGGGCAGTTTTATAGTAGTTATATTCTTGTACATAGGGGCAGTATTATAGTAGTTTTATTCTTGTACATAGGAGCAGTTATTATAGTAGTTATATTTTGTACATAGGGGGCAGTATTATAGTAGTTATATTCTTGTACATAGGGGCAGTATTATAGCAGTTATATTCTTGTACATAGGAGGCAGTATTATAGTAGTTTTATTCTTGTACATAGGGGCGGTGTTATCATAGTTATATTAGTTATTGATTACTTCATGATTACATATTAATTTGCTTTCACAAACTAATGTGTTAAGATGACTCTACAAAAATAAATCAATGCAACTAGGGAAGGAGCAAATTCCATTTGGATGGCGCCTGGGTCCTGGTGTCCCATTGGAAAGGAATTGTATGACCTTATAATGTGCCCTCTAAGGTCCAACTAGGGCAAAGTGGAGCCATTGTGCAGAGGCTTATTTACTGATGGTTTTAAGTTTATTTGTTCTAAGCCCCCAAAAAAGTACAGGTAAAACTGAGAGTTTGCAGTATACAAAAGAGAAAAATGTGGATGAGTAGCCAGCATACAAATAATTTTAAAAGGAAAACCGCTTTGGACTGGGGTGCAGTTGATTGTTAGGGTATGTTCACACGGCTTATTTTGGGGCGCATTTCGCCGTGTATTTCGCGGCATACTGCGCTTAATACGCGGGGAAATGCAGCCCATAATTGCGGCCCCATAGACATGCATTATCCACGGCGCGTATTCGCCGAGCGGGAAGGAGAGACGGAGTCCATAGTTCTATGAGAACTGTGGATTATCGTAATGGCTGGGACGGATTCCAGCCATATTGCAGCGCAGTACGGCGCGCAATACGGCTGCAATCCGTCCCAGAAATAAGCCGTGTGAACGGCCCTTAAAGGGGTTTTGCCACAATCTCATTTCATACCTCCTGCATCCAGCTCTTCAGCTCTGTGTGCTCAGAAGGGGGTGTGTGTGATTTGTTTGAATTGCATATCATGTGACCCAGCAGGATGACATCACCAGGCTTCCCCTCTCTGTAGTCAAAGAAAGGCCTGTTTATGCATAAAGCTGTGAGTAGCTGAGAGGTAATGTTTTTGCTTCACAGCACAAGGGTCCTAGGTCCAAACCCTGCAAGAACCAAACCTGTGTTGCTTTTTTCTCTTTATCAATGCACAAACCTGATTGGGGTTTCTTTCTTATTTATCTGCACTGTTTGACTAATTACTAAGGAGTACAGAGGACGGGAGTAGAGTGACAGCACCTGGGGTTTGAACACTCAGTAGCTGCCTGAGAGGAGAGGTGATGTCTGAGCATGTGCGACCAGGACTGAGGAGCTCTCTGCCCTGGTCGTATGAGATGAGCTGTAAACAATAGATCACTAAAGGAGCAGCTAAAGGAAAAACAGTGCAGAATTTTTTATAATAACGGATGGTGAAAATGTTTGTTATTTCATTTGCAAGCTTCCCACGTCAATTTTCCTTCGTGGCAAAACCCCTTTAATGCACGTCTATGGGGCTGGCGGGCTGCTGGGCATCCCATGCCTCGGGAGTACGCGCTGATAAGCGCGGGTTCCCGAAACACACGATGTACTGCGGCGCATACTGTAAGGCCATGTTCACACTGCTTAATTGCGGGACGTATACGCTGTGAATAAGTAACATGTCACTTCTCGCCCCGCTCGCCGTATTGTGCGAGCAGGGAGAGGTGACGTAATCCATAGTTCTCTATGAGAACTGTGGATTACCGTAATGACCGGGACGTATTTCAGCCCGTACTGCGCGAATTACGGACTGAAATACGTCCCAAAATAAGCCATGTGAACATGGCCTAAACGCAGCAGTACATCATGTGAACATATCCTCAGTGGAGCTGATTCTTGGGTCCCACCAGTGGAGATGATTCTTGGGTCCCACCAGTGGAGATGATTCTTGGGTCCCACCAGTGGAGCTGATTCTTGGGGCCCCACCAGTGGAGATGATTCTTGGGGCTCATCAGTGGAGCTGATTCTTGGGGCCACCAGTTGAGATGATTCTTGGGGGCCACCAGTGGAGTTGATTCTTGGGTCCACGTGGGTGATTCTTGGTCCCCAGTGGAGATGATTCTTGGGACCCACCAGTGGAGATGATTTTGGGCCCACGTTGAGATGATTCTTGGGTTCCACCAGTGGAGTTTATTCTTAGGGCCACCAGTGGAGTTGTTTTGGGCAAGTGAAGCTGATTCTTGGGGCCACCAGTGGAGATGATTCTTGGGACCCACCAGTGGAGATGATTCTTGGGGCCACCAGTTGAGTTGATTCTTGAGGCCACCAGTGGACGCGATTCTTGGGGTCCACCAGTGGAGCTGATTCTTGGGGCCACCAGTGGGGCGGGCTTTTTCTGGCCCACCAAATGGAGCTGGTTCTTGGGGCCCACAAGTGGAGTTGGTTCTTGGGGACCACCAGTGGAGCTGGTTCTTGGGGCCCACCAGTGGAGCTGGTTCTTGAAGCCCACCAGTGGACTTGATTCTTGGGGCTCACCAGGGGAGCTGATTCTTTGGGTCCACCAGTAGAGTTGATTCTTGAGGCCCACCAGTGGAGTTGATTCTTGAGGCCCACCAGTGGAGTTGATTCTTGGGGTCCACCAGTGGAGTTGATTCTTGGGGCCCACCAGTGGAGCTGGTTCTTGAGGCCCACCAGTGGAGTTGGTTCTTGGGGCCCACCCGTGGAACTGGTTCTTGAGGCCCACCCGTGGAGCGGATTCTTGGGGCCCACCAGTGGAGCTGGTTCTTGGGGGCCACCAGTGGAGCTGGCTCTTGAGGCCCACCAGTGGAGCTGGTTCTTGGGGCCCACCTGTGGAGTTGATTCTTGGGGCCACCAGTGGAGTTGATTCTTGAGGCCACCAGTGGAGCTGATTCTTGGGGTCCACCAGTAGAGCTGATTCTTGAGGCCCACCAGTGGAGCTGGTTCTTGGGGCCCACCAGTGGAGTTGATTCTTGGGGCCACCAGTGAAGTTGATTCATGAGGCCACCAGTTGAGCTGATTCTTGGGGTCCACCAGTGGAGCTGATTCTTGGGGTCCACCATTACAGTTAATTCTTGAGGCCCACCAGTGGAGATGATTCTTGAGGCCCACCAGTGGAGCTAATTCTTGAGGCCCCAGTGGGGTTTATCTGGGTCCCCGTGGAGTTTATTCTTTGGACCACCAGTGGAGTTGATTCTCTGGACCCATCAGTGGAGATAATTCTTGGGGCCACCAGTGGAGGTGATTCTTGGGACCCACCAGGTGGAGATGATTCTTGGGCCCACCAGTGGAGTTGATGCTTGGGGCCCACCAGTGGAGTTGATGCTTGGGGCACCAGTGGAGTTCATTCTGGGGCCCCCCAGTGGAGAGATTTTGGGCCCACAGTGGGTTGATGCTTGGGGCCACCAGTGGAGTTGATGCTTGGGGCCACCATGGAGTCATCGGGCCCCGTGGAGTTGATGTTGGGGCCCCCAGTGGAGTATTTTGGGCCCCCCAGGAGTTTTTTTCTTGGACCCACAGTGGAGATAAATTTTTGGGGCCCCCAGTGGAGGTGTTTCTTGGGACCCACCAGTGGAGTTGAATCTTGGGGCCACCAGTGGAGTTGATTGTTGGGGCCACCAGTAAAGCTGATTCTTGGGGCCACCAGTGGAGTTCATTCCTGGGGCCCACCAGTAGAGTTCATTGTCGCAGCCCACCAATCCTTCTTGGGGACTTCTCTACAGCTTCTGCACATGACTCTCACACTCTTGCTCTCTTTCTCTACCTTTCTAGCCTGAAAAAGTAGCCCCTGTCCTGCACTACCCAGGTGCCCTCAATGCCCAGTGGCTTTCCCCTGCTCCCCTGCGGGCCAGTCTGAGCCTGAAGGAGGAACCCAATAAATAAGCTAGATAAAAAAGCACTAATATATCCAAAAGGATCACTAATACCAAGCACAATAAACCGCTATTACTCGCATTCATCACTCATGATATCACACAGTGCTACTGTTCCCGTTCTAATTCTGGAGCTGGGTACATGAAGAGACACAATGACTCAGACAAGGTCAGATTATGGGACGAAGACTCCAGAAGATTGTGATGTCGTCTGTGCTCTTAACCACTGAGCTCCCGAAGCATTAATCAGGTTGCACCTCCCACCGAGGCGATGAGATACATTGTTGCAGCAGCTGCAACACATGGACACATTGTAGGTGAGCAGTATACACAATGTATCACCTTTATCACACTGAGCAAGCACTGCCCATCACCTGACGTGTGACCCGGGCGGTTGGGATTGTTATTCCTGGCAGGTTCTACCTATTTACCCTCCTCGTTGATTGACTTTTCACCTCTGTCTTTATTCCAGGGGGGAGCTGGGTATATAAATGCAGGAATAGATTGTCTGGCACTGAAGCTATTGTAACGTCCAGCAGCTGCACAGAGTGACGGAGGCTGCAGGACGGCTGACATACAGCGGCAGATGGCTGACTTCATCGCTGGGGCTCTGGGAGGTACACTGCTTGTGAATGAATGATATGATCCGTGTGCATTGGAGTGTAATATAATATAATGTATCACTGATGACACACATCTCCATTTCTCCAGACTGATATGATCTGTGTGCATTGGTGTGTAATATAATAAAATATAATGTATCACTGATGACACACATCTCCATTTCTCCAGACTGTTCAGTCCTGTGCTCACAATTTCCTGCTCCCCTGATATATAATCTATATCTATAACAGCCCTTATAATCATTAGTAGCTCAGAGGTTAATATCAGCTACAAAACGTTTCCATAGGATCAGCAATATAAATGGGAGCAGAGGGCTAAATATTATTATTACATGTTTTTTAATTAATATTACTACTATTATTAATAGCGACATAATTACTTCTATTATTATCTATACTCTTATTATTCTTATTACTACTATAATTATTACTGTTATTACTAACAACATGATTTCTCCTATTATCGTCTATACTGCTGTTACTACTTTTACTATTACTATTTTATTAATATTTCTCCTAATATTGTCTATACTACCCTTGCTATATTAGTGTTACTACTTTTACTATTACTATTTTATTACTATTTCTCCTAATATTGTCTATACTACCCTTGCTATATTAGTGTTACTACTTTTACTATTACTATTTTATTACTATTTCTCCTAATATTGTCTATCCTACCCTTGCTATATTAGTGTTACTACTTTTACTATTACTATTTTATTACTATTTCTCCTAACATTGTCTATACTACCATTGCTATATTAGTGTTACTACTTTTACTATTACTATTTTATTACTATTTCTCCTAATATTGTCTATACTACCATTGCTATATTAGTGTTACTACTTTTACTATTACTATTTTATTACTATTTCTCCTAATATTATCTATACTACCCTTGCTATATTAGTGTTACTACTTTTTTTTGTTATAATTGTAAGGGTAAGTTCACACGGCTCATTATGGGGCGCATTTCGCCACATATTTCGTGGCGTACTGCACTTGATACGCGGGGAAATGCGCCCCATAATTACGGTAATCCATAGCTCTCATAAACTATGGATTACACCTCCTCTCCCTGCTTGTACAATATGATCGTATTGTACACACGGGGAGATAAGTAACATGAATACGCGCCACAAGTAATGCATGTCAATGGGGCCGCCCCCACCTCCCCCGGCACCACGGGAGTACGCGCGTATGAGCGCGACTCCCAAATCACCCAGTGTTATTGCGGCCGTACTGTACGTGCCACAATTACGCCATGTGAACATACCCTTACTATTATTACTTCTTTTCTATTAACTATTATTAGTAGTACTGCTATTACTACTCTTATTACAAGGGCTGCCATCAGTCATCTATTAACTGTTTCAGGACCCCATACAGCCAAATCAAATGGGGCCCCCACCCATAACTATTTCCCTTTTTTTAATAGGGACCCTAACAGGAGTACTGCCCGTACTGCCTTATTGGCAGCCCTGTTTATAACTATAATTATTACTAATGTTACTACAAATATTATTACTCCCATTATACTGCTATTACTACTCTTATTACTATTACTACTATTACTACTCTTATTACTATTATAACTACCAATACAATTACTTCTATTATACCTTTGCTATATTAGCACTACTACTTTTTTTTTTTTTTTTTTTATAATTGTTACTATATTACTTCTCTTCTACTTACTATTATTCTTAGGGCTGGTTCACACGGCTTATTCAAGTCGTAATTGCGGGACGGATTTCGCCCGCAATTCCGGCTTGAATAAGGGGCGGGACTGGGGCGCGGCAGGGGCGCTGTCCGCCGGCCCCCATAGACATGCATTATCCATGGCGCATATCCCACCGGGATAATGTGCATGTCACTTTCTCCCCCCGCAGCGGATTCTCCGAGCGGGGAGGAGAGACGGAATCCATAGTTCTCTATGAGAGCGGTGGATTACCGTAATTACTGGGACGGATTGGAGCCGTACTGCAGCGCAAATCCGGCGCGCAGTACGGCTCCAATCAGTCCCAGAAATAAGCCGTGTGAACGAGGCCTTAGGGTGCTTTCACACAGTGCGTTTTAAACATGTCTTTTGAATGCGTTTTTTTTTTTTTTTGCATCAAGAACGCAACTGCATGTAAAAGTACCCTTAGTACTGCTATTACTACTCTTATTACTATAATTATTGCTACCAATATTATTACTCCTATTATTATTTACATTACTATTACTACTCTTTTAGTAATACAAATTTTTTTCAGAATAATTGTATTATTACATTTCTTTTTTTCTACTAATATTATCCAAGCCCTGATGCCGTGGGGGCACAAAGGCCACATAAGACATCACCAGTATTATATGTGGTGCACGGTAGATAAAGGCCCTATTGCAGAATTTGCATTGGGGCTCAAGAGCTTCAAGCCAAGCCTTTGATAACGATGATGATTACTATTACTTTTGTTATTGTTACTAGGATTTTTGTTGTTACTAATTCTATTTTATAGTACTGCTACTATAACATTTCTTCTTCTCATATTATTATTACTATTAATACTACCATTCTTAATAGTATTGTTATCCTTCTGCCAACACCATTGTAAGGCCCCATTCACATAGCAAGTCCGCCCCCCCCCATTCGTAGTATCTGCCAGGATACCGTAAAAATTCATACTGTGGCGGGGCTGTAACAGCACCATTGACTTTTATCGGACAAGCATAGTTCTAATTGGATTACATTTGCACTATTTTGTATCCGCTGCAGGAACCAGACAAGTTCGCTAAATAGGGCAATTAGAGCCATGTTTGCCCTATAGAAGTCAATGGTACTGTCACTGTATCCATCAAGATGAATTACTACAGATACTACGAACGGGGGCTGATAATGTTTTGTGAATGGGGCCTCATAAGTAGCATGAAGTCGGTGAGGGGCATTTTACAGCTTTTGCATTAGGGCCACTAATACCACTGATTATTACTTCTGCTACTATTATTATTACTATTTATTATTATTATTATTATTCACATTATTATCACTTCTCAGTTTATTTGATTAATATTAATTTTATTATTGCTGTTTTTATTATTATTAAGATTATTTCTCTTATTTTCTATTATTATTATTATTATTATTATTAGCATATTCTTTAAAATACTATTATTATTTCTATTTCATTATTATCATCTTTATATTATTAATATTTTTCTGTTTATTATTATTATTAACATTATTTATGTTATTATTCTTATCATCGGTTTTATAAAATTATTATTATTAAGATTCTCTTTTCTCCTTTATTAATATTATGATTTTTCTGTTTATTATTTTGATGATTATGATTACTACTGTGATTATTTTCTATGTAAATAGCACCAACACATTTCACAATCCTTATCCCGCTGTTGTTTCTAATGATAATATTGATGCCTCCCTTTGGACACCGGTTTTAATCCTTCAGCTCCATACAACTCCCAGCCCGGTGCGGCTGCTATGGGGGATTTTGCTCTGGACACCCCTCCTGCTCTTGCTTTATGGAGAAGTTATCCAGTTTTAGTTGCACATTAATACAATGAAGTAAATAATTGTTGGCGGTTTTTACATTCCAGACTGCAGGGGATGAATTTTAATGTCACCTTCTAATGTCCGGCCAAACAGCGAGTTACATGTCAGCAGCGGGCATCAGCACATTACACCAGCAGTGGCTGCAGTCCAGAAGCTGATTGTGTAAATGTCCATTCACTGTCATAGACAAGGATCATCTCCAGGATTGTACAATCTATATATTCATAGGTGTGACTTAAAGGGGTTGTCTCACTACAGGGATCACTGATTTTTATGTTAAAGATCTTGCAAAAACAAGTCACTGCAATATGTGTCAATTAACAGTGTCCTACCTATTCCTAGATATCCCCTGTTGTATGGGCTGCATCAGCTGCTCAGGTCGCTTTAGCTACAGACCTGTTCAGTCTCTCCTGATAGGCTGCCAGCACTGGTTGCTATAGTTACAGACCTGTTCTATCTCTCCTGATAGGCTGCCAGCACTGGTCACTATAGCTACAGACCTGTTCAATCTCTCCTGATAGGCTGTCAGCACTGGTTGCTATAGTTACAGACCTGTTCTACCTCTCCTGATAGGCTGCCCGCACTGGTCGCTATAGCTACAGACCTGCTTGATCTCTCCTGATAGGCTGCCAGTGCTGGTTGCTATAGCTACAGATCTGGTGTCCTCAACAGCCCCTTACTGTAGTAGCCAGTAAACATGCCTCTAAATTCAAAAGTGAAACAGAGAAAACAGGACTGAGGTGAGATGAATCAGTTAAGTGAGACAACCCCTTTAATGCTTCTGGGCCCCAATGCAAATTCTGGGAAAGGGCCTCCACCTACCATGTGTGATTTATAATATTAGTATCTTTGTATGTGGCAGAGGGGTTTTTCGGGCCCTCTCAGGCTCATTGTCCCGGTAGTGACTGCAACCCCTACATCCCCTATAGCTACGCCCCTATATATACTGTATAGTCCATAACTGTACATGGCATCTATCAATAAACTGTATCGTATTGGTGAGCCTCTTAAACTGACACTGCACATTTCATGAACTGTATTTGTATTCCAGGGGCTTGTGGAGTGATGGTCGGATACCCCCTGGATACAGTGAAGGTAAGTAGCATGTTACAAAGATCATCAATATCCTGATGGGGCAACTTCTCTATTTCAGGATCAGGGTCAGTCCTTATGTGTTGCTATAGAGTGCTATTATCACCCTCCTATTGCATTTATCCATGGGCATAACTATAGCCATAGTGTAAGGGACGCCCTAGTCTCGCCCTGGCTTACCCTGCATAAGCAAGGCAACCGCCCCGTAAAGGGCGACCTCGCACTCGAACCTCTTCCTGAGCTGTAGCTAGCAAAACCTGTGCTAGACAGGAGACAAAACGGGCGACAAACAAGAAACAGACACCACAGGAAACAAAGAATAGTTGTACGGGCCAAGGTCAAACCACGAGTATGAGAAGTATCAAAGGACAGAACGGAAGAGTAACCAGAAAGACCAGGCAAAATCCGAGAACCAGCAAAATGACACAGCAGAGCAAATCAGACAGCTAGGACACAAAAGCAATCACCAGCAGAGACTGGCAGACAGGAAGCGGTTTAAAACCCACAACCCAGCCAGGGATTGGCTCAAGTGCTTAACCCATTAAGCACCAAGCTGCACCCTGGCTGAGGCTGCAATAAAATCCTTAAAGGGCCAGTAGCGCAGTCCTGACACGTAATAGCTGCTATGGGGTCCAGTGGTTGAGGAGACCCACTTATGCCACAAAAATTTTTACTTTTTTTATATAGGGAATAACGAATTGGTGGCCTTCTACTATCTATAATGACTGTATGAGTTCTCTGATACTGAGGGCTCGAGTGATAGCCTAATATAACTGATACTTATGAAGCTGTTTCAGATTCCTGTCATCAGGTGGTGGGGCCCATCTCATTTTGCTAAGAGACCCATTGCATTCATCCTATAGTAAACTAATGCTATCCAATCTCTCCTGCCCACCAGGTCCGAATTCAGACTCAGAGAAGCTACACTGGAATATGGCACTGCATCCGCTGTACTTATAAAGTGGAAAAAGTAAGTGCTCGGCCGCTCCAATATTAAAATTGCTGCATTTAGTTTGCATGCCACTTATGACCCTCATCTCACATAGGTGTCTGGGTTCTTCAAAGGAATGTCCATGCCTATCTCCACAGTGTCAGTCAGCTCATCCATTGTATTCGGAGTGTATAGAAACTGTCTACACAACCTGTGCAAGCTGAAATACGGGACGCCAAATGTCAAACCGTCCAAACTGGATATTTTTCTATCTGGCTATGCAGCCGGAGGAGTACAGGTACCTCTGTCCTTTCCTAATCAGGGGCATAGCTATAGGGGTGCAGAGGCAGCAGTCACTACCAGCACCTAGAGCATGAGGGGGGCCCTAAAGTTCGTCTGCCGTATAAGAAGCTGTAATAGGTGAGTCTGATTTTCCACCTGGGTCCAGGAGATTTACAGGAGGGTTACCATCTTGTACTTTAATGGAATATTGCTATCAAAGCCCGATAAGTGCAGGTCCTACCTCTGGGCCCCACACATATCTTAGGCCCCAAAAGTGTCAACTCACAATGGAAATCCAGTCACACCCCCTGGTACAGGGGAGGGCTGTGTTCTCTCCATTCTGTTATGTAGGAGTTCCCAGTACAGGGGAGCGCTGTGTTCTCTCCATTCTGTTCTATGGGAGTTCCCAGTACAGGGGAGCCCTGTGTTCTCTCCATTCTGTTCTATGGGAGTTCCCAGTACAGGGGGGCCCTGTGTTCTCTCCATTCTGTTCTATGTGGGTTCCCAGTAAAGGGGAGCGCTGTGTTCTCTCCATTCTGCTCTATTGGAGTTTCCATTACAGGGGAGCGCTGTGTTCTCTACATTCTTCTCTTGGTGAGTGCAGATGAGCGGTGCGCTGTGTGCTCTCCATTCTGTTCTATGGGAGTTCCCAGTACAGGGGAGCGCTGTTTTCTCTCCATTCTGTTCTATGGGAGTTCCCAGTACAGGGGAGCGCTGTGTTCTCTCCATTCTGTTCTATATAGTTCCCAGTACATGGGAGCATTTTTCCTCTATGGGAGTTCCTAGTACAAGAGAGCACTGTGTTCCCTCCATTCTGTTCTATGGGTTTTCCCAGTGCCGAGGAGTGCTGTGTTCTCTCCATTCTCCTCTATGGGAGTTCCCAGTACAGGGGAGCGCTGTGTTCTCTCCATTCTGTTCTATGGGAGCTCCCAGTACAGGGCAGCGCTGTGTTCTTTCCATTCTCCTCTATGGGATTTCCCAGTACAGGGGAGCACTGTGTTCTCTCCATTCTTTTCTATGGGAGTTCCCAGTACAGGGCAGCGCTGTGTTCTCTCCATTCTGTTCTATGGGAGTTCCCAGTACAGGGGAGCACTGTGTTTGGATGTACTTAGAACTCCAATAGAACAGAATAAAGGGTCATGTGAAAGCATGACCTACTCTCCATTAAGAGCCGACACTTTCGGGGGCCTGTTTCATATATAGGGGCAGGGCCTAGAGGTGAGACCAGCACCTATCAGACTTCAATGGCATATCCTATCGTTTTACCATTAAAGTGTGAGATGTGAAAATCCTTTTCAGTTATGTCTCCTATGTAAATATGCTGGATAACTATCCATATACTCTTGTCTTATAAATTGAACCTTACTGTATGGACTCCACCCACTGTAGCTTAAAGGAATTGTCCACTTTAGACACCCAGTGAGAAACCTGCATAATACAGCAACTAACAGTCAGCCCCTGAAATGACAAGGAATTGTTCAGAAATATACAGTACCATAAAAGAGGCTTAGCTGTATAGTGCAAACACTTCATATACTTTGAGGTCCAGTTCCATAGCTTTCAAGATCTCTGCTTGTTGTAAGTGTATGGAAATATTCCATGTTTATAGATAGAAGCTGACAACCTGTTGCAGTGAGGTCCTGGTCACACAGGAGCATGGCTCGTTTCAGTGTTTCAAAGCTTCCTCTTATACCAAGCTATGTACCTTGTCGATTGAATATGGCCAAGATGGGTTTTCAGTTTCTGGATGTTACTATTTACTGACAGCAAGCAGAGATGTTGCAATGCTGAGGAAGTGAATTACAAAAACTGTATTTGAATATCCTCTGCTGTTTGCAGGTCTTGGTGTCATCGCCTGCTGACATGGCGAAGGTTCGACTCCAGACGCAGGTGTCCCCACACTGCTCCACCATGTGCTCCGTCCTGACCCAGCCCAAGTACACGGGTCCTGTCAACTGCCTCCTGACTATAGTGAGGGAGGAAGGATTTTTTGGCTTGTACAAAGGCTGCTTTGCTCTTATGTTCAGAGACTGCCATTCATTTGCTACCTACTTCATGACATACGCCGTCTTTCGGGAGTGGTTTGTGCCAGTGGAGCAAAGTTATTCAGGTAAGTCACTAAAGAAGACCTCTACACCTCCTCACCAGTCTGTTTCAGTAGCATGAGGAACCTCTTTGGCTGGGTCTACACAGCTTAGTTAAAATACCGTGCGCTTGATGAGGGGCAAAACCCTGAAACAGCTGTATGTAGATGAGTGATACTGGCTTGGCTAATATCCCTTTTGCTTCTTAAAGATTCAGTGAGTCAGAAGCAAATTGAGGATTTGTTAAATCCAATAGAGGGCGCTTGAACTTCTCAGCACCTTTCCCATAATGCCTTGTGATATGCAGATACTTAGTAGAGGGCGAAAATGCAATCTCAAAACTCTACACACCTATATGGTGCTCTTCCCAAGGAGAGATATTCCCCTTTTGGAAGCTCTACATGTGAGACATATGATACTGAGTTGTCTCTCGACCCTTACTGCTTATTTACAATGGGCCTAGATGTATCGGGGTTTGCTGCTTTTTAATTGTTGTTAATTTTTTGTGTGTTTTTTCATACAATAAAATTATTTTGATGTATTTTTGGTAAAATAAATAAATAAAAAAATACAGTGCGTTAAAAAACGCTATCGGTTTTCGGATTTCCCGCTGACCTAGTACACTGCCTGTATGGGAATCCGGCGAAAGATAGAACATGTTCCAACTTTTGGCGGAAGGTCTGCGGTTTAGAAATCCTACAGTAGAAAATCCGTGCGGTGTAGACTTTTCTATTGCAGTCTAATGGACACTGGTAACAGCAGATTCTAGATGCTTAATCGGCCAAAAATCTGCCCAGAAACCAGTGTTGTGTAGACATAACCTTTTTCTCATTACTCTGCATTGTACTGTATTAAAATAATAAAGGTATATAGTGCTAATATAATACCATCATACAGTGCCCAAATAATAAAGGTATATAGTGCTAATATAATACCATCATACAGTGCCCAAATAATAAAGGTATATAGTGCTAATATAATACCATCATACAATGCCCAAATAATAAAGGTATATAATGCTAATATAATACCATCATACAGTGCCCAAATAATAAAAGTATATAGTGCTAATATAATACCATCATACAGTGCCCAAATAATAAATGTATATAGTGCTAATATAATACCATCATACAGTGCACAAATAATAAATGTATATAGTGCTAATATAATGCCATCATACAGTTCCCAAATAATAAAGGTACATAGTGCTAATATAATACCATCATACAGTGCCCAAATAATAAAGGTATATAGTGCTAATATAATACCATCATACAGTGCCTAAATAATAAAGGTATATAGTGCTAATGTGATACCATCATACAGTGCCTAAATAATAAAGGTATATAGTGCTAATGTGATACCATCATACAATGCCCACATAATACTACTATACAATCCTTATGTACGTTCTAGACAAGGAACCAAAACACAATGTTTATACGGTGCCTAAATTAAGAAGATATATAGTGCTAATGTAGTACAGTCATACATTGTCTACATAATACTACTATATAGTTCTTATGGAAAGTCCAGATATTTTATCCAAACTGCACTACTATAATCACATCATATAGGGCCCAAATAATAGCGCTATACTGCACTACTATAATACCATCATATAGGGCCCAAATAATAGAGCTATACTGCACTACTATAATACCATCATATAGTGCCCAAATAATAGAATTTGGCAATCACCTAGCTGGCGTTTTCGGTAACTCTGCCGGCTCTGCCAGCATCTGACCCCACTGATATCTTATTCCCATGAGAGGAACTGCTCATTGCCTGTGGTATTTGTGGGTAAACACGGCTCGGATGTTCTGTGCAGGGAACATTGGCTGTAACTGTATCCTCATGAATTGCTGAACAGTAGGGAATGGAAAACTACAGAATCTTCTCCATTGTACTTCAGGTACTTGTGCCAGCAGTTCTGGGTACAGTGGGGACGACCTTAAAGGGAACCTGTCACCTTGCATATGCTATGTGATATACTGGCAGCTTGTTATAGAGCTGGGGGGATGAGCATACTGTCATAAAGAAAAAAACTTTGAGATTCTTAGTTCACATGTTTTAATCAAAAAATGTTTAAGCCACCCCCGACTAACAAAGGGAACTCAAGTCTCCATGTCCTACTCTAAATTTCCTCTCACTTGAGTCCAATTAAGTCTTCTCATTTGGGTCCTTAGACCGCCATAATCCAGAGAGAAAAAATAGCACCAGCCATAAAAGCATACAGCACTGACCTAGCACCCTGTGGAGGTGGGCGGGGTGCCAGAAACCAAAATGGAGGCATCCCTTCCTCCCTATATGAATTAAAAGCAATATATGCCAAATACAACGTATAGTTCTGCACAAAAAAACATTTCTGAAAAACACAATGTGAACACAGGTGCACACTGGCATGGTTGTGGTATATATACACACATTCCAATACCAGTGGCACACCATCAGCTAAAAGAGCTATCAAACGAGACATGGAAACCTCTAAAGAAGCATTAATGCTATCTGCAATACATGAAAAAAAACTTTGAGATTCTTAGTTCACATGTTTTGATCAAAAAATGTTTAAGCCACCCCCGACTATCAATGGGACCTCAATGCAGGTGGTCCTACTCTATTTTTACTTCTCACTTGAATCCAATTCAGACTTCTCATTTGGGTCAATCGACCTCCATAATCCAGAGAGAAAAAAAAGCACCGGCCTTAAAAGCATACAGCACTGATCTCGCAACCTGTTTGATAGCCCCTGTAGCGGATGGTGTGCCACTGGTAATGGTATGCGTGTGTATATAAATATATATATATATATATATGTGTATATATATATGTGTATATATATGTATATGTATGTATGTGTGTGTATATATGTATATGTATGTATGTATGTATGTATATATATATATATATATATATATATATATATATATATATATAATATATATATATATATATTAATATATATAATATATATATATATATATATATAAATATATATATATATGCCACAACCATGCCAGTGGCACCCAGGTTCACATTGTGTTTTTCAGAAATGTTTTTTTGTGCAGGACTATACGCTGCATTTGGCATATAATGCTTTTAATTCATATAGGGAGGAATGGCTGCCTCCAGTGTGGTTTCTTGCACCCCGCCCACCTCCACAGGTTTCTAGATCAGTGCTGTATACTTTTAAGGCTGGTGCTTTTTTCTCTCTAGATTATGGAGGTCTGTTGAGTCCAATTCAGACTTCTCATTTGGGTCAAGTGAGAGGTAAAAATAGAGTAGGACCACCCGCTTTGAGATCCCGTTGATAGTCGGGGGGTGGCTTAAACATTTTTTTATCAAAACATGTGAACTAAGAATCTCAAAGTTTTTTTCATGTATTGTAGATAGCATAAATGCTTCTTTAGAAGTTTCCATGTCTTGTTTGATAGCCCTACTGTCATACAATGCACAAATAATAAAGATAAATAGTGTCATGTAAAACTACAATCCCCATGATCCTTTGCAGTGCTCTGTCTGTTTTATTTCCTCCCAATCTCAGTGTCCACCCTCTGCTTCCTCTATCATGTTGAAAGCCTTGGGAGGCAGGACCAAAGGGGTGTGACTTCAAGGGCTGGTTTGCAAACAATCACACCCTTTTGGTCACCTGATCTCCTGGGCTGGACACAGAGCTGTTTCCTGTGTGTAGGGACAAGAAGCCACAAAAAAGTTGAATTGTAATAGATTCCAAAATTTCTTTTTTTTATTGGACAAGGACATCCCCTTTGAGAACCGTTTCTTGCTTTTTCTTCCAGAACTAATGGGAGTCCTCCTGGCCGGCGGGCTTGCGGGAGTGGTGGCATGGGGCATTGCCACACCTATGGATGTGATAAAGTCTCGGCTGCAGGTGGATGGGGTCACACAGCGGAGGTACAGAGGGGTTATCCACTGCATCACTGACAGCGTGCGGCAGGAGGGGGTCACGGTCCTCTTTAAAGGATTGTCACTGAACTGCCTCAGAGCTTTTCCCGTCAACATGGTGGTCTTCCTCACCTACGAAGCAATACTGAAGCAAATCAAACCTTTCTCCACGTGAAAGTAAAAGCCAATGAGGACAGTGACGGCCAAAGCCAAGAAACATTGGTCCAAAAGAACATCATCGTCTTATGGATGGTTGGCTGGCTTGTGTCATTGACCACCCTGGACCACCACACGCAAGAGTTAGACTACACAAATGTTGACCATTAGTTAAAGGGGTTTTCTCACCATGTAGTTTCACGGAGCCACAGTCAGCTTCAGACTAACGCTTCTTGGTTAGGCTGTTGGTGGTTCTACAACTTCAGGCTCCCACTTCCTGTTCAGGCTATAGGTGGTTCTACAGCTTCAGGCCCCCACTTCCTGTTCAGGCCAGGGGCGGTTCCACAGCTTCAGGCTCCCACTTCCTGTTCAGGTTGTAGGTGATTCTACAGCTTCAGGCTCCCACTTCCTGTTCAGGTTGTAGGTGGTTTTCCAGCTTCAGGCTCCTACTTCCTGCTTAGGCTGTGGGCAGTTCTACAGCCTCAGACTCCCACTTCCTGCTTAGCCTGTGGGCAGGTCTATGGAAGTGATTGACATATCAGCTTTGTTATTCCTAGCTGTTCCTGTTACAGTAAGGTAACCACAGGAGGTTTATAAAGTGTAGTACACAAGGATACAGAGCTCTAAAGGGTGAAAGTTTGTCATTTACTTTGGTAAACAAATGCTGTTGCCAGAGATAAGACTCTGCAGGGAGTGACTCACCATGAATGGACTGACTGATGATAGTTTGGAGCAATGAGAGAACAGGGAGAGGTGGTCATTAACCAGAGAAACTTGTGTACTCTTAAGAGGAGAGAAAATCATGCTTATCTCCTGAACAAAGAAAAATCAACACATCAGTGTATTTGGTAATAGTTTTCATTTACCTGTCCCTACTTGATAAAAGCTAAACATTGTGGTGGGAAAACCCCTTTAAGGGTAAGGTTACAGTTTAGGAGATCTTATGGAGAGGTCCCAGGTCTTCCACGGACATCCAGATGATGACTGTCGCTTTCCATAAGGCTCGTCACAAAGGTCCGATATCGAAATTTCCAGTTTCTTATCATTACAAAGATTCAAAGACCAAGATTTGAGAGGGGGAACATATTTTTCTACTTTATGGCCTTCAAAAGACCTTGATAGTGTTATAATGGGGTTGCCCATTTGCATAGGTCATATGGAGACTCCCACTTCCTGGTCAGGCTGTAGGTGGTTCTACAGCTTCAGGCTCCCACTTCTTGTTCAGGCTGTGGGTGGTTCTACAGCTTCAGGCTCCCATTTCCTGTTCAGGCTGTGGGCGCTTCTACCGCTTCAGGCTCCAAATTCCTGCTCAGGCTGTGGGAGGTTCTACAGCTTCAGGCTCCTGCTTCCTGTTCAGGCTGTGGGCGGTTCTACAGCTTCAGGCTCCAAATTCCTGCTCAGGCTGTTGGTGGTTCTACAGCTTCAGACTCCCACTTCCTGTTCAGGCTGTGGGCAGTTCTACAGCTTCAGGCTCCCACTTCCTGCTCAGGCTGTGGACAGTTCTACAGCTTCAGGCTCCAACTTCCTGTTCAGGCTGTGGGCAGTTCTACAGCTTCAGGCTTCTACTTCCTGTTCAGGTTGTGGGAGGTTCTACAGCTTCAGGCTCCAACTTCCTGCTCAGGCTGTGGGTGATTCTACAGCTTCAGACTCCCACTTCCTGCTCAGGGTGTGGGCGCTTCTACAGCTTCAGGCTTCTACTTCCTGTTCATGCTGTGGGCGCTTCTACAGGTTCAGGCTCCCATTTCCTGGTCAGGCTGTGGGTGGTTCTACAGTTTCAGACTCCAAATTCCTGTTCAGGCTGTGGGATTCAGGGACGCTCCCCACATGTTCCAATAATCTGAAGCGGACAACCCCTGTAATATCCAGGCTACTGGCTACAGGCCGCTATATATTGTGTATATTGTATATCATATGTTATATATTTCTCATTTTATGAGTCTGAAGATCATTTCTATTGTGTTAGAGTTCAGGAATATTTATTCTCCACATTTATAGCTTTATTCTTGAACTTTGTAAAGTGAATGTTACCAGCAGGGACCACTATGGACAGTATGGAAGGTTCTACATCTCTATAGTGCATGGGATACATAGAACAGACAGGGCCCACAGCCAAAATCAACAGGGCCCCACATGGTGCTGGGGTTTGCCTCTCAGGATAGAGGGGCCGGGTGTGTGCCTTCTCCTTCATCCCCTTTCGATGACCCCTGGTCAATTCCTAACCCTGCATATGAACACAGATCTCTTCAATGAGGCGTCCTGCACAGGCTTGTGCGGTCCTATAGCAGCCACCTACTCGTGGCCAATGGTGACCATGGCTGTAATAAACATAATAACCGCACTGTATGACGTTGAATAAAAAATGTATTCATTTACAGGGGTTTTCTCATGCGAGCAATCACTTGCAATATGTGGCCTGCAACACCCACTACAGGACAAATGAAGTATTACATGGTGACCACTCAATAGAAGGACAGCCCGAGTCTTCCAGAACGGGGCACTCTTGTCCTTGCAGTGAAATATAATTTAACACGGTTAAAGGGGTCTTCTCATCAGGCTATCTGTTCTTCAACACCATAGTTGCCAACTTTTGAAAATGAAAAAGCAGGAGATACCAGTGGGCGGCGCATGGACACGTCCATCTTGACGGTATGCCACGTCCCTTCAAAAAGCCACACCCACTCCACCTAACTGCATAACGGCTTTGGAAGAAAGCCAGGTAGTAGCCCCCCATAACCAGGTAGTGCCCCTTACAGGCAGGTAGATGCCCCCTTGTAGCCAAATAGATGCCCTCTCTGTAGCCAGGTAGAGCCAAATTTGTAGCCAGGTAGATGCCTCCCTTTCTTAGCCAGGTAGATGCCCCCCTTGTTTGCCAGGTAGTGCCCCCATTGTTTGCCAGGTAGTGCCCCCATTGTTACCAGGTAGATGCCCCCATTGCTTGCCAGGTAGTGCCTCCATTGTTGCCAGGTAGATGCCCCCATTGTTTGCCAGGTAGTGCCGCCTCTGTTGGCCAGGTAGATGCCCCCCATTGCTTTCCAGGTAGTGCCCCTCTGTTGCCAGGTAGACCCCCACTTGTAGCCAGGTAGTGCCCCCATTGTAGCCAGGTAGTACCCCCTTTAGTAGCCAGGTAGTGCCCCCATGTTGCCAGGTAGTGCCCCCATTGTAGCCAGGTAGTGCCCCCCATTGTAGCCAGGTAGTGCCCCCCATTGTTAGCCAGGTAGTGCCCCCTCTGTTGCCAGGTAGTGCCCCCATTGTAGCCAGGTAGTACCCCCATTAGTAGCCAGGTAGTGCCCCCATTAGTATCCAGGTAGTGCCTCCATTGTTGCCAGGTAGTGCCCCCATTGTAGCCAGGTAGTGCCCCCCATTGTAGCCAGGTAGTCCCCCTTTGTTGCCAGGTAGTGCCCCATTGTTGCCGGGTTTAGTGCCCCCTTGTTGCCAGGTAGCCCCCCATTGTAACCCAAAGTAGTGCCCCCTCTGTTGCCAGGTAGTGCCCCCCTGTTGCCAGGTAGACCCCCCATTGTTAACCAGGTAGTGCCCCCTCTGTTGCCAGGTTGTGCCCCCTCTGTTGCCAGGTAGACCCCCATTGTTACCAGGTAAGTTTTTTGGGGCCCCCTCTTTTGCCATGTAGTGCCCCCTCTGTTGCAAGGTAGACCCCCCCATTGTAGCCAGGTAGTACCCCCTTTAGTAGCCAGGTAGTGCCCCCTCTGTTTGCCAGTATTGCCCCCATTGTAGCCAGGTAAACTCCCCCATTGTAGCCAGACAGTGCCCCCCTGAAACTAATAAAAATAAAATAATAAAATCCACTTACCTGACCAGGCCCGAAAGGGCGGCCCGCTCCTGGACATCTCCTCGGCAGTGTCACAGGGGAAGTGAGTACAGCCGCGCGTCACTTCCCCTGTGACGCTGACCTGTGTGTACGGCGCACAGCGGCGCTCTAGATACAGGGGGAGGAGGGAGTAGGGAGCGATCCCTTCTGCCTCCTCCCTGCTCAGCGCGGTTCCAGCGCTACTCCGGCGCCGTGGTCATTTAAAGGACCCCCGCCGCCTGCCGGGCCGGAAAGGATGGGCCAACTCCCCCGGGAGGGGGGGGGGGGGACCCCAAATAGCGGGACCCCACCGCCAAAAACGGGAGAGTTGGCATGTATGTTCAAAACCAGCTTCAGACTCCCACTTCCTGTTAAGGCTGTGGATGGTTCTACAGCTTCAGGCTCCCACTTGAAGTTTAGGCTGTGGGTGCTTCTACAGCTTCAGGCTCCCACTTGAAGTTTAGGCTGTGGGTGCTTCTACAGCTTCAGGCTCCCACTTTCTGTTCAGGCTGTTGGCGGTTCTACAGCTTCAGACTCCCACTTCCGGTTCAGGCTGTGGGCGGTTCTACAGCTTCAGGCTCCCCCCTACCGGTACAGGCGGTGGGCGGTTCTACAGCTTCAGGCTCCCACTTGAAGTTTAGGCTGTGGGTGGTTCTACAGCTTCAGGCTCCCACTTCCTATGAAGGATTACGGTGTTCTACAGCCGTGGCTGACATTTCAGTTTTGCTTTTTCTAGCGGAGCCTGTTAGAGGGACATTGGTGATGCAGGGGTAGAAGACTACAGAGCACTAAAGGGTTAAAGTTTGTCAGTAAGAAACATGATGCTCCTGGCTCTTTCTTCAATGCTGTGGGTGTGTGCCGCCCAGAGAAAAGCTGCCCCTCTTCAGCCCAACAGAAACTTGTGAATTTTCAAGGTACTGACTCTCCAGAGTATCTTTAAAACCACACGGCTTGATTGTAGGAAATCGATATACAGAAGGTAAAACAGAGTGTGTTCATATGCCCATACGTCAAGTGGAGAGTCAGTACCTTGAAAATTCATAGTAAAAAACATAAACAAGCTCCTGTGCTACTGATAAGACACAGCAGGGAGTGACCTCACTATCTTTGCTACTGCTAGAGCAGTGAGAAATGTTTGGTAACTTAGGGAAGCTTGTGTACACATGCAGGAGATAAAAACTGTTTTACCTTTGAACTAAAGCAAAATCAGAACAGCAATGTATTTGGTAATAGTCTTTATTTACCTTTGCCGACATGTTTAAAGCTAATGACTGAGATGTGAGTGCCCCTTTAAATCAAGCTGCGCCACAGTCCTTGGTCCAATGCCCATATGGACTCACCGCAGTTGACTCTTGAGGCCCACCAGTGGAGATGATTCTTGGGGCCCACAATTGGAGTGGATTCCTGGGGCTCACCATGAAAAATGATTCTTGGGGTCCACCAGTGGATCTGACTCTTGGATCTCACTCTACAGCTCTTGTACATGAGTATTTCCTGTAGAAGAACACCAGCAGGTGGAAAGGGTGTGCCTGAGCCAGACTTGTGGTTTTTGGCTCTACACTGCCATGTATGTATGACCTGCAGAAGAACAGACCAGGTAAAGGGGGTGCCTGAGCAGACTTGTGGTTTGGCTCTACACCGCTCTGTATGTATGAGACTGCAGAAGAAACAGCCAGACCAGGGGAAAGGTGGTGCCTGAGCCAGACTTTGTGGTATTGGCTCTAACACAGCCCTGTTGTATGACCCTGCAGAAGAACAGACCAGGGTAAAGGGGGTTGGGCCTGAAGCCAGACTTGGTATTTGGCTCTACACTGCCCTGTAATATAGACCTGCAGAGAACAACCAGGGTAAAGGTGGTCCTGAGCCAGACTTGTGGTATTGGCTCTACACTGCCCTTTTATATATGACCTGCAGAAGAACAACCAGGGTAAAGGTGGGGCCTGAGCCAGAAATTTGTGGTATTGTCTCTACACTGCCCTGTATGTATGACCTGCAGAAGAACAGCCAGACCAGGGTAAAGGTGGTGCCCCGAGCCAGACTTGTGGTATTGTCTCTACCCTGCCCTTTTTTTTTGACCTGCAGAAGAAAAGACCAGGGTAAAAGGTGGTGCCTGAGCCAACTTGTGGTATTGGCTCTACACTGCCCTGTAAAAATATGACCTCAGAAGAACAGCCAGACCAGGTAAAGGTGGTGCCTGAGCCAGACTTGGGTATTGGCTCTACACTGCCCTGTATGTATGACCTGCAGAAGAACAGAACCGGGTAAAGGTGGTTTTCTGAGCCAGAAATTGTGGTATTAGGTCTACACTGCCCTGTATGTATTGACCTACAGAAGAACAGACCAGGGTAAAGGGGTGCCTGAGCCAAAACTTGTGTATTTGGCTCCCACTGCCCTGTATGTTATGACCTCAGAAGAACAGACCAGGTAAAGGTGGTGCCTGAGCCAGACTTGAGGTATTGTTCTACACTGCCCTGTATGTATGACCCGCAGAAGAACAGACCAGGGTAAAGGTGGTGCCTGTGTCGTTCTTGTGGTTTCGGGTTTTCACTGGCCTGTTGGTATGACCTGCAGAAGAACAGCCAGACCAGGGTAAAGGTGGAGCCTGAGCCAGACTTGTGGTATTGGCTTACACTGCCCTGTATGTATGACCTGCAGAAGAACAGCCAGACCAGGGTAAAGGTGGGTGCCTGAGCCAGACTTGTGGTATTGGCTCTACACTGCCATGTATGAAATACCTGCAGAAAAAACAGACCAGGGTAATGGGGGTGCCTGAGCCAGACTTGTGGTATTGGCTCTACACTGCCCTGTATGTATGACCTGCAGAAAAATAGACCAGGGTAAAGGTGGTGCCTGATCCTGAGTTGTGTTATTGGCTCTACACTGCCCTGTATGTATGACCTGCAGAAGAATAGCTTCATACATTCTGGCACATTCACATTGTCTTAAAGGGGTTGTCTCACTACATGGATCGCTGCTTTTTATATTAAAGATCTTGCAAAAACAGGTCACTTTGCAAAATGTGTCCATTAACAGTGCCTACCTTTTCCCCTAATATCCCCTTTTGGGATGGGCTGAAATCAGCCCCTCGGGTTTCGCTATAGCACAGACCTTTTTCGATCTCCCCTTGATAGGTTTCCAAACCCACTGGCCGCTAAAGTTTACGGGACCTGTTTGTTTCCCCATGATAGGTTTGCCAGCACTGGCCCGCTAAACCCTTACAGCCCTTTTTTGTTTCTCAGGGTGGGCTGCCCAACACTGGTCCCCCCCCCCCCCCCCTTAGCTACAACCTGTTTTTCCCTCCTAAATAGGCTGCCAGCGTGGTTGCTATACAACTGATCTGGTGTCCTCAGCACCCCTCATTTCCCGCCCAGTAGAACCCCAAGAAAAACCCCCCCCAAAAAATTAAAAATGGACAAGAAAACGGACTAATGTGGGATGAACAATGTAGTTGGGGAACAAAACCCCTTAAAGTTTGGGACTTTTAGGCCCCCCCCCTTTTTGCGGCCCAATGTTCATCCCCTTTCCGGGGGCCCGCTTTCCCCCTTTCCCCCTTGCGCCGGGACCCCCCGGGGCGGGCCCGCCTCCTCCCCCGCCCCCTTTTTTGGCCAAGGCCCCCCCGATTTCCCATGCAGGGCCCTGGGCCCCCGGGGGGGCGTTTGGGAAAATAGGGGAAAAACCTTTTTTCCCGGGTTCGGCCCCCCTCTGGAGGGGGCGGCCGGGGGGGCCGGGCCCCGGGCGGGCGGCCCGGCCCCCGGGCCCCCCCGGGCCCCGGCCCCATGGCCCCTTCCCGGGGGCTTTCCCTTGGGCGGGGGGCCCTTTTTCCCCCAGGGGGGGGACCCCCCCGGGGGAAGGGCCGCCCCCCAAGGTTTACAGGGATGAACCTGGGACCCCCAAGGGGGGATAGGGGCCCCTGAAGGGGGGAAGGTGTGGGGGTTGGGGCCGGGTTTAGGGGGGGGGCCCCCCGGGGGAGGGGTCCGGCCCCCGGTGGGGGTGAGGGGGACCCCCCGGGGGAGGGGCGCCCCCCCCCGCCCCCCCCGGCCTGGGGGGGGGGGGTCCCCCCCCCCGGGGGGGGGGGCGGCCCCCCCCGGGGGGGGGGGGGGGGCCCCCCCCTGGGGGGTGGGGGGGTTCGGGTCTTTTGGGGGGGGGCCCCCCCGCAGGGGGGGGGGGGAGGGGTCGGCCCCCCCGGGGGGGGGGAGGGGGGTCCGGCCCCCCGGGTGGGGGGGGAGGGGTTCCCGCCCCCCCCTTGGGGGGGGTGGGGCCCCCCCCCTGTTGGGTGGGGTATGGGGGGGCCCCCCCTTGGGGGGGGGGAGGGGGGTGCGGCCCCCCCCCCGGGGGGGGGGGGAGGGGGTTGGGCCGCCCCCTGGGGGGGGGGGGATGGGGTCCCGGGCCCCCGGGTGGGGGGGTTTTTTGGGGGGGGGCCCCCCCCCTGGGGGGGGGGGGAATGGGGTGCGGCCCCCCCCCCGGGGGGGGGGGGCCCGGCCCCCTGCGGGGGGGGGGGGTGGGGTGCGGCCCCCCCCCTGCGTGGGGGGGGGGGAGGGCGGTGCGGCCCCCCCCTGCGGGGGGGGGGGGGGATGGGGGGGGGGGGCCGGCCCCCCCCCCGCGCCCCCCAGGTGGGGGGGGGGGGGAAAGGGGTGCGGCCGCCCCCCCGGGGGGGGTGGGGGGGGGGGTTGGGGGGTTCTGGGGGGGCCCCCCCCCCCTGGGGGGGGGGGGGGGTTTGGGGGTGCGGCCCCCCCCCTTGGGCGTGGGGGGGGAGGGGAAATGGGGGGGGGGGGAGGGGGCCGGGGGGGGCCCCCCCCCCTGCGGGGGGGGGGGAGGGGGGGGTGGGGGGGGGGGGCGGCCCCCCCCCCTGCGTGGGGGGGGGGGATGGGGTGCGGCCCCCCCCCTGGGGTTGGGGGGGGGGTTTGGGGGCGGCGGCCCCCCCCCCCGGCGGGGGGGGGGGATGGGGTGCGGCCCCGGGCCCCCCTGGGGGGGTGGGGGGGGGGGGGGGGGGGGGTTCCCCGGCCCGGGGGGGGCCCCCCTGCGGGGGGGGGGGGGAGGGGGCGGCCCCCCCCCCCCCTTGGGGGGGGGGGTGGGGGGGGGGGGTTGGGGGTGGGGGGGGCCGGGGGGGCCCCCCCCGGGGGGGGGGGGGAGGGGGAAGGGGGGGCGGGGCCCGCCCCCCCTGCCGTGGGGGGGGGGGAGGGGGGGGGCCCGGGGGCCCCCTGGGTGGGGGGGGGGGGGGGAGGGGGGGCCGGCCGCCCCCCCCTGCCGAGGGGGGGGGGGGAGGGGGGGGGGCGGCCGCCCCCCGGGGGGGGGGGTCGGGGGGGGGGGGGGGGAGGGGGGGGGGGGGCCCCTCCGCCCCCCCGGCGTGGGGGGGGGGAGGGGGGGGGGGGGGGCGGGCCCGGGGGGGGGGCCCCCCTGGGGGGGTGGGGGGGGGGGGGGTGGCGGTCCCCCGGGGCGGGGAGGGGGGGGGTGGGGGGGGGGGGGGGGGGGCGGGGGGGGGGGGGGCCGCCCCCCGGGGGGGGGTGGGGGGGGGGGGGGGGGGGGGGGGGGGGCGGCCCCGCCGGGCGGGGGGGGGGGGGGGGGGGGGGGGGGGAGGGGGGGGGGGGGGTGGGGGGGCCCGGGGCCCGGGGCCCCCCCGGGGGTTTGGGGGGGGGGGGGGAGGGGGCGGGGGGGGGCCCCCCAGGGGGGGTGGGGGGGGGGGGTGGGGTGGGGCCCCGGGGGCCCCCCGGGGGGGGCGGGGGGGGGGTGGGGGGGGGGGGGGGTTGGCGGCCCGCCCCCCTTGGGGTTTGGGGGGGGGGGGGAAGGGGGGGGAATATGTTTCCGGGGGCCCCGCCCCCATTTGGGGGTGGGGGGGGGGGTGGGGGGCCCCGGCCCCCCCCCTCCTGGGGGGGGGGGGAAAGGGGGGTGGGGCCCCCCCCCTGCTTTGGGGGGGGGGGGATGGGGTCGGCCGCCCCCCCTTGCGGGGGGGGGGGGGGGAAAGGGGTGGGGGGCCGCCCCCCTGTGTGGAGGTATGGGAAATGGCCCCCCCCTTTTTTTGGGGGGGGTTTTTTAAAAATTTTGGGCCCCCCTGGGGGGGAAAGGGGTATGGGCGTTTCCCCCCGTGTGTGGGGTAGCGCCCCCCCGGCCCCCCCCCCCCACTTTTGTGGGGGGGGGGGGGGGGGGGTTGGGAAAAAGCGCCCGCCCCCAAACCCCCCCCCCTTTGGGTAGGGGGGGGGGGGGTTTAGGTAGCGCCCGCCCCCACCCCCCCACTTTTAGGGGGGGGGGGGGGTTAGGTAGCGCCCCCCCGCCCCCCCCCCCATTTGAGGGGGGGGGGGGTTTTTAGGTGGGCCCCCCGCGCCCCCCCCCCCACTTTGTCTGGGGGGGGGGGGGGGTAGCCCCCGCGCCCCACCCCCCACTTTTTAGGGGGGGGGGGGGGTTAGGTAGCGCCCGCGCCCACCCCCCACTTTGTATGGGGGGGGGGGGTTTTTAGGAAAGCGCCCCCCCGCCCACCCCCACTTTGAAAGGGGGGGGGGGGTTAGGTTGCCCCCGGCGCCCACCCCCCATTTTGGGATGGGGGGGGGGTTAGGTAGCGCCCCCCCGCGCCCCCCCCCCCTTTGTAGGGGGGGGGGGGGGGGGGGGGGGTTGGGTACCCCCCGCCCGCCCCCCGCCCACCCCCCCCACTTGTATCGGGGGGGGGGGGTTAGGTACACCCCCCCCCCCCATATGAAACCCAAATGCCTCGTTTAAGCGGCTGGTTTTGTTTTCCTTGCGGGACAATTGGATGGGTAACACTTCCCCTCTAGAAGGCGATGTTTGAAAGTCTTCAGGGGGGGTAACGGGGCAATATCTGGAGTTTGTTTGGGGGTTTTCCCCCTTTTGGGGCATGGGAGCCTTTAACGTCCTCCTAATAAGAACCCCCGGGCCAAGTACCCCCGGGGCTCCCCCGGCCCCCCCCAACGCTGGGGAAAAGCGTTTGGGCTTTATGCGGGGCACCTCATTGCTGTTAAAATCCCCCCTTTCTAAGGACCCTTTTTGTTTTTAGAAAACGAAAAGAAATTAAAGGAATTACGAAGCAGTCGAAAAAATCCAAAAAATGACCTGAAGGCTCTGCAGAGCGTGGGGCAGGTGAGGTTCGTCAGTGAGCCTGGTGCGCCGCAGGCTGCGTGGAGATGTCGCTCTTGGTTTAGGAGGAAGGACCACAGTGCTGCGCCGCTCACCTCTGAGGCTCCATGCTTCCCGTAGGGAAGAGATGACTATACATTTTCAACCACTTTTGTTTTTCCCGATCATCGGAAAATCTCCTCCCAAATTTTTGGGTTTAAAAAGCTCCTAGGCAAGTCTGTCTCCATGGTTACAGGTAGATTAATCCCATAGTAGCTGAGTGGTTAGAGCTTCTGCCTTCTAATATACAGGTCCTAGGTTTAAATCTCTGCAGGAGCCATACAAAAGGGGAAATATTAGTAGTTACATAGTAGCTGAGGGTTGAGCTTTTTCCCCTTTCCCAATATACAGGTCCTAGGTTCAAATCTCTGCAGGAGCAATACATATAGATTATTAAGTAGTTACATGTAGGGGAATGTTTAAAGGGTTTTCGGGTTTCCAATATACAGGTCCTGGGGTTTAAAATTTTGGCAGGAGAAATACAAAAAATTTTTTAAGTAGTTACATGGGGTAGCTAAAGTGGTTAGGCTTCTCCCTTTCCAATATACAGGTCCTAGGTTCAAATCTCTGCAGGAGCAATACATATAGATTATTAAGTAGTTACATAGTAGTGGTGGTTTTGGGTTTCTGCCCCCCCCAAATAAAACAGGTCCTGGGTTTCCCAAAACCCCGGAGGAGCAATACATATAGATTATTTAGTAGTTACATAGTAAAAATTAAACCCCTTTAAAGTTTTGGGGTGTTTTTGGTTTTGCCCCCTGCCCCTTCTATTACAAAATCTCCATGGAAAACCCAATGCAAGGGTTAAGCCAGGACAAAGGGAAAATCAAGGGTACAGGTGGGGTCTGTTTGTGGCCTTTGACATTAAGGATACGTCCACACGACAAGTAAAATTTTTTTGGTTCCCCTTGGATAACGAGGCTTTTTTAGTTAAATTTTAAAAGTGGGTTTTTTGTTTTTTTGCTATTAAAAACCGACTGAGAAAATACTTGTTGTATGAACTACAAGGTGGGAAATTTTTAAATTAGGTCAATAGGTTTTATTTAGGGAGATTTGCTTCCGGTAGATTCCCCCACTTAAAAAACTCGTTTTTTAAAAAAATGGAACAGTTGCAAAAGTGATGGGAGGCAATGGTAATAGGAGCTGGAACGTAAACGGGCAGGAGATGCAACAAGCAAAAAAAAAAAATGGTTGCAAATGTTTCCCCCCTAATTTTTGAGGTTTTGTTCTTAAAAAGGGGGGTTTCCCGCCAAAGACCTTTTATGGCTTTTTTTGGGAGGATAAATCTGAATGTGGGCCCAACCCCCCCTTTAGGAACAATGAGAGATGGGCAAATCTTGCAATTTCCTCCCCCGTAAAATGGGGAACCCCCCATAGAGCAAAATGGGGAGAACACAGTGCTCCCCCGTACTGGGGAAATCCCATTTGAACAAATGGAGAAACCCAGTGT
Organism: Phyllomedusa bahiana; assembly: GCA_025379985.1. Lineage (NCBI taxonomy): Eukaryota > Metazoa > Chordata > Amphibia > Anura > Hylidae > Phyllomedusa > Phyllomedusa bahiana. Next base: position 65,848 of record JAODAL010000240.1, read on the forward strand.
CCCCTGTTTCTGGGAACCCCCCATTTGAACAGAATGGAGAGAACCCAGCGCTCCCCTGGAATGGGGAAAAACCCCTAGAAAAAGAATGGAGAGAACACAGCGTCCCCTGTACTGGGGAAACCCCCATAGAACGAATGGAGACGAACGGGGGCTCCCCCGAAAATGGGAACCCCCCATGGAACAGAATGGAGACGACACGGCGCTCCCCTGGACTGGGAACCCCCATAGAACAGAATGGAGACGACACGGCGCTCCCCTGGACTGGGAACCCCCTAGAAACAAGGGAAAGGAGAAAGACCGGGGGGCTCCCCCCGGATGGGAAACCCCCATAGAACAGAAAGGGTACGACACGGCGCTCCCCTGGGGCTGGGAAAACCCCCCTAGAACAGAAGGAGGGCGACACGGCGCTCCCCCTGGACTGGGAAACCCCCATAGAACAGAATGGAGACGACACGGCGCTCCCCTGGACTGGGAAACCCCCATAGAACAGAATGGAGAACCCCCGGGGGTTTCCCCGGCTGGGGAAAACCCCCCTAGAAAAAGAATGGAAAAATGTAAGACTGTCCCCTTTTTGCCCATAGCAAAACCAAACAGAGCTCATCTTGTATTTCCTTTACCCGTTTTGGTTAAAAATTAAAGCTGGGTTCAAATTTGGGAAAAGGAACAGTCTTTTTGTTTAGAAAAGTTTTCAAAAAATGGGCCCCCGGGGTCTCTTTTTCCCCGCTTCCCTTTAAAATTTTTACCCGGTGTTGGGTTTTCTTTTTTTTTATTTTTTTTTTTTTTTTATTATATTTTTAGATCGTTGGGGAAGTCCTGAAGCCCGCTTACAGAGGGAAAAATGGGAAGATCTCCCGCCCCAGGAAGGTGGAGGGAAAAACCTTTTTGAACCCCATTCCTTTTTCATTATAGATTCTGTTGGGTGAACTTTTTTTGAGTCACAAAATTCCCCCGGGGTCCCGCTTTCCTTTTTGGGCATTTGGGGGAGAAAAGCTGCAGTACAAGTAAGGACGTATTCACACTGCACTTTGTCCTCCATTACAAGCAAAGGCCGCAGTGGCGCCATAGGTGGTAATGAAGCAAACTCAGTCTTTTTTGGGTTATAGCTGTTCTGTTTTCTGCAGCTCGGTATGCAGCAGGTTCCTTTGGTCATGGTGACGGACAGGTACCCCAGGCGGAGGACAAAAAAAAAGTGTGAATACATCCTAAAACCTGTTGGGGGGAATGCTGCAGTGGGGAAAAGAAAGTTTTTCCATTTTTACAAAGGGGTTTTTAAAATTACTTATTTTCGTTACGTTTTTTGCTTTTTTTTTTTTTAAAAGTATTTCAGATACTTAAATTTGTTCTTTATTTGCTTACAGTCATCGTCAAAGCTACAAACGGGCCGAGATATGTTGTCGGGTGTCGTCGGCAGGTAGGTCGCTGCTTGAGCTCAAATTGGCAAAGAGCCAGCTCGCCACTCCAAAAATACTGTAGACATCTGCACGGAACAAAAAACTTTTAGGAAGTAGGTAAATAGACAAAAGAGAAAATCCAGCAGTAAAAAGTATAAAGAAAAAAATTTGGATTAAAAATAAATGACATTGTAGAGTTTGAATAGGTTCAGAAGCGGCTGTGAAAGGACTGCGGACTACATTAACCAGAAAGATGAGCTAGATTAATTTACATAGAAGTTGGCTTTGGGGGCACAAAAGAAATGGGTATAAATGTCACAGGTCGATAGAGGTTTCTCTCAAGATCTATTTATACCGAGGACTGGAACAAAGAAGCGTCCTCTATGCCTAGAGGAAAGAAGGGTTTGACATAGAAAGGAATTCTTTACTGTAAGAGCAGTGAGACTGTGGAACGCTCTGCCAGAGAAACATGTAAGGGTGAATTCACTAAGGGTCTGGATACATTTCTAAATTATATAATATAACAAGTTATAGTGACCGGGATTCTCGAAGGGTCTGGATACATTTCTATAGTGTAATAATAGAACAAGTTATAGTGACCGGGATTCTGGAGAAGGGTCTGGATACATTTCTAGATGTAATAATAGAACAAGTTATAGTGACCGGGATTCTGGAGAAGGGTCTGGATACATTTCTAGATGTAATAATATAACAAGTTATAGTGACCGAGATTCTGGGGAAGGGTCTGGATACATTTCTAGATGTAATAATATAACAAGTTATAGTGACCGAGAATTCTGGAGAAGGTCTGGATACATTCTAGATGTAATAATAGAACAAGTTATAGTGACCAGGATTTCTGGAGAAGGGTCTGGATACATTCTAGATGGAATAATAGTAACACGTTTATAGTGACCGGGTTTCTGGAGAAGGGTCTGGAGACATTTCTAGATGTAATAATAGAACAAGTTATAGTGACCGAGATTCTGGAGAAGGGTCTGGATACATTTCTAGATGTAATAATAGAACAAGTTATAGTGACCAGGATTCTGGAGAAGGGTCTGGATACATTTCTAGATGTTTTCATTTCGGTTTGTTTCTTTTATTTTGGATCCAAATAAATAATTTTTTTTTACATATTTTTCACTGATGAATTATTTTTTTCTCCTTCTTGGGTCTTTACATCAACATATTTACAATTTTTATAACTATTAGGGTATGTTCACACGGCGTAATAGCGGGGCACATTTTGGCTTCATTATGCCTGAAATGCGCCCCACAATTACAGTAATTTGTAGCTCTCATAGACAGGGGTTTCTACTTGAAACAAAGTGGGCTCCTAGTAATCCGCTCCTCTTCACTTCCGGGTTCTTCTCCAACACACAGGAGGAGAGGCTTGTGTTCCATTGACTCACAATGGAGCCTCTCCTGTATTGGGTGAAGGAGCGGATTACTGTGGAACGATAGTGGCGGGGGACATGAAGGTAAGTATCTATTATTATTATTATTATTTATTTTAAAGCGCCATTGATTCCAGGGCGCTGTACATTCGAGGGGTTACATACATTACATAAGAACCCCCCCCCCCCCACCCCCCTCCCCCCACCCCCCCCCCCCCCCCCCCCCCCCCCCCCCTAAGTTCAAACGAGTACAGTGATAAGGGATAATGACACTTGGCACGACAGGAGGGAGAGAGGACCCTAACCCGCGTGGCTTACATCTACGGATTAAAGACAAGGTGAGGGGCAGACATCTGATTTAAAGGGGTTTTCTCGCTACAAGGATTGCTCTTTACGTTAAAGATCATGCAAAAACAAGTCACTTTGCAATATGTGTCCATTAACAGTGTCCACTATTCCCTAGAATCCCCCTTGTATGGCTAGCATCAGCTCCACAGGTTGCTATAGCTACAGACCTGTTGATCTCTCCTGGAATATGGCTGCCAGCACTGTGTTGCAAAAGCTACATACCTGGCTTCTTACTGCAGCCTAGTAGAAGCCAGTAAACACGTCCCTGAAATTCAAAATGAAATCAAGTAAACAGATTGAGGTGAGAATGAATCAATGTAGTGAGACAAAACCCCTTAATAATTTGTTTTTTTTTTTTTTTTTAGTTGGGCAACCTTAATGTTTTTGTTATAATGGTGTCGACCAAAATAAATTTTGTGCATCTGATTCTCTTGGGGGGGATCTAATGCCCCCCCCCTTATTTTCCTTTTATCCACTGGATAAATAGCAAAACTGGAAGCCGGAGAACCAAGTAAGCTTTGGACATGACAACGCTCACTATTATGCGGTAAGCTTAATCTCTTATTTGTTGTGAAAGTAAGACAGGTTCTTGAATTCAGCCCCTTTCATCAGGGACAGACTTGAGTGGGGATCTGCGCGTCAGCTTTGTACAGCTGTATTGGACAGATCACTGGTTTTCATGGGAGCCAGATTGTGACCCCACCTCCCCCCCCCCCACACCCCCACCATAGCAGCTCATTAGTCTGGACCCCCATCTCCTGACGCAGCTGCTGCAAAGAATTAGTCTCAGGTGCACCCCTTCCATTTTCAGATGGTTCATTGCTTTGCCTCCTGTCTCTCTGCTCTTCCTGTTTCCACTTATTTCTCCCATTGCGTTGCTGTCTCTAGTTACTTGCCACGAGAGGTGGATCCCCTCGTGTATAATATGTCTCATGAGGACCCTGGAAACGTTTCCTATTCTGAAATTGGAGGTCTTTCCGAGCAGATCCGAGAGCTCAGGGAGGTATGGATGCTCTTACATTACTGTGTACATGAATGGCGGCCATTGCATTGGGAGAAAGATGTCTATAAAACATGGACTTTTATCTACCAGGTCATTGAGCTCCCGCTCACTAATCCAGAGCTGTTCCAACGTGTAGGAATAATCCCTCCAAAAGGCTGCCTGCTCTATGGCCCCCCAGGTATGTCTTCTGATTGTGCGTGGAGTGAATATATCTGCTTTTATTATGTAGGTTGCTCTTTGGACCCAATGTTCAGGTTAGGAAATTGCTTAAATGGTAATTTCCTAACAAGTGCCTATGATCCGTAATCAGTCAGCTACACAAGCAGATCAAAAATTGCTAAAATAGTGCTGGAGGCTGGAGATCACATCCTATGAGAACAGAAGCTTCTTTGGGTCATGGACCTGATGCACAATGTAGGCGCTTTATCTGTTTTCGTATTGGCTTCATTTTCTGGAATCTCCAAATTTACCTTCTATTGGGGTCACATTTTGGGGTTTAGAAACGAATTAAAAGTTTTTCAGACTCATGGTCAACATACAATTCATTTTGAGTGTTGAGGGATCACTGTGTATTTGTATGTAAGGAAAGGGCCCTCATGCACTTTAGGGAAAATTTTAGCCAAACCTGCTGATTTTAGTAGCCCTGGCCAGCTGTCTGATGCGAATGACAGCAACTCAACTCTACCTTGAAATGATCAGAGCTCAGACAAGTTGAATTTTGACACCTGATGATTTATTTTATTTCCCCAGAAGTGGAGACCATTCACTTTCTCCTCACTCCTCCGCTATAAACTCATGCATGCTCACCCGGGCGGGCTTGTGTTTGGGGGGATATCAGAAGGAATATCATTCAGCTATTAAAGCGATTTGGGCACCATTAGGATTTATCTGGATAGTAATGATTGTTAGGCTATGTCTACACAGCACACGATTACAGTCTGATGTTTAAGCGGATTCAGTATTTAGTATCAGCAAAAATCCGACTGTAACCAGTGCCCATAGGCTGCAATAGAAAATCTGAGCTGTAGTCTGCCCAGCAGGGATTTTCTAGCGGGGCTCTGCGCCGGAAGATGGAACATGTTGTATCTTCTGCTGGATTCCCGTAAAGTCAATGCACTGGGCATGCGGGAAATCCGAGAAACTGTGATTTTTTAGCACAAACCTGCGCTAAAATCTGCAGTACAGCTATGTTAAAATACTGTCAGATTTTGGGCAGCATTTTAAACGGGTTGTCTCGCTACAAGGATCGCTGCTTTTCATGTTAAAGATCTTGCAAAAACAAGTCAACTTGTCAATATATGTCATTAACAGTGTCCTACCCTATTCTAGATATCCCTCTTGTAATGGGCTGCATCAAACCCTCAGGTTGCTATAGCTACAGACCTGTTTATCTCCTGATAGAGCTGCCTAGCACGAACACTGTTGCTATAGCTACTGACCTGTTTTATCTCTCCTGAAGGCCTGGCCAGCGCTGTTGCTATAGCTTAGACCGGCCTTCTACTGCAGCCTAGTGAAGCCAGTAAACACGCCCTGAATTCAGAATAACACGCAAAAAAAACAGGACTGATGTGAGAAGAATCAGTGTGTGAGAACAACCCCTTAACATTTTGCAGGCATAGAAGCCTTATATGAGCAGGAATCTGCTACTACTGTTTCTGATTAGTTTATCCTCTAGTGTCTTGTTGGATGTAATCTCAGACTTTTTGTGTGTTTTCTACCCAAGGTACTGGAAAAACACTCTTGGCTCGAGCTGTTGCCAGTCAGCTGGATTGCAATTTCTTGAAAGTATGTACAATTATCTTTTACTCGAGTCTTTTTTCTGTTAGTATCGCACTGGTCGTTATTATATACGGTATCTACTTCAGGATGAGCATAATTCATATTCTATCTGTCTGATAAGATAATGCCTGAAAAGAACTGAGAAATGGCTGATAAGTTATATTTTATTATTTTTCAGGTTGTGTCTAGTTCTATTGTAGATAAGTACATTGGTGAAAGTGCTCGGCTCATTAGAGAAATGTTCAACTATGCCCGGGACCACCAGCCGTGTATCATCTTCATGGATGAAATTGATGCCATAGGTAAGAAACCACGAAACCAGCCTGCTAAACAGGAGAATAAGTATTAATACCTGGCAACTAATAGTGAGATATAGATACAGATGTGTGAGTATAGAGAGATAAATAGATACGTTTGTTATAAAGAGGCAAGAGGAAAGGGTATGCCCACCTAAGCAAAATTCCAGGAATTTTGTGGTTTTAGGATTTTTCTTAAGCGGCCATATCCCTCTCAATATCCTCTTGCTTCTTAATATGAAAAAAAAAAAAAGATTTTCTCTAAAGAAAAAAAAAAATATTTGTATCAAGGTGTGGGTATGTATAAATCTGAAACATCATGCACAAAATGGTTAAAACACTAACTATAAGGGGGTATTCTTATTAATAGTGCATAAGGTGAACAATTTTGCATATACACACATAATGTATGTATATGCAAATTTTTCACCTTGTGCATTATTCATGAAAATACACCTTTTATATTTGTGTGTGTGTGTGTATAGATAGATATATTACAATATACACATTCTCTATCTCCAACAGTGGTAAAAAGTTAGATATATATAAGATACAACTACCATTAGTAAAAATCAACATATTGTACATAAGTTCTACAAATAAAGATGTGGTTTAACTTTGTAATTTATCTCGAAAATAAATCAAATCCAGGTAAAGAGTCAGGATGTCTGCAGCACATAGCGCTAAGACATGTCGGCATCCTTGCAGATTTAATGTGCACGTTTAAGACATTGCCTAAGCAGGAGAGTAAACAGTTGATGTAACACTGGGTGTCCCTAGTTACCAGCACTGTTAATGATTGGCGCATTCCCACCATATCAGATACGGCCTATTGCCGTCCTGCAGGCTAAGGGCAAAGAAAGTGCAGACACCAAGTGAAAAAAAGTAAAGCCCAATTAATTCTTTCATGCAACTTCACCCGCACCCATCCATTAAGAAATGTTTGATAATATCCTATCTTGATTTTCTTCGTACTGGTACAATGTTTAGGTGGACGACGGTTTTCTGAGGGCACTTCAGCTGACCGTGAAATTCAGAGAACTCTAATGGAGGTACGCCGCTATAAATATTGGTGGTCTGAAGCCTCGGACTCAGTATATTTATTACAATGTTTTTTGTTTTTTTTTTCTTGTTTGCCAGTTGTTGAATCAAATGGACGGGTTTGACACTCTGCACAGAGTGAAAATGATCATGGCCACTAACAGACCAGACACATTGGACCCGGCTTTGTTACGTCCGGGTAGACTTGACCGTAAAATTCGTAAGTTTTTTTTTGTTGTTTTTTTAGTTTTTATAGGTTTGTTTCCTGCTAAATTATATCACCGTAAGGTCCATATATTTGGACACTGACCTAAATTAAGTTTTTTCACCTGTTCACTGAAACATATTCAAGATCCAGTTATATAATAGATGTGGACATTAAGTCCAAGCTTTCAGCTTTCATTTGAGGGTATCCACATTAAAATTGGATGAAGAGTTTAGGAGTTTCAGCTCAACGTGTGCCACCCTGTTTTTAAAGGGACCATAAGTATTGGATAGTTGACACACAGGCTGTTTCATGGGCAATTTCTTCGTTATGTCAGTCTCAATTAAGCAGATAATTGAGCTGATTTGAGTTGGAGATTTGAGGTGTGGTGCTTACATTTGGAAGATTTTGCTGTGAAGAAAACATGCTCTTCATGCTGGTGAAACAAGCCATCCTTAAGCTGCGAAAACAGACAAAACCAATCTGAGAAATTGCTGCAATATTAGGAGTGGCAAAATCTACAGTTTGGTACATCCTGAAAAAGAAAACCAGCAGTGGCGAACTCCTCCATGCAAAAAGACCTGGACACCCATGGAAGACAACATTGGTGGATGATCGCAGAATAATTTCCATGGTGAAGAGAAACGGCTTCACAACAGCGAACAAAGTGCACAACGCTCTTTAGGACGTAGGCATATCAAAATCCATATCTACCATGAAGAACAGACTGCATAAAAGTAACGGGAGGGTTCACTGTACAATGCTAGCCAACTTACAAAGCCCGAAGAATAAAAGGCTTAGATTGGGACTTGGCTAAAAAAAAACATCTAAAAAAGCCAGCACAGCTCTGGAACAACATTTTTTTGGACAAATGAAACAAAGATCAACCTCTTTCAGAATTATGAAAAGAAGAAAGTATGGCAAAGGTGTGGTACAGCTCCTGATCCAAAGCATCCCACATCTGTAAAACATGGCGGAGGCAGTGTGACGGCTTGGGCATGCATGGCTGACAGTGGCACTGGGTCGTTGGTGTTTATTGATGTGACACAGGACAGAAGCAGCTGGATGAATTCTGAGGTTTTCAGAGACACAGTGTGCTCAAATCCAGCCAAATGCAGCCAAACTGGTTTCGGCGTATTCATAATACAGATGGACAATGACCCAAAACATAAGCAACCCAGTAGTTTATTAAAGCAAAGAAGTGGGAATAGTTCTTAAAAGGCACAATATCAGACACCATAACTCAACCAAATGATCAGAATTTTCACTTGTTAAAGACTAAACTTCAGACAGAAAAATCACAAAACGCAACTGAAACCGCTTGTAAAAAAAAATAACAAATAAAAAAAAAAAAAAATAAAAAAAATACAGTAAAGGGCAGAGCATCAACAAAGAGGAAACCACTAGCATCTGGTAATGTCCATGAGCCATGTACTTCAGCCGTCATGCCACAAAGGCTTTTCAACCAGGTATTAGAAATGAACATTTTATTCACCATTATTTAATTTGGCCAATTTACTTTTGAGCCCCTGAAATGAAGGTATAGTGTTTTTGTTTTTTAAAATACTTCCTCTTTTTTTATGCAATCAATTTGTTCCACCCACTGCATTTAAAGCTGAAAGTCTGAACTTTAACTGCATCTGAATTGATCTGTTCAAAATTCATTGTGGTAATGTACAGAACCAAAATTAGAAGAATGTTGTCTCTGTCCAAATATTTATGGACCTAACACTGTATCGTCTTTTTTCAGATATTGAACTGCCCAATGAGCAGGCCAGGCTAGATATCCTGAAGATTCATGCAGGTCCAATTACTAAACATGGAGAAATAGGTAATTGTAGCTTGTTGTGAGATGTTTGTATAATACTGAGTTGGGTATAACAGTATAATATTATATAGGTATCGTAGTGTAAGTTGGTATATATAGTATAGGCATAGTAGTATAACAATGGCATAAATATGATAGTAATATAGTATAGATACAATAGTATAGTAATAAGGTATAATAGTGTAACATAATAGCATAGGTGTAATAGTATAATGTATACAGTATAGGTATAATTGTACAGGTAGTATAATATACATATAGGTATATTAACCGTAAGGCTTTTTCCAAACCCTGCGTGAAGTCACGACTTAATTACAGTCGTATTGCGTTCCAATACAGCTGAAATCCATCCTAGGCATTAAGGTAATCCACAGTTCTCATAGAGAACTATGGATTCCGTCTGCCCTCCCCGCTCGGCGAATCTGCCGAGGGGGGAGAAAGGGACATGCATATTATCCCATTACCCGGCGGGATACGCGCCCGTGATAATGGATGTCTAATGTACCTGCGAGCTGCCGCCCTCCCAGCCCACGAGTCCCCACACGTGGTAGTTGCGGGCGAAATCCGTCCTGCAATTACACTGGCAATAAGCCATGTGAACTGGGCCTAACGGTACAGGTAGGTGTGTGTGTGTATCTGTGTGTGTGTGTATCGCACTATAATTTATAGGTATAACAAAATATTGGCATGGTAACAGTATAATGTATAGGTATAATACTGTCTCACCTGTATTTAAGTTAGCACACTTTTTTTTAACATACAACTCGTGCCATTGTTCCAGGTGCGCAGTGTTTTACTATACTTGTACCTTTTTTTTTTTTTTTAAGATTATGAAGCTATTGTGAAGCTTTCAGATGGGTTTAATGGAGCAGATCTGAGGAATGTCTGCACTGAAGCTGGTAAGGATGTCCCGTAGTGGAGGGTTAATTACCATCGTTATATTGTATTAGGTTAAAATGCAACAGGGTTAGGATTAGCTACACGGATATAGGAAAAAGCATCTATCGGTCTTTATAGAGTGGTCGTAGTATAGGCTATTGCATTGTACTGCAACATGGTCGATACTGTAAGTTAGTTTCCTGCTTTCACTGTCCTACTATATTGGGGTGCCCTGTTTTGTGATACAAAAGGATGTTAAATACGCTCTCCATGCTGAAGACTAATTTAAAGGGTTTGTCTAGCTACAAGGATTGCTTTTTATGTTAAAGATCTTGCAAAACCGTATCCTACATATTTTGAGATCCCCTTTTGTTTGGGCTGCATCCGCTCTTCAGGTTGCTATAGCTACAGATCTGTTCAATCTCTCCTGATAGGCTGCCAGCACTGGTCTCTAAAGGCTACAGATCTGTACAATCTCTTTCTGCATAGGCTGCCAGCAGCTGGTCACCATAGATTACAGATCTGTACAATCTCTCCTGATAGGCTGCCAGCACTGGTTGCTATAGCTACAGAACTTTCAATCTCTTCTGATAGGCTCCGAGCCACTGTTCTATAGCCACAGACCTGTTCATCACTCCTGATCATCTCCAGCACTGGTTGCTATAGCCACAGACCTGTTCAATCTCTCCTGATAGGCTGCCAGCACTGGTTGCTATAGCAACAGACCTGGCTTCTACTGCAGCCTAGTAGAAGCCCGTAAAATGAAACCAAGAAAACGGGACTGAGATAAGATGAATCGATGGAGTGAGACCACCCCTGGAAGTACTAAAGTGCTGCTATCCAATGAAATAAAAGGAAAAAACATATTCTTCTTCCCGCTCTCCTCCGTTGCAGCGCTGACTCTCCCTGGTCTTCTGTTTGCTTTTCATCTTCCTTCAAGCCTCACCCAATGGTGATGTAAGGAAGGGGTGCTATCGTGGCTGCAATGGTGATGTGCTGTTCAGAAGAAGATTGGAAGTAATCAGAAAACCATGGAGAGCCAGCACTAAAACAGAGTTGGAGAAGATGAAGAGTAGGGTTTTTGTGTTTTGTGTGAATTGGCACCAGTTCATAACATTTACTTTTTAAAGGGGTGTTCCTACAATAGGCGTTGATGTTATATAGATAGGACCCACCTATGGGAATCATACTGATCTCTGGAACAAGCCCCCAAAAATGACGGCTTAGAATAGAGAGCTGGTCTTGCTTGCACACGACTATTCTGCTGTATGGAAGTTCTGCCTGTGGCAAAACACACAGTTTCCCTCTATTGGGAACTCCCATAGAGCAGAATGGAGAGAACACAGCGCTCCCCATACTGGGCAACTTCCCTAGAACAGAAGGAGAGAACAAAGCGCTCCCGATATAACAGAAATGGAAGAAGATATTCCCGAATTATGAACCAGGTCTTTATCTGATTGTTACTTTTGGGAACCCTGATTCCAGGAATGGTACCTGCAGCCTATCAGACTTTGATGGGTATACCATCAAACAACATGGTGGGAAAGGATCTCTAATGCACTGTTCACACGCTATATTTTGGGACGGATTTTCAGTCCTGAGCGAATTACGGCTTAAATCCGTCCTAGTCATGTACGGTAAATCAAAGTCACATAGATAACTATGGAATTTGGTCTCTCTCTCCCCCGGCTCGCAAAATACGGCGAGCGGGAAGAAAGTGACATCTCAATTATTCACAGCGGGATACGCGCCGTGGATAATGAATGTCTATGGGACCAGCGGGCTTCCGGCCCCCCTCCCCCATACACACGGCGTAATTGCGGGCGAAATCCGTCCCGCAATTACGCCGTGAATAAGCCGTGTGAACATGCCTAATTCTGGGGTTGCTGCTTATTACTCTGCTTTTATTCTTGTCTACTTTTTTTTTTTTTTTTTTTACTACAGGGATGTTCGCTATCCGGGCAGATCATGATTTCGTCGTCCAGGAAGACTTCATGAAAGCGGTCAGGAAAGTCGCAGATTCCAAGAAGCTGGAGTCTAAATTAGATTATAAGCCTGTCTAATGTAAAGAGACTGCATGGGTGATTTATGGCTTATGTTAGAGGTTCTCGTGTTCCTCTAGGGTATGGTTGTCTATTAAAAGTACATAAAACATCGTCAGAATTTAGTAGTTCGATAATTTCCGGAAGAAGTCTGCTACACGAGGGTCCTGTCATTATACCACATTCTACGCAGTTCTTGCATTGCAGAGAAATTCCTTGCTGTCGGTCACGGCGGTACAGTTGGGAGATGAAGAAACAACATGGCAGATTTTAAGAGCGTTACTGTGTTTCGTAAAATATTTTATATCAATTGACTTTTGTCTTTTCTTTCCAAGGTAAATAAACCATGTTTAAATCGGATGTGGTCTTCAATCAGGTGTAGGCATCGGGTCGTTTAAGCCTATAATTGGGCTGGGTTCACAGGTTGTATTACTGCAGAAAGGACACGTGTAGAAAATAAATTTTTTTTTTTTTTTTTTTTTTTTTTTAGATGTAAGTTTTGTAATTAAATCTCCCCTGTACTGGGAACTCCCATAGAACAGAATGGAGAACACAGCGCTCCCCTGTATCGGGAACTCACATAGAACAGAAAGGAGAAAAAAGTGATTACCTGTCCTGGAACCCCCATAAAACAGAAGTTGATGGAACCAAAAAAAGGAGCCGCTCCCCTGTACTGGGAACTCCCATAGATATAATGGAGAGAACACAGCGCTCCCCTGTACTGGAAACTCCCCATAGAGGAAGTGGAGAGAACACACTGCTCCCCTGTACTGGCAACTCCCAAGAGAATTGGAGAGAACACACCTGCTCCCCGTACTGGGAACCCTCCCATAGAAAGATGAGAGAACACAGGCTCCCCTGTACTGGAACTCCCATAAGGAAATGGAGAGACACAGGCTCCCCTGTAACGGGAATTTCCCATAGGGGAAAAATGGAGAAACACAGCGCTCCCCCTGTACTGGGAACTCCCATAGAGGCGAATGGAGAGAACACAGCGCTCCCCTGTACTGGAAACAATATGGCAATTTGAGGAAGTAGTCTCATCTCTCCATCACCAAAAGCTGCACTGTTCTAATTTTCTCCTGCTAGGTGTCAAGGGCGAAGTGAATGGTCACTAACCCCTTTCCTATCTGCCCCACTCCCACCCATCAAAAAAAAATACAAATAAATGCTGTGGTCATGCCATGGTAATACATAGGCATTTTTATTTGAGGGTGTTACCTCAGTGTAGACCACTGCATCATTTCCCTTCCTCCTCACTGTGTGGCACAGGATACCACTTCTATTAAATCGGTGTTCCTATTTTTAGACTTTCATGCCATATCCGATCATTGACATCAAAGTGGGATAACTGCGGGGTGAACTTTTGATACCTGCACCTCTCCTTGGGAACGGGCCCTCTGAAGTGACTGCTTCAGACCGGGGAGTTGCACACAACTCTCCATTCTGTTCTATAGAAGTACTGAGTACAGGGGACCAGTGTTTGGCTTTGCTGGAAACTCCTATAGAACAGAATGGAGAGTTTTGAGGGGGGCCGATTCCCTGCACAGATTGCACTTGGATAGTATAATATTTCGCTATGCCATATAAAGGGGTTGTCTCACTACATGGATTCATCTTACCTCAGTCCTGGTTTTCCTGTTTCACTTTTAATCTTGGAGGCATGTTTAGTAGCTGCTTCTGACCTGCAGTGGCGAGCTACTGATGAACCGGTCTTACATCAACCAGCTGGGCCTTCAAGAGATTGAACAGGTCTTAGCTATGGTACCTGAGGATTAAAGCGCCATACAAGAGGGATATTAGGAAAAGAAGGACACTTTAATGGACAATATGCAAAGGACTTTTTTTTGCAAGATCTTTTAAAATAAAAAGCAGCCCCCCTTAGCGAGACAACCCTTTAAGGCAAGGGTAACACCCCAAAACCCGGGGGGTCCCATAATCATTCATCACATTCCTTGGGTAATGTCCATTGTGAAAATACATCCAATTTTCCCTTGGGATCAATGCAAGCTAATTGTAATTTTTTACCTGATTTGGTGATTTAAATTTTCGGGGTAAATACGTCGAAAAATACCAAACCCCAAACCCAAGCCCTGGGATCAAACAATCCTGCTTTAGGGGCCCAGTCCCAGCAAGACCTGGCGGTTCCCCGCGATATACCCAAATAAAATACAAGGTAAAGAAGCAATAATACTTTTTTTCTCTTTTACTGACTGCTTTTCTTTTTGCTGATTTCCAGCCTGCTTAAACTTAAAACTTTAGGCCATTCCTTTTGGGCCCAAGTTCCGCAATGGGATTTACCAAAAAAACGGAAAAGGGCGCCTCGATACGCCGATCTTCACACATGTCGCCCTAAGTCGGTGTTGCCCATAGTAAAACCAGCAAAAACTGTAATTTTTCCGGAACGACATAAAGAAAAACTGCATGCGGGGGTTGCTATGGCAATGACATTGGGTTACGTTTAAAAGTCTTCATAAATAGGGCCTATTTTTTAAAAGTGCAACTGCTGTTATCAAATAGACCTTAGGCTTTGTTTCCCACCCCCGGGGTTTAACCCGGTTTTGATTCTGCTACGAAAAAACCCCCCAAAGGGCCCAAATCCCCTAACAAAAAAGCAGTGTATTACTTTTCTTTAAATGAAACACGCATAACATTCAGACAGTGATCGTGTTACGTCCACGCTCTTTTTGATCCCTTCCAAGAATTGCAGTCAATTTTGGTCCGAAAGACGCAGCGAGCCCTATTTTAAAATAAGGGCTATCTTGCTGCAGCCACCACACCTCCAAACATCAGCTGCGTTTGATCCGTTAGGATCTGATCGCTGCAGTGTTTTGGGATGCGATTTTCGGATCCCAAAACACCGTGTGAACAAGCCTTTAGTGGAAAATTGCACGACTTCACCATAGGAAATGTCGCGTATCAGAAATCATAAAGGACCACCATTTATAGGCTTCCCTAATTTCTGGGGCGGGGACCCTTGGCGCTGCAAACGGCATGTGTCAGCTCATCGTTGCTGCTGGGTGTTAAAAACATGGTGTCTCCTTTATTACAATTGTCAAACATTAAGACGGGCTCCCATGGGGAACAAGGACGATCGGAGCTTGGTTTTCAATTTTCTAAGGCAGAATAAGAAATGAAAGTGGAAATTTTTTTTTTTTTTTTTTTTTTTACAGGTAACAGACTGTTTTACTGTTCGGCCTCATTTATCAAAATTGTCTAACAGTAGGAGAGTCCTTGTTGCCCGTAGCAAACAATCCGAGACACGCATTTCTTTCTTACACTGCTGTGGGATGATGAAAGCTGAGCTAATTGGTTGCCACGGCAACAAGGACAATCTTACTCTATGGGCCTCATTAATCAATATTGTCTTAACGGTAAGACTGGTTCTTGTTGCCCATAGAAACCAATCAAAGCACATGTCAACCAATGAAAACTGAGCACACTGCATGGGGAAAATGAAAGCTGAGCTCTGATTGGTGCTACGATAACAAGAGGGCATGTTAGGCTAAGTTTCACACGGCTTAATTGCGGGACGTAAATTACGCCCCCGCAAATTTACGCCGTGTGGACGGGCGGGGCTGGTAGCGGTGGACGCTGCCACATCACGCCGCCCATAGATTGAATTGCCAGCGCGGCGTCATATGCCGCTATTATTTCACATGTCAATAATATCTCTCCCGCCCGCGTGATTCCGCCTGAGCGGGAGGAGGGAACGTAATCCATAGTTCCTCTATGTAGAACTGTGAAATTACGTAATGAATGGGCGTTTTCCGGCCGAAATTGCGCACTTCGGCGCGTAATTAGTACCGAAATACTGCCCAATTTTAACCGTGTGAACTTTGCCTTACCTTTGGGCCTCAACCATTGAATTTGTCTAAAAGCAAAAACTGTCCTTGTTGCCCATAACAACCACTCAGAGCTCACATCAACCAATCAGAACTCCGTTTTCATTTCTTACATCGCTCTGGGAAAATGAAAGAGGAGCTCTGATTGGTTGCTATGGGCAACCAATCAGAGCTCAATGATCGTTTATATGAAATGAAAGCAGAGTTCTGATTGGTTGTCATTAATGACAGCTAAACTGATTGGTTGCTTTGAGCAGCAAGTCTTACGGTCAGACAGTTTTGAAAGATATGGGCTATGGTAATATATACTATACATTTTATGTTTGATATTGTAACTGATCTGCACTGAATGCTGAGCCATCGCCTATTCTGCACCACCTGCTGCTAGAGGTTCTGTAGAAATGCAGCCATAGCTTTTTGATGCCAGGTTTCCACGTTCTCTTCCTTTTCATCTTCTCGCCAAAGAATTTAAGGGTTGTCTCACTAACTGATTCATCCACCTTAGACCCCAGTTTTCTATGGTGTACATTTTGAATTCAGGGTGTGTTTATTGGCTTCTACAAGACAGCAGTATAAGCCAGGGCTGAGGCTATATAACCAGCTGCTGGCAGCCTCTCTGAGAGTGTAAACAGGTCTGTAGCTATAGCTACCATAGCTTGGCAGCCTAACAGGAAAGGAGCAAACAGTCGTAGCTATAGCAACCACCGTGGCAGTCTATCAGATAGGTTAGAACAGTTCTGTACTATAGCACCTAGTGCGGCAGCCTATCAGGATAGATCTAACAGTGTCTGAAGCTATAGCGACCTGAGCGCTTGATGCAGCCCATATCCATAGAGGATATCTAGTGTAATAGGTAGGTACACTGTTAATGGACAACATATTGCAAAAGACTTTGTTTTTTTTTTCAAAACTTTAACATAAAAAGGCAGCGACCCAGCATGAGACAACCCCTCTGATAAAAAGAAAAAAAAAAAATGAGTGCATAGTGAAGTAACCCAGCAAATAGGGAAAGGTAAGGAAAACTGGAAAGCTGCTCTATCCCTAAAGGTGTTCTACCATGACTGTTTCACCTACTCAAATTTTGGCGCTGGCTGGGACCTCTTTCGCTCTTGATCGACCCATTTTTTTTTTTTCCTATTTTTGTATTCCCACCTAACCCCTTTCAGGCATTTTTTTTTGGCGCCTCCGTGAAATGCATTTTGGAGCTTAATGCGCTCTGCTCCAACCAAGACTGTTAAGAACCTTTTCTGGCACCCGCCGTGACACTTTTCGGACCATTTTTTGATGCCCGTCTGGACACATTTCGGACCATTTTTGGCACCCACCGCGAACGTCTTTCGGACCCTTTTTTTTGCCACTTGTTGGGACACTTTTCAGACTTTTCATTTGGCGCCCGCCGTGTCACTTTTCAGACACTTTTGACGTCGGCTGGGCCACTTTTCCAAAATGCTGTGAAGATACAACTAAGCCAGTGCGGCCAGGAGGGCAGTGCTAGTCGTAACCCCTGACAACGAGCCGTCCACAGAGGAAACTGAAGGGCGAGAGCTGATCCGATATGGTACATAGTTTTTAATTACGTATGTTAATTAACTTGATTAAATGTGCATTTTTGGATGTCCCTAACTCAATATTATAATATTGCCAAACCCTTTTACGTTTGTTAAGAGTACATCGCCGCTAGTGAAAGAAGGGGGCTGGGGGAGGGGAGAGTTTGCTCTATCTTTTGTACATGCTGGCTGGTGCTGGAGGCTATGGTTACACACAGCAGCTTTGTTGCACAAGAGTCTGTCCCTTTCATATCTATAGTACAACTCTGTAACCGATCTGCCTTTGAGTAAACCTATAGTTCTCTAGTAGTTGCCCAACTCCATTTTCCACCTGGAGCGAAGTCCTAGCTGGGAGTTGTAGGTTTAACCCCCAAGAGCCCCACAGCCCAGGCGTTTTGAACTGATTTGAGTGTGTTTCCATTCCCTCAATGTCTCGGTTCTAACCAAATGGGAGAGAAATCCAGCATCAAAAATTCCATCCAGCCCCTCTTTTGACAGCTGAACTACAACTCCCGTCATGCCTTGCCATACATCAAAAGCCCGCCGGCGGTCGATGGATTTGTACCAGGTATCTCCCTGTATCTCATGGCCATAAACAACCGATTAAGCGCGTCCGCGGGCGGTGAGGCCGGGCCCATTGGGGAGCGTGATCGAGGTATTTTTTATTCGATTTGAAGAACGAGGGGAGGGGGGAAGCAAAATAATAAGGATCGGCCGCGCGTGACGTCATAACTGCGCGCCGCGGGGCCAGGGCGACGTGCGCGTGACGGGCGCTGACGGGGCCGAGCGCGGAGGTCTGTAGGGTGCAGCATGGCCCCGGTGCCAGCGGGACTTCCCGGCCTTGTGGTGTAACCTGCGCTGAGGGAGAGCATGGACGACGTGAAGCTGGAGTTCCCCTCGCTCCCGCAATGCAAGGAGGACGCCGAGGTACGGGCGGGGCCGGGTTCAACGTTACTGCGATCAGGTTACATTGTTGTCAGCTCGCTGCTTGTTTATCTGTATCCATTTTATAATTGTCAGTGTGATTTGGAATAGTATCCGGGAGCTGCTCAGATGGTATCTATGAGGGGAACACATTCAGAGGGAGGGTCCTGTCACTGCGGGCTTCACAGTGTGGGGACAGGGCTTCTCCATAGGGCGCCTGTTAGCTAAACTATACCAGAAGTGTCCCTATGGCATAAAGGCGGCTTAGTTATAATGGGTGCAGGGGCAGCTGTCACTCTGGAGCCTAAGGGGCCCCAAAGCTCTGTCAGAAGATACCAATGCTATAAATGGTACAGGTGGGGGCCCAGGAGATTTAAAGGGGTACTCCAGCTTAGAAAAGCAATTTTTTTTAACCCCCTTTTTGTGAAACTCTGAGTCTTTGGATTGGATGGTGATGGCAAAGCGTGTCCCTCATTCAGGAGGACCCGTCCTGTGTTACAGACAGGGGTGCCAATAGGGCAGTACTCCGGTCAGGGGCCCTAATCAAAAAGTGGCCCAGTGATATGCTAAGAAATAAGAACTAGTAATAGGTGGGGGCTCCATTTAATTTGGTTGTATGGGTCCCTGAAACGGTTGATAGATGACTGATGGCAGCTCTGCTTACAGATGACAGCCTATTGATTTCGATGGGCTGTGTGTCATACCTAGTTACCCCTGTGGTGGCGCTGTAGGAGAAAAATGTACACTTTAAAAGGAATCTATCACCAATTTGTTTTTGTTTTTTTTACTTATTAAATCAAGACCCTGATCCATATTCTTTTCTTCTTTGCTGTTTTTATTTTCTGATTGTAGCTCAGTTCAGTCGCTTATATATGACAGCATTTTTTTCATCACTGCTATAACAGCAGTCAGATGCTTTACAGCAGCTTCATGCACATAGGAGCCTTAAAGGGGTTGTCACACTACAGGATCACTGCTTTAATGATAAAGAACTTGCAAAAAACAATCCTTGCAATAATAAGTCCAATAACAGTGTCCTATTTACTAGTCCTACAGATATCCGCTCTTTATGGACTGCATCAGCTCCTCAGTCGTCTATAAGCTACAGAACCTGTTTTTGTCTCTTTTGATAGCTGCAAGCGCTGGGCGCTATAGCTAAG
This sequence comes from Phyllomedusa bahiana, assembly GCA_025379985.1. Taxonomy (NCBI): domain Eukaryota; kingdom Metazoa; phylum Chordata; class Amphibia; order Anura; family Hylidae; genus Phyllomedusa; species Phyllomedusa bahiana. Next base: position 85,536 of record JAODAL010000240.1, read on the forward strand.
ACCTTATTCAATCTCCAATTATAGGTCGCCTAGCACTGGTTGCTAAAGCTACAGGCTCTTTTGCTCTCTCCTGATGTAGCTGCCATGTACTGGTTGCTGATATCTACTGACCTCTTCTACCTGCAGCCTACGTAGAAGCCGAGTAAAAACCTGCCCTGAATTCAAAATGAAACCCAGAAAACAGAACTGAGGTAAGAGGAATCAATGTAGTGAGACAACCAAATTAAAGGGGTTCTCCGGTTTAGAAAAACAATTTTTTTAACCCCCTTTTGTGAAGCTATGAGTCTGTGGATTGAATAGCGATGGCAAAGTGTGTCCCTAATTTAGGAGGACCCGTCCTGTGTTACAGATGATAGCCCATTGATTTGGATGGGCTGTGTCGTACCTAGTTACCCCTGTGGTGGCGCTATAGGGGGAAAAATGTGCACTTTACTGCCAGGTTTCCACACAAACGGGCTCATCTTTTCCATTGGGCAGTTGCTCAGGGGCCCTAGGTTCTGAATGGATTCCTGGGTCGGAGCTGCTTATTTAGCGGTTTTTCTATTCTTAGGATGTGTGAACAGTTAAGAACAATGGTTAAGCAGGAAGCCATCGGCTCCCTGCTTTGCTGGTTAGTCTTTTAGGCTGCAGACTGCCCACAAGTCGTTAGAAGGGGGTCCTGACGTAAACAATGTGGTGATATGGGTATGCTCTGGGTCTGGTAAGAGGCATAGCCTCAGGTATGATATCATGTATTTGGACAGAACCCATTGCAGTGCTATGCCCAGAGGCCCACAATGCGGTTAAGACTGATCTGCCCACAAATGACAGATGGGGGTCCAGACACTTTGTGATCAACTTATTTCAAAGAGTCCGTCTAATAAGTAGGGATTGTGCAAAGCAGGAAACACTTTAAAGGGGTTTTGCCATGAGTGGGGAACATGTCCAGCTGGAGAGCTGGCCGCCCTTGCGCAGTCACTCCTCATTCTAATCTATGGTATTCCCGAGTACAGCCGAGCAGTGCGTTCGGCTCTGCTCAGAACTCCCATAGAACAGAATGGAGAGTCATGCGCAGGCGCGACCAACTCTCCAGTCTGCATGGAGAGATTTGGGTGCCCTTTCCCGATATAGGTGCGGGTCCCAGAGTTAGGGCCCGCACCTTTCAGATAATGATGGCATATCCTAACACTTTACCATCATTGTTTATGGTGGCAACACCCCTTTACAGAGAACCTGTCACATAGGTGATGCCCCCCTTGCTGAGGGCAGCACATGCCAGTGTCAGACCTGCTGTGCCCCTTATTCTGTAAGATGCTGGAGTTTTCGAGTATTTAATGCTCAAATCTGCAGTTTTCAACCAGAAAAAGTCAATCGGTTTTTTTCAAACCCCTGAGGCTAGCCCCGCCCTCCTCAACTGATAAACCTATTACTTTGAATAGGTAGAAACATGTGAATAGCTGCCAGGTGGGTGTGGCTAGCCTTTGGAGGGCGGGGCTATCACCTGCTCAAGAATATGATTTGAGGGGTAAATGCTCTAAAACTCCAGCATTTTACAGAATAAGGGACACAGGGCTGGAAACAGCAGGTCTGACACTAGCTTGTGCTGCCCTCAGCAAGGGGGGCATAATCTATGTGACTGGTTCCCTTTAAGGGGTAATCCCATAATACACATTGATGACATAACAATACAATCATAAAATCGTCTACATGACAACAATGATTTTACACACCGCTCAATGAGTTGTCAAAGTATTTGTGGGACCTACTGTGGCGCAAATGCGCTCAGAAGTGCGCCCTGCAAATACTTTGTGTGAACATACCCTGAAGCTATGTCTCCACGGCATAGCAAAACGATCGTATTTTCAGTGGGTTTAGTATTCTAAAACCACCGAAAAATACTATTGTTCAAGCAGCCCCATAGACAATCATAGAAAAAACGACTTGTAGTCTACACAGGTCGTTTTTTTCTCTGTTCATTTTCTGGCGGCGACGTATTATACAACATGTCGTACAATACACTGGCGCTTTGAGTTTTGCGCATCTTCCCAAACAACAAAAAAACAAAAAAAAAAAGAACCAAAAACCATGGTTTTTTGTGCAAAACGTGACAAAAACCGCAGTCGTGCATCGTGTAAAAAAAAAAAAAGTCGACTTTCGGACGTTTTTTGTCCAATGCAATGGGGATTTAGTCTAAGACTTTCTATAAGGCAGTTTTTGCCCCGATGAATGAGCAGTCACTGATGTTGTATTTTCAGTAAAGTAGTTTATTAAAAATGATTGGTGCAATGGATCCTGCACAGAATGGAAATCATTGCTGGGTTTATCTATAAATGACTGATATCGCTGTGTGGATAAATAGAAGACATTGCAGTTTTGTTACATATGGATGAAGATGTGCGTGGTTTGACTATGTTCACATGGAGTAATTTCGGCGAGTGTTTTCGCTCTAATACGGGCGAGATGCGCACCGAAATTATGGTTTTCAAAGAAGTAGAAGAGTTAACCATTCATCAGACCTGACTGTGGCTGAGGCAATTCCTTTATACCCTGACATTGTTAGAGATGTTGCCCCTGTAGTCACCGCTTTGCCCCCAATCTAAGTTAGTGTAGAGAGGCCGTTCTCTAGCCTGGAAATAATGAGTTCAGATGTGAGGTCATGTATGCAGGATCTGATGGAGACGATACTATTTCTCAGAACAAATTCAGAGACTCCACAAATGTTCCTGCAGTGTTTTGCATATTTACAATTTCTTTGTGTTCTAAAGTCATATCCAATAAATATATTGTACACTGACAAGCAAAATAGTAACAATGTTTTGAACTTGTGACTTTCAGGCTCCATATCTCACTGTCCACTACAGCTGTGTACATGTAATTTTGTATACAGTCATCTTATCGATCTTATACATAAATTTGACATGTAAGTATTTAGCATCTGCTTAGTTCTGCAGATTCTTTCCTGTAACTGCACTGTTACTGTTTTGCTCCTAAAAATCTAAATGTTAATTTTATTATTTTGTTAGCATTTGGGAAATCCACATTTGGTTTTCAATACTGCCTGAATCCTTCTGGGCTCTGGAACAGATTCAAGCGGGTCTTGACCAAAATCTGATCCCAGGTCTCTTCTACATATTCCCAATGTTGGTGCAGACTGGACTTGGATACAAATACAGCTTTTTCTTCTACTCTACCCACAAGTGTTCAAAAGATCTAAACATTGTTACCCTTTTGCTTGTCAGTGTCTGTTCTACCTAAATAGCTTGATTATTGTATCATAAGGTGATAAACAGCCTGATGTTACCACTGTACTACAGTAAAGTTATCACTTAAACATGCGCCGTGTATGAGGGAGTCAGCAGTCAGAGGTTTGGGAAATTGAGGAGTCGGAGTCAGAGGTTTGGGAACTTGAGGAGTCGGGGCTTTGGCTTGCCCCGTGCATCGGGAGTTCACGCTGATTAGCGAGAGCTCCTGAAACACACGGTGTATTGCGGCGCGTACTGTACAATACACAGTGTGAACATACCCTAAGTGTGTCAAAAAAATGTTTTTGTAAATATGGACATTTTCATTGTGGGAACGTCACTGAACCAGACTCGAGAACTCGCGAGATGCTTCCTTTTCAGCGCTCTTCTTTTATTCTGCACTGGAAAAAAAAATGCACCATAGAAAAACAGTGCTGTGTGCTCTGAAGCTGGGTGTTCATTGAAAACAATGTGAGGCGGTTTGCAGTCTTTTTTTGGACGCTCTAATACTAGAGGCAGATAGTGAGATTTTTGCCGTTCTGGAAGTTTGAGAAGAAACTGCAGATATTGTTTTAATTTAGAATTTTTTTTTTCTCAGTGTATTTAAAATGTGCACAGAAATATTAAAGATGCTTTCACTAGGAGTCTTTTAAACAACTCAGAGAAAATAATTCCCAGTAAATCGTAATTAACTTTTATTGATATGTATTAAAAATTTCTCTTAAAATCCATGACTCATTAGCACAACTATGCCAAATGAATATGTATTAATCACCATAGAAGTAATATGTATAAGTGTCTCTAGCATGTCATATCACTGAGACACCAGGGGGTAAAGTTACAATGTCATATCACAAGTACCAGAAGGCATTCATTTCTGAGAGTTCCCAGTACAGGGGAGCGCTGTGTTCTCCATTCTGTCTATGGGAGTTCCTGGTACAGGGGAGCGCTGTGTTCTCTTCCATTATGTGCTATGGGAGTTCCCATACAGGGGAGCGCTGTGTTCTCTCCATTCTGTTTTATGGGAGTTCCCAGTACAGGGAGCGCTGTTGTTCTCCATTCTGTTCTATGGAGTTCCCAGTACAGGGAGAGCTGTGTTCTCTCCATTCTGTTCTATGGGAGTTCCCAGTACAGGGGAGCGCTGTGTTCTCTCCATTCTCCTCTATGGGAGTTCCCAGTACAGGGGAGCGCTGTGTTCTCCATTCTCCTCTATGGGAGTTCCCAGTACAGGGGAGCGCTGTGTTCTCTCCAATTTGCTCTATGGGAGTTTCCCAGTACAGGGGAGGGCTTGTGTTCTCTCCATTCTGTTCTATGGGAGTTCCCAGTACAGGGGAGCGCTGTGTTTCTCCATTCTGTTCTATGGCAGTTCCCAGTACAGGGGAGGCTGTGTTCTCCATTCTGTTCTATGGCAGTTCCCAGTACAGGGGAGCGCTGTGTTCTCCATTCTGTTCTATGGCAGTTCCCAGTACAGGGGAGGCTGTGTTCTCCATTCTGTTCTATGGGAGTTCCCAGTACAGGGGAGTGCTGCGTTCTCTCCATTCTGTTCTATGGCAGTTCTTAGTACAGGGGAGCGCTGTGTTCTCTCCATTCTGTTCTATGGCAGTTCCCAGTATAGGGGAGCACTGTGTTCTCTCCATTCTGTTCTAAGGAAGTTCCCAGTACAGGCAGCGCTGTGTTCTCTCCATTCTGTTCTATGGGAGTCCCAGTACAGGGAGCGCTGTGTTCTCTCCGTTCAGTTCTATGGGAGTTCCCAGTACAGGGGAGCGCTGCGTTCTCTCCGTTCTCTTCTATGGGAGTTCCCAGTACAGGGGAGCGCTGCGTTCTCTCCGTTCTCTTCTATGGGAGTTACCAGTACAGGGGAGCGGTATGTTTGGCTGTACTCAGAACTCCCATAGAACAGAATGGAGAACACAGCGCTCGCCTGTACTGGGAACTCCCATAGAACAGAATGGAGAACACAGCGCTCGCCTGTACTGGGAACTCCCATAGAACAGAATGGAGAACACAGCGCTCGCCTGTACTGGGAACTCCCATTGAATAGAGAGTTGTGCAGATCTCCATCCTGTGCCGACACTTTCAGGGGTCCGTTCCCAAGGTAGGTGTATGTCACAGAGATGGGACCCGCACTTATCCTATCGCCATTTAAAGTCTATGATGGGAACTTACCTCTTCGAGCGTTGAAGTATTGGGATGAGCTCCAATTTTTTTATTCTCATCTTTGTTTTATGTGCTTTTCCCCATCAGGATTGGAGTTATCCGATGAGAAGGGAGATGCAGGTGGGTGCACTAGTTGCATTTTTATGTGCACTGTTCTGTCCTACCAAGTTACAATCTCTACTCTTCTAAATCTGTATTAAGGTTTTTATTTTTTTTTTTTTTCTTCAATGTAATCAGTATTGTTGTTTTTTAAATCTAGGATATTTTACCCGGTTTGTTTTTGGGTCCATACTCCGCGGCAATGAAGAGCAAGGCGAGTATCCACCCCCCCCCACCCCCCCCACAAATGTGGAACTGATTAAATTGAATTAAATGGGTTATATAGACAATTTTAATGCTGTTTTTGGCCCTATTTGCATGAATGGAGCTGAACTGCAGTACCAGGCACAGCCAGAGGGCAGGAGTGGCGCTGTTTCAGGATGAACACTGCCTTCTTCAACCTAGTGCTACCCCTTTAAGATGACCCTTATCTCTCATTTACTGCAGCTCTCCATGCTCCAGAAATACGGTATAACGCACATTATCTGCATAAGACAAAGCATCGAAGCAAATTTCATCAAACCAAACTTTCAACACCTATTTCGGTAAGTGGTATTTGTTTATAGGTTTATTCCAATGCGGCGTTTTCTCCAGCATTTTTCTTAGAGGATCTGATCTGTAATAAAATTTGTGCACCCCTGACTTTTTACTTGTTAAACGTCCATTGGATTTCCAGTCCTGTCCTGTGCTTGGATCATGTTCTGACTGTTCTTTGTTTCGGTTCACAGATATCTAGTGCTGGATATTGCAGATAACCCCATTGAAAACATTATACGGTTTTTCCCTACGGTGAGTGTTGGCAAAGCTTGTAGGCATCTTGCCCCCATTATAATCCTTATAGTCATTGCAGGTGGTTTTCAAGAAGACTGAGAGGATACAAGACACTGATCAGCATCAGAGTATAGAACACAGCGCTCCCCTGTACTGGGAACTCCCATAGAACAGAATGGAGAGAACACAGCGCTCCCCTGTACTGGGAACTCCCATAGAACAGAATAGAGAGAACACAGCGCTCCTCTGTACTGGGAACTCCCATAGAATAGAATGGAGAGAACACAGCGCTCCACTGTACTGGGAACTCCCATAGAATAGAATGGAGAGAACACAGCGCTCCCCTGTACTGGAACTCCAATAGAAATACAATGTAGAGAACACAGCGCTCCCCTGTACTGTGAACTCCCATAGAATAGAATGGAGAGAACACAGCGCTCCCCTGTACTGGGAACTCCCATAGAGGAGAAATGGAGAGAACACAGCGCTCCCCTGTACTTGGAACTCCAATAGAATAGAATGGAGAGAACACAGCGCTCCCCTGTACTGGGAACTCCCATAGAACAGAATGGAGAGAACACAGCGCTCCCCTGTACTGGGAACTCCCATAGATGAGAATGGAGAGAATACAGCGCTCCCCTGTACCGGGAACTCCTATAGAACAGAATGGAGAGAACACCAGCGCTCCCCTGTACCGGGAACTCCCATAGAACAGAATGGAGAGAACACAGTGCTTCCCTGTACTGGGAACTCCCATAGAGCAGAATGGAGAGAACCCAGTGCTCCCCTGTACTGGGAACTCCCATACAGCAGAATGGAGAGCGGTGTGCAACCAGCTCTGTCATATGCATTCACAACTTGCTCTCCATTTTGAGCGTACACTTTTAGGGACTTGTTCCCAAGATGTGTACAGGGCCAGGGGTTGCACCCGCACCTATCAGGCATTGATGACACGTCCTATAGATATGCCATCAGACTGTGTTGTGGGGACATTGGTAATCTGTCAGTATTGCTTGGAGTCTACAGGACGGTTGCGCTCAGAATCCACCATCTTGCAGGAAGCCTTTTTAAACCATTTCTAGTGCAGACTGTGTCGTGTTGAAGAGAACTCCTGCTTTTTTTTTATTATTATTATTATTATTATTATTATTATTATTTATTTTAAAGCGCCATTGATTCCAGGGCGCTGTACATTCGAGGGGGTTACATACAGTACATACGTCAAACGAGTATATATTGTATGTAATTGTATATATTGTATTTGCCTTTGTCGCCATATTGTACCCGGTCAGAGATACCGCCAGCCACCAGCTTATCCGAGCTCTTCCAAAATGCAACAATGCATAACTCCTACACGGTATCATTCGTTTTCATCCCCTGTTAGGTCTGGTTCACATCTACATCGGAGGTGTAACCAGATCTGTTTCCCAGCGGCACCTGACGGACCCCATTGACAGCAATAGGGTGTGTCGGGTTTCCGCCAGGTTATCCATTAATTTCGGAGGAAAAAATAGTGCAGCTTGTTGTGCTTTTTTTTTTTTTTTTTTTTTTTCTTTCTTTCTTTCTTTCCTTCTTTCCTTCTTTCTTTTCTCTATTTCTCTCTTTCTTTTTCTTTCTTTCTTTTTCTTTCTTTCCTTCTTTCTTTCTTTCCTTCTTTCCTTCTTTCCTTCTTTCCTTCTTTCCTTCTTTCCTTCTTTCCTTCTTTCCTTCTTTCCTTCTTTCCTTCTTTCCTTCTTTCCTTCTTTCCTTCTTTCCTTCTTTCCTTCTTTCTTTCTTTCCTTCTTTCCTTCTTTCCTTCCTTCCTTCCTTCCTTCCTTCCTAAAACTTGCAACACTGACATGAATCGGGTCTTCTCTCTTTGTGATGCTCTTCTTCTTCTTCTCATTTTTGTAGACAAAGGAGTTCATAGATGGGTGTTTACAGTCTGGAGGTAAGTCTTGTGCTTGCGTCATCAGGAGCAAATAGAAATTTGTATGAATGGGGAGGGGGGCGCGGGAAATTTAAAGATCTGATTTGGGGACTGCTAAAAAAAAAAAAGTGCCGTCCCCTAGTATCTTGGGAAGGCTCAACCCTCATTGTAGCCGTGGAAGCCCCCCACCCACCCCCCTACATTAATATAATTTGTCATTATCCAGGTAAAGTCCTCATTCACGGGAATGCAGGAATCTCTAGAAGCGCTGCCTTGGTTATTGCATACATCATGGAAACCTTTGGAATAAAATACAGGTATGAAGGGAAAGCTTAAAGGGGTTTTCTCACTACAAAGATCAGCTTTCAACATATAGGGAAAAGTAATTGAAGACCTTTTACAAATACATTAGTTTTTAGAGTTTACCTTAAAGGGGTTGTCCCACTATATTGATTCATCTTATCTCAGTCCTGTTTTCTCGGTTTCACTTAGAATTCAGGGACATGTTTACTGGCTTCTACTAGGCTACAGTAGAAGCCAGGTCTGTAGCTATAGTGACCAGTGCTGGCAGTCTATCGGGATGAATAAGGTCTGTAGCTATAGCAACCTGAGGAGCTGATGCAGCCCATACAAGAGGGGATATCTAGGAATAGGTAGGACACTGGTAATGGACACATAATGCGAAGTGACTTGTTTAATAGTAATCATTGTAGTGAGAAAACCCCTTTAATCAGGAGATAGAGTTAATCTGCTCTGAGCGCTCACAGGTTTCTTGGTTGCGCCCAGATCTTTGAAGACAGCAGGGAGTGAGATCACCATGGACGGAGCACACTTTCTCAGAAATCTCATATCTAACAAGATTTTTTTTTTTTTTTCTCCTGATTAGCAATGGTTTTAACTTAAGAATTCTCTGCGCTTTGTCTTTGTAATGTCTCAGCTAGTTACAGAGGAGCTAGATAAGCTTATAACGCTTTGGTTGTCCTGTATAAAAGCCGTGTTGGCTTTCATCCTGATTTTTGCGTATACTGATTGTGATTTTGTGATTTAAAATTTCAATAAAAATTGTTAAAAGAAAAAAAAAATCTGAGATTGTGCACAGTAATGCTGACCACTAGGCTGATCTGACCTCTCGCTGCTTTACTCTAAGGGATGCCTTCACGTATGTTCAAGAGAGAAGGTTTTGCATTAACCCCAATGCTGGATTTGTACATCAACTTCAGGTATTCATTTTGTGTTACATATCCATTTCCTCACATTGTCTGTTTTGTGCTTCTGGACCAGACTTGCAGTCGCTGCTATATCTCACGGCCACAAAGGCAAAAATCATTATTTACCTTGTGACCGTCTCCAAAAAAACACTACTTTTTTGGCCAGAGGCACTCATGGCGGTGAAGCCACCTGTGAACCACCACGTAGCCTGCACTTTTATACATATCCATGTGGTTATCACTCTGTTTATTGGTAATGTACAGGTGCAGTTCATGCTGCTATTAGTAAGGCCGGGTTTACAGGGTGCTTTTTACTATTTTCTAGGTATCTATTGGACTATTAGGCACCCTGATAGATACGGCCCCATAGATATCAATAGAGCAAACAGTCTCATGTGGACTATGTCTGCTCTATTTATTGATGGTATCCGCTTTCCTTGCAGAACTCAGAAGTGTAGTCTATCACGTCTTTCAGTCCCGTAGGGAAAGTGTGCACCACCGGGAAATGGTGCAAACATAGTCCACCGAGGAGTACATTTGCTCTATTGATCTCAGTGCGGCCACAGAAGCTATGTCTCCTTATCCATTAGGTTGCTTTTCTTCCCAGCACCCTGTGGATATGTTCACACGGTTTATTTTGGACCGCATTTCGCTACGTATTGCGCTTAATAAATAAAGAAAAAACCTGTTCCTGACAGTGACCACTACATCAGGCAATTACTCCATCACACCGACAAAAAAAACACTTAGAAATGGAGTATGTGTGATAATTACATGAAATATAAAATATAATTTTTACTTCATAATTTAAAATTATACTCGACTTATTACTCAACAAACGCCAACAAGATATAAGGTTTAAAGGTTATGACCCTCCCATGTATCAAAAGTTAGGTGCCACCAGGAGGGAAAAGAGAAGAAAACTCACCCTATTGTGTCCCTGTTAATGTTTGCACCAAAACAGTAGAGTGGAGCACTCGCCCCAAAAAGAGCGACCCCCCACAGAGATGCGTTGACTCTCCCTACAGACCCCTATCTTACCTTTGTGTAGCCATCATACAGCGTCCCAAATGCGCTTAATACAAACGAAATGCACCCCATAAATACGGAACCCCGCGGGCGTACGCGCTCATTAGCGCGAGCTCCCGAAACACACGATGTACTGTATGTACCGCAATACAGCGGGTGAACATACCCTGACAGTTATCTGGAATATAGCAAAATGCTGCAGAGGGGATGTCGTCCTCTTCATGGGTTGATCAATCACTCATTGTCCTAACGTTACTTTGTCATGTTGCTGCTACTTATATATTCCAACCCTGTCTGCAGGAATATGAAGCCATCTACCTAGCAAAATTAACCATCAAAATGATGTCTCCTCTGCAGTTGGGGAGGACGCTCTCTTTACAGTCTGGTGCTGCAGGTAAGCGGTCATATACAATATACAGTGCAGGATAAGCCCCCGAAAAATCAGCTATAACTCCAAGACTTAGGGACACATTTTAAACAATTTTGAACCATTGAAAATGTAAAAAAAAAAATCTACTCTACTCTCCGGTGCTGTCCTTGCTCCCTGGGTTTTCTGTTCCCTTCCAGTCCTGATTCCAACAGGACGTCACCGCTGCAACCGCGGATTGGGTCACGTGCCATTGGCGGATATCACTATTTGTAGTGGTTTTTTTTTCTAACCGTGATGTCAGCCAATGGGATGTAATCCAATCAGTGGCTGTCAGATAATGAGAAAAACATGCATATGTGTATTTTTATATAGTGTAGGTAAACTTCTGGTTTCAACTGTATACGTGTGTGTGTGTGTGTGTGTGTGTGTGTATATTAAAATGTATATAAATATATATATATATATATATATATATATAATATATATAATATATATAAATATATATATATATATATACAGAAATACATAGAAATACATAAACACATACATACATAAACGCACGCATGTATGTGTAAACGCCCGCACGCGTGCAAGCATGCGTTTATGCATTCATGCGTTTATGCAGGACGCTCCAAGCATGCGTTTATGCATTCATGCGTTTATGCAGGACGCTCCATGTTGCACACAGCTGCAACGTTTCGGAAATGCAATTTCCTCCTTCTTGATGCCTGAAGAAGGAAAGATTATTTCGGAAACGTTTCAGCTGTGTGCAACATGGAGCGTCCTGCTCACTTCTGGTCAGCTCGCGTATGAGATTGCATGCCACTGAAATGTGAAAGCTCAGGGAAATTGAAAAGAAAGCTTTCTACAGCTAAGTCCAAACGTATAAAGGTACAATAGCCGTTGTTTTGGGAATTTTTTAAGGCAAACACCATGAATTGAAAAACCCTACGTTAAGTAAAATTTAAAGATTTTTATATGAAACTTGGACCAGCCCCCTAAGTTTAAAATTTGGGAAATTGCCTGAAGGAGAAAGGGGAAAACTCCTAATATTTTTACGGGACTGTTTGTCAAACACCAAAAAGGGCGAAAAATATACACCAACTTTGTAAAATACTGCAAAAATTTTGAAAACACCTCAAATTTTCTCGGGAGATTGCACATATTTCTTCCATAAATTCAGTTTTAATTTTTTTTTTGCTGTATCTAATGTTTTCGGGAAAGAAAAAAGCGGACGCCCCAAAAGGGGACGACAGCTGGGGACTATGCAGGTGCCCTTGGGGCCCCCCCACAAAGGGCTGATCCCCACCCCGCCCCTCGGAGCCTCCGTCACCACCCACGGCTCATGTCACCTTCTTGTCCAGGTGCTGCGTTCTCTTTATGGGACAATAACTTTTTTTTCCCAAAGGATGATGGATTTCCAAAATTTGTTTTACTCCCTTTTTTAAAACCGGCCTTTTTAAACCAAAGGGGTTTTTTTTTTTTTCCCCCCTCTCTTTTTCATGTGCAAAGAGGTATTACTGCAATAACGCACTTTTTCATACTTGAAGTTTTGGGGTTTTTTTGGTTTTTTTTTTTTTTTTTTGTATGATATAAAGAAATTTAATGCAATGCAACCTATGGGAGGGAGACGTTTCTACCTAAATTTATTTGTTTAATTTATACGAGAAGAAAAGCTTTAGTATCGAAATGTTTGCTAAACTTTTTTGTGTTTTTTTTTTTTTGTAAATACATTTTTTAAAATTTTTTAAAAGTTTGGAAGATTTTTAACAAGCAGAGTTCTATACTAAAAAGAAAAAAAAAAAGAAAAAAATGAAGAAAAAAAAAAAATATTAAAAGTAAAAAATGAAAAACCACTCCTGATCATTGGGGCGGATTGTACACTGTTGACATAACCTGAATTATCAGTCTTTTTTTTTTTTTTTTAATGCAATTTATATTGTGGCATTGGCCCAAAAATAAGAAACTGAGCTTGTTCCTACATAAGATTTTGTTCCAAAGTTTTCCAAATAAATGGATGTAAATTTAATATAGAAATGTTTCTTGTATGTAGACGGTGAATGGAAGGAAGTGTAACAGAGCTTATAAGACGAGCTGCTACGAACATTCAAGGGTATTGCAGTGTTAGTGTGAAATGCGTGGCAGCATTGATAATGGGGGGAGGGATGGCTGATAACTGGGAATCTAGAGTGCACGAGAATAACCTAGAACCCCCTATTACTCTCTACACTATTACTTGTTCACCCTCATAGACCGTTTTTATTGCTAAAATGCATCACCCCGTAAAGGGTCTTTCCCCACCAGGACTTTGAGGCAGTCCAGTATGTCAACAAAGCCGAAGGTGTGGGTCCCCCCTTTTGGAACGCACCTCTCAAAAAATCCACAAAAGTTTTGGCTCAGAATGGAGAGCTGGTTGCGTTTTGTGCATGACTCTCCATTCTGATTCATGGGAGTTCTGAGTATGGCTTAACACCCTACTCCCTTGTTCTGGGAACTCCCATAGAGGACAATGAAAACACCAGCGCTCCCCTTAATGGGGACCCCCATAGAGGAAAAAAGGAGAAAAAAGCGCTCCCTTGTACTGGGAACTCCCATAAACGAATGGATAAACACAGCCCCCCTGTACGGGAAACTCACAAGAACAGAATAACAAAAACACGCCCCCATACGGGGATTCCCATAGAGAAAGGAAGAACACAGTGCTCCCCTGTACTGGGAACCCCCATAGAACAGAATGGGAGAACACAGTGCCCCCCCGTTGGGGGAACTCCAAAAAAAAAGGGGAGAATGGAAGAACACAGTGCTCCCCTTTGTGGGAACTCCCAAGGGGAAAATGGAGAAAACACAGCGCCCCCTTTTTGTGGGAACTCCCATAAGGAAAGGAGAGAACACAGCGCCCCCTGTTCTGGGAACCCCCATAAACGAAGAGAGAGGACACAGTGCTCCCCTTACTAAACCCCCCCATAGGGGGAAAGGAGAGAACACAGCCCCCCCCTTGTCTGGGAATTCTCTAGAACAAATAAAAAGGGAACACACGCCCCCCCTTTTTTCTGGGCCCCATAAAAACAGAATGGAGAAAAAACCAGCGCTCCCCCCTTTTGGGGGGGAAACTCGAACAAAAATGAGAGCACATAGCCTCCCCGTTTTGGGAACTCCCATAGAACAAAGGGAAGAACACAGCGTTTCCCCCCGTACGGGAATTTCCCCATAAACAGAATGGATTGTGCGAAACCAGCTGTATTTCTGACTGACGCTTTCGGGGGGCCTTTCCAAATGTTGATGGCATATCCTATTGACAAGCCAGCGAAATCTATAAAGAGAGCAACTTCTGCTGTCCTTCAGGATGCGGCGCTCCCTGGCCAGGAGCAATGCAAACATTCTACGTGGGCTGAGATAATGACAGAGCAAATATGGGGCGGGCATTATACTGCAAAAATAATGAATAGGTCTCCTTGTCCACATGAGTGAACCTGTCAGGTGGCTTATGCTGCCCTATCTAAGAGCAGGATATGATGGAGAGGAAAGCTGAGTTCTGTGATACATAGGGTTATACCATTTGTTGCTGAAATTCTTAGTGAAATGGAGAAAATCTCAAAAGTGAAACTGAAAGTCCTGCTTACCACATACACTGACTGTTGGCTCTGTACATACACTGATGCAGGGAAACTGTCAATCACTGCCTGGGGGTGGGGTCTCTTAAATGGTTTGTCTACTTTATAATGTCTTATATATCACATTCTCGAATATACTTAAATTAAAAATTCTGATCCTGTGCTTCTATTTTGCAGTTGCAATAGGTCTCTTTCTAGAAAAACAAATGGTACAGTGCACATTCTTATCATAGTAATGGCTTCCATGGAACCATATTTACAGGTCTTGAAAACCCGGTATCCAGAAAAAGTGTATGAAGGAGCAGAAATTTTCCAGATTTCCACCCTCCCCGCAGAATCTTATCATGTACCACCACACAGGTCATTTTTGACCCAGGTATCCAGGAAACAGAAAGTGTTGGAGGAGCAAACTTCTCCATATTACCACCTCCAGCAGCATTTTTACATTGACCACCACACGGGTTCATGTGACCCCTGTACCAGGTAACGGTTTGTAGGAGGACAGAACTTCTCCGTATTACCACCTCCCACTCTTATCATGTTAACCCACACGGGGTCATGGGGACCCCAGTATCCAAACAGATGTATGGAGGAGCAGCATTTCTCCGTATTACGCCTCCACATTCTTACCATGTGCCACCAACAGGCATGTGACCCCGGAATCCAGGAAACAGTAGTGTAGGGGGAGCAGCACTTCCTAAATTACTGCCTCCAGCACATTGGGCCCCATGTACCACCACACGGGTCATGTGCCCCCTATATCCAAAACAGTAGGGTAGGAGAAGCAGAACTTCCTAGTATTACTGCCTTCAGCAGGTCTTGGCCATGGACCACCACACAGGTAAAGTACCCTGTATCCGGGTAACTAGTGTATGGGGACAAACTTCTCCAGTATTACTGTCCCAGCAGTGCCCATCATTGACCCCCACACAGGTCAGTGACCCTTGTACCGGGAAACAGTAGGGTATGGGGGAGCAGCACTTCTCCATATCCACCTCCCACCATTTTAACAGTGACCACCACACAGGTCATGCCCCCCCCCCCCGGTTCCAATAACAGTAGTGAAAGGAGGACAAAAACTTCTCCATATTACACCTCCAGCACGCCCCCTCATCAGGACCACACACATTTTCGGGGCCCGGTACCAGGTAACAGTAGTGAGGGAGGACAAAACTCTCCGTATTACCGCCTCCAGCATTATCTTATGTCAGTCAGGCTGTAGAAAAGATGCCGCACATTCTCCCCTCTGCCTCATCTTTTTATTTTTAAAAGTTAACTTTATTGACACCATGACATTCCCTAGACAGACAGCAGTTCTACAAGTAACGTCACACAGTGAAGAAGTTTCTGGATAACCAGAACTAGTTATTCCACCATTATTTCTGTTTACTTCACCCTTAGGAATTATGTGACCCTGCTGCTGACCGCCAGGAGGTCACATAACTGATGCTGTGTTTAGTCCATGAAAGCTGCTATTGGGGTTGTGTTGTTTTTGTATTTATAGATAACAGCCTCCTGCACTGGAACAAAAGAGGTACAGGAGCAGATTTTTTTTATTATTTGTATATAAGAAAATTGTACAATTTCTTATGATAAACTTAATAAAGACATTATAAAGTGTACAAAGCTTTTAATGAGTCTGGTCAGTATGTATTCTGAGTTTTACTCCTGCTCCACATCATATAACCCTAAATACGATAGAGCCCAGCTCCTCTATCACATAACCCTTTATATCACAGAGCTCTGCTACTCTATCATTTAACCATATATATCACAGAGCTCAGTTTCTCTATCATATAACCCTATATATCACAGAGCTCAGCTCCTCTTTCTCTATCATATAACCCTATATATCACAGACTTCAGCTCCTCTATCATATAACCCTATATATCACAGAGCTCCTCTATCAGTTTCTCTCCCTCTATCATATAACCCTATATATCACAGAGCTCCTCTCCTCTATCATATAACCCTATAGATCAGAGCTCAGCTCCTCTCCTCTATCATATAACCCTATATATCACAGAGCTCAGCTCCTCTATCATATAACCCTATAGATCACAGAGCTCAGCTCCTCTATCATATAACCCTATAGATCACAGAGCTCAGCTCCTCTATCATATAACACTATAGATCACAGAGCTCAGCTCCTCTCCTCCATCATATAACCTTATATATCACAGAGCTCCTCTCCTCTATCAAATAACCCTATATATCACAGAGCTCAGCTCCTCTCCTCTATCATATAACTCTATAGCTCACACAGATCCCTCCTCTATCATATAACCCTATAGATCACAGAGCTCCTCTATCATATAACCCTATAGATCACAGAGCTCAGCTCCTCTATCAAATAACCCTATAGATCACAGAGCTCAGCTCCTCTCCTCCATCATATAACCCTATATATCACAGAGCTCCTCTCCTCTATCATATAACCCTATATATCAGAGCTCAGCTCCTCTATCAAATAACCCTATAGATCACAGAGCGCCTCTCCTCTTATCATATAACCCTATAGATCACAGAGCTCCTCTCCTCTATCATATAACCCTATAGATCAGAGCTCAGCTCCTCTCTATCATATAACCCTATAGATCACAGAGCTCCTCTCCTATATCAAATAACCCTATAGATCACAGAGCTCAGCTCCTCTTCTCTATCATATAACCCTATAATACAGAGCTCAGCTCCTCTATCAAAAAAACCTATATATCACATATCTAATCTTATCTCCTCCATCATATAACCCTATAGATCACAGAGCTCCTCTCCTATATCAAATAACCCTATAGATCACATAGCTCAGCTCCTCTCCTCTATCATATAACCCTATATATCAGAGCTCAGCTCCTCTATCATATAACCCTATATATCAGAGCTCAGCTCCTCTATCATATAACCATATAGATCACATAGCTCAGCTTCTCTCCTCCATCATATAACCCTATATATCACAGAGTTCAGCTCCTCTCCTCTATCATACAACTCTATAGATCACACAGATCCCTCCTCGATCATATAACCCTATAGATCACAGAGCTCCGCTCCTCTCCCTATGTCATATAACCCTATAGATCACAGAGCTCCGCTCCTCGATCATATAACCCTATAGATCACAGAGCTCCTCTCCTCGATCATATAACCCTATAGATCACAGCTCAGCTCCTCTCCTCTATCATATAACCCTATAGATCACAGCTCAGCTCCTCTCCTCTATCATATAACCCTATAGATCACAGCTCAGCTCCTCTCCTCTATCATATAACCCTATAGATCACAGAGCTCAGCTCCTCTCCTCCATCATATAACCCTATATATCACAGAGCTCCGCTCCTCTCCTCTATCATCTAACTCTATAGATCACACAGATCCCTCCTCTATCGTATGACCCTAGAGATCACAGAGCTCCTCTATCATATAACCCTATAGATCACAGAGCTCAGCTCCTCTATCAAATAACCCTATAGATCACAGAGCTCAGCTCCTCTCCTCCATCATATAACCCTATATATCACAGAGCTCCTCTCCTCTATCAAATAACCCTTTATATCACAGAGCTCAGCTCCTCTCCTCTATCATATAACTCTATAGATCACACAGATCCCTCCTCTCCTCTATCATATAACCCTATAGATCAGAGCTCCTCTCTATCATATAACCCTATAGATCACAGAGCTCCTCTCCTCTATCATATAACCCTATAGATCAGAGCTCAGCGCCTCTCCTCTATCATATAACCCTATAGATCAGAGCTCAGCGCCTCTCCTCTATGATATAACCCTATAGATCAGAGATCAGCGCCTCTCCTCTATCATATAACCCTATAGATCACAGAGCGCCTCTCCTCTATCATATAACCCTATAGATCACAGAGCTCCTCTATCAAATAACCCTATAGATCACAGAGCTCAGCTCCTCTTCTCTATCATATAACCCTATATATCAGAGCTCAGCTCCTCTATCAAATAACCCTATAGATCACAGAGCGCCTCTCCTCTTATCATATAACCCTATAGATCACAGAGCTCCTCTCCTCTATCATATAACCCTATAGATCAGAGCTCAGCTCCTCTCTATCATATAACCCTATAGATCACAGAGCTCCTCTCCTATATCAAATAACCCTATAGATCACAGAGCTCAGCTCCTCTTCTCTATCATATAACCCTATATATCAGAGCTCAGCTCCTCTATCAAATAACCCTATAGATCACATAGCTCAGCTTCTCTCCTCCATCATATAACCCTATAGATCACAGAGCTCCTCTCCTATATCAAATAACCCTATAGATCACATAGCTCAGCTCCTCTCCTCTATCATATAACCCTATATATCAGAGCTCAGCTCCTCTATCATATAACCCTATATATCAGAGCTCAGCTCCTCTATCAAATAACCCTATAGATCACATAGCTCAGCTTCTCTCCTCCATCATATAACCCTATATATCACAGAGTTCAGCTCCTCTCCTCTATCATACAACTCTATAGATCACACAGATCCCTCCTCTATCATATAACCCTATAGATCACAGAGCTCCCCTCCTCTATCATATAACCCTATAGATCACAGAGCTCCTCTCCTCTATCATATAACCCTATAGATCACAGCTCAGCTCCTCTCCTCTATCATATAACCCTATAGATCACAGCTCAGCTCCTTTCCTCTATCATATAACCCTATAGATCACAGAGCTCAGCTCCTCTCCTCTATCATATAACCCTATATATCAGAGCTCAGCTCCTCTCCTCTATCATATAACCCTATATATCATAGAGCTCAGCTTATCTCCTCTATCATATAACCCTATATATCAGACCTCAGCTTCTCTCTACCATATAACCCTATATATCACAGAGCCCAGCTTCTCTCCTCTGTCATATAACCCTATATATCCCAGAGCTCAGCTCCTCTCCTCTGTCATATAACCCTATATATCCCAGAGCTCAGCTTCTCTCCTCTATCATATAACCCTATATATGCCAGAGCTCAGCTTCTCTCCTCTATCATATAACCCTATATATCCCAGAGCTCAGCTTCTCTCCCTCTATCATATACAGGAGCTGCAACACTCTACATCGCCAACCCTACGACATATAGAAGCCAGGACCATAAACCTCACTAACACTACAACCTACAGCAGCCACGGCCCTATGCATCACAGGCACCATACTTGGTGGAGCCCATTGGCACGGCTGTTTTGTCAGATGGGAACATTGGTACATAGTGCTCCGGTCTGCACTGCCTGTGCAGTAGACATCTCATCCCGACCATTGATGCCAAATAGTGTCCACACAACCCATCCGAAACAGTCTCCCCAACATTGTGGTACGAGCCGCACCTCCAGGTCCAGGTTTTTCCATTGACCTTACAGGCTTTTATGGTGAACGCCAATGGAGATCTGTCCTCTTCAGCGAGGGATCCTGCAATTGTCTCGGATGCAACACGAACTGGAGACCATAAGGTCAACGTCATGAAGAATCTCTCAACAGGGACCGTCACACTCGGGATCATGGTGAGAGGTGACATAAGGTATTGTAGCCGCACCCCTCTAGTCTTCACGTTGGGCACACGAATTGCTCAGTAGGGATCTGATCCCTGCAGACACTTCGGGACCTGGTTCTTCTAGACCTTCCGTCTAAGACCATATGATAGAGTTCAACCACCTAATTTGGAGATAAGGCGATTACCTTGCCACCTACTATAATAATGACCTAGCGCGCCATTAACCACTCCTGATAAGTAGTGGTGATCAACCATGGAGCTACATTAGTCATGGTGATGATGTAGGAAACTTGGACATCTTGGTTTTGGTGCCCTCAGACGGCCAGTCAGATGACCAGACATACTTACCATGCATAATAAGGAGGCACTGATCCACTATTGATGATGTAGGGATGGGAGGGGATTGTCATCTTTTTGGTGATAAAGCGCTATGATGTAATTGATGATGTGGCAGAAGCCCATTGGTTGTTCACGACAGGAGGGTGCGGCGTACACTAAGTGCTCTTTGGATGGAGGGGTGATGTTACCACCAATGAGGTGATGGCTAAGGCGCTAAGATGTAGTTGATTGGCTGCTAAGTTTGTGATGGACATTCTGGTTGGATAAAGGAGTCTGGTCACCGCCCATGTGATGATTTAGCGGTTTAGCCACCGCCCACTATGATGTAGCAGCTAATTTGTTACTGAGTTTGGAGCCCTGGTTGGAGGAAGAAGTGCTGTCACCGCCCCTCTGATGTAATGATTTAGCCCCCGCCCACTATGATGTGGCAGTAGGTAATTCGTTACTTGGTTGGGAGAAGAAGTGCTGTCACCACCCATGTGATGTAATGATTTAGTCACCGCCCACTGTGATGTAACTGATGATGTTGCAGTAGGTAATTCGTTACTTAGTTGGGAGCCCTGGTTGGAGGAAGAGGTGCTGTCACCACCCATGTGATGTAGTAATTTAGTCACCGCCCACTGTGATGTAACTGATGATGTGGCAGTAGATAATTGGCCGATTAGTTGGGAGTCCCGGTTGGAGCAAGAGGTGCTGTCACCACCCACGTGATGTGATTCTTTAGCCGCCACCCACTATGATGTAACTGGTGATGTGGCAGTAGGTAATTGGAAACCTAGGTGGGATTCCTGGTTGGATGAAGAGGTGCTGTCACCACCCATGTGATGTAGTGATTTAGCTGCCACCCACTATGATGTAACTGGTGATGTGGCAGTAGGTAATTGGCCGATTAGTTGTAAGTCCTGGTTGGAGGAAGAGGTGCTGTCACCGCCCCTCTGATGTAATGATTTAGCCTCCGCCCACTATGATGTAACTGGTGATGTGGCAGTAGCTAATTGGCCACCTAGTTGGGAGTCCTGGTTGAATGAAGAGGTGCTGTCACTGCCCATTTGACAAAGTGCTTTAACAGCCACCCACTGTGATGTAACTGGTGATGTGGCAGTAGATAATTGCCCGATTAGTTGTAAGCCCTGGTTGGAGGAAGCGGTGCTGTTACTGCCCCTCTGATGTAAGGATTTAGTCCCTGCCCACTATGATGTGGCAGCAGGTAATTGGCTGTTTAGTTGGGAGTCCTGGTTGGAGGAAGAGGTGCTGCCATCACCCATGTGATGAGTGGTTCTTTAGCCGCCACCCACTATGATGTAACTGGTGATGTGGCAGCAGGTAATTGGGTGCTTAGTTGGGAGTCCTGGTTGGAGGAAGAGGTGCTGTCACCACCCATGTGATGTAGTGATTTAGCCAACGCCCACTGTGATGTAACTGATGATGTGGCAGTAGGTAATTGGCCGATTAGTTGTAAGCCCTGGTTGGAGGAAGAGGTGCTGTTACCGCCCCTCTGATGTAATGATTTAGCCCCCGCCCACTATGATGTGGCAGCAGGTAATTCCTTACTTAGTTGGGAGTCCTGGTTGGAGGAAGAGGTGCTGTCACCGCCCATGTGATGTGGTTCTTTAGCCGCCACCCACTATGATGTAACTGGTGATGTGGCAGTAGGTAATTGGAAACCTAGTTGGAGGAAGGGGTGCTATCACCTCCCCTTTGATGTAATGATTTAGCCACTGCCCACTATGATGTAGTCAGTGATGTGGCAGCAGGTAATTGGACCATTACAACCACATAACATACACACAGGTGCACATCTATATATTCATATGCACATTTATATACACATACGTATATACACGTACACATATTTACACCAATATATATCCATATAGAGACACATATATATGAGTGGATTATGTTTTTTATATTTAATGCTTTAATGTGGGATTAAATAAAAAGAAGTTTTTTTTGTTTAAGGTGAGAGCTGCATTTCATCTGGATCCTGCTCCATTAGCGGCATAATTCACCGTGCATCACCTGAGATGTATCAACACAGAGATTTACAACAGTTGGTGAGCTTTCTTTCTTTTTTGGGGGGAAATGTATATATACACACACACACACCACACACACACACACACACAAACATCTGTATAGATATACATATACGCATACATACATATACACACACACATATAGATATAGATATATCTTGAAGTATCCAAAATGGACGTGGATCCGGCGCTCCGAGGCAAAAACAGAGAGAAGCGATCTCTCGCTATAATCTATTAAAAAGACTAGCTTTATTGTTTAAAAGTGCAGCAGACTTATGCTGTCACACAATTAAAACCAAAAGACATAAATAAAAAGGCTCAACGCGTTTCTTGCGGCAAACCCGCACTTCCTCAGGAGCATGCATACACTTCACATGGCTACAGGCTTTATATATAAAACATGGATGCCGGCAGGAAGTTGTCACAACGGCATCGACGAACCAAAGATCTTTTTAGTCCACGGTATCTGATTCTATAGTAAAGAAGACTCTGAATGGATGGAGGATCAGTCAATCACTAATCGTGTCAGGTCACATGTCTTTGAGCTTTAAAGACTGTGGTAAAGCTGTCAATCAAATGATGTCATTAGAGATCCGGGTTCTGATGTCAGCATGCACAGGGACTGGTTAGAGATCCTGTCAATCTCCCAATGTCAACACTATGAGACGGTGAGGTCCCGTGATTGTTCTGTTACAAGTGAAAACGCATAACCTTAAGCCTGCATGATATCAATTAGTCTCCTTATAAATATAAATATATCACAAATTAAACCTAATAGGCTGCTCCAAACAGAGATAATAAATATTAATATGTTAAATTACATAAAAAAAAAAAAAAAAATGAAGTACCTAAAAAAAACTGCTACGCTATATAGTCCTTACTCAATTAAGAACTGCATTTTTATTAAAATTGTAATGCCTAAAAATGGACCAATGTTAAATAGTTTTGATTACTTCATTTAATCTCTTTGGCCTTAAAGTCTGTAGTGTGAAGATCCAGTACATTTCTTTTTTTTGAAGAATCTGGGAACGACTGGGTACATCACAATTAACACTATCTATAGGTGTAATATTGAAAACCGAAAAAGCTTGATTATGTGCCTCTGTGCAGTGTCTCGCTATGCTTTGTAAAAGATCACCTTTTTTTGTGCTAGCACGATGACCATTTAAACGAATATGTAAAGGAAAGGTGGTCTTGCCTACGTATTGCATTGAACATTTACATTCAATCACGTAGCTACACACACACACACATTACACACATATATACACATATGTGTGTATATGGGTGTGTGTGTGTATGTGTGTATGTGTGTATATGTGTATGTATGTGTGTGTGTGTATTATTATTTATTTTAAAGCGCCATTGATTCCAGGGCGCTGTACATTCGGGGGGGGTTACATACATTACATAAGTCAAACGAGTACAGTGATAAGGGATAATGACAATTGGCACGACAGAGGGAGAGAGGACCCTGCCCGCGAGGGCTTACAATCTACAAGGAGGGGGAAAGAGACAGGAGGTGAGGGGCAGACATGTCTGTGGAGGAAGTAGTGACAAGTTTAGTGAAGGTTATAGGCAAGCCTGAAGAAATGGGTTTTCAGGTTGCTTTTGAAGCTGGTGAAAGTGGAGGAGAGTCTGATGTGTTGGGGCAGTGAGTTCCAGAGTGTGGGGGAAGCACGGGAGAAGTCTTGGAGACGGTTGTGTGAGGAGCTGATAAGGGGAGAGCAGAGGAGAAGGTCCTGTGAGGAGCGGAGAGTGCGTGAGGGGAGATATTTGGAAATTAGGGCAGAGATGTATACACACATTACATAAATATATACACACATATATCTATAGCTACACACACACATTACATACATATATACACACACATATATATAGCTATACACACACATTACATACATATTACACCACTACCAAAATATAAGCTAACACACATTACTACATATATACACACACACAACACACACCACATATTATAGCTATACACTAAATACATCATTTACACACACACACATATATATAGCTATACACACACATTACATACATATATACACACACATTACATACATATATACACACACACACATATATATAGCTATACACACACATTACATACATATATACACACACACACATATATATAGCTATACACACACATTACATACATATATACACACACACACATATATATAGCTATACACACACATTACATACATATATACACACACACACATATATATAGCTATACACACACATTACATACATATATACACACACACACACACACACACATATATATAGCTATACACACACACACATACATATATAACACACACACACATATATATAGCTATACACACACATTACATACATATATACACACACACACATATATAAATACTATACAAAACATCTACATTATATCACCACAATATACTAACCACACACATACATATATACACACATATATATATCTATACACACATTACATACATATATACACACACACATATAGCTATACGCACACATTACATACATATATACACACACACATATAGCTATACGCACACATTACATACATATATATACACACACACATATATATAGCTATACACACATTACATACATATATACACACACATATATATATAGCTATACACACACATTACATACATATATACACACACACACATATATAGCTATACACACACATTACATACATATATACACACACACACATATATAGCTATACACACACATTACATACATATATACACACACACATATATATATAGCTATACACACACACACATTACATACATATATACACACACACATATATATATAGCTATACACACACACATTACATACATATATATATATATATATATATATATATATATATATATATATATATTACATATATACACACACATATCACACACACACATATATATATATATATATATATATAGTATACCACATTCATATATATATATATATATATATAGCTATACATCATACATTACATATATATTTAGATATATATATATATATATATATATATATATATAGCTATACATACATATATATTTATACCTATACACACATTACATACATATATACACACACATATATATAGCTATACACACATTACATACATATATACACACATATATATAGCTATACACACATTACATACATATATACACACATATATAGCTATACACACATTACATACATACATACATATGTAATAGATAGTAGCCTCAAAGGGGCTATCCTGTCCTTGTGGGGGTTCAAATTATCTTAAAAATAACAAAAGGTGCACCGAGAAAACAAATCACAACATGCCCTGTTGCTGTGAAAGTGCTTTCTGATTTTATTCACAAAATGTGTTTTTTTATACCTCTTTGCAAATGAGTAGATAAGAAGCATCACATGTACCAAGCTGTGAGGGTCTATTGGCACATCCTTATCTATGGACCACTCCTCACAGCTTCAGGAATGTCTGAACACAGGGTGTAACTTCTGACTAGGCGCCATCTTGGATTACACGACGATCTATACAAACTACTACAGGCAGCCATTTTGTTTAACACATTAATGACAAAAGATATACCTACAGCTTTTACATGCTGTACTATATAAGTATGTGCCTATTATGTATATAATATATACAGTATATATATATGTATATGTGAAGTATATACTAACTAATACATTAAAATAGAGACACAAAGGATCACACATCTATAACCTTTGTTCCCATCCACAACAGTCCCCCCTTGAGACTTTGTTCTCATTTTTTATCTCTCCCTATCCTCTTTCCCTATTCCTCTTTCCCTATTCTGTCTTTTGCGGAAGTACCTCGCCCTGACAAGGGCGGCCCCGCAGTCCCTGGTACGCCCTAGCTCACCCTACACTTCTATGGTCTAATTCTTTGATGAGACGTGCGGTTGCAGAGGGGAGTAGATGACTTTCCGGAGCACTTCTGACGTCAATGGTCTCTCATGGAATAGTGTCTTATTGTCCACATCATCATAGGTGTCAGGCTTTGGACAGCTGAAGAGTGTGGTAGTGTCGCTGTCATCATAGAGGCCAGGCCGTGGACAACTGTTCATCATGATGGGAGTAGTCTGGTCCACAGCTTTCACAAATAGTTTCCTCAAACAAGGGAGAACACAACAGACAATTAGAGCAAGTATTAGCAACACAATCAATATGGCAATACCTATCTGGGCAAGCATTCCCTGCCAACCCTTAAACCATGAAGTAAACCACTGTTCCCAGGGGTGATCTATGCCTGAATTACGCTTTAATTCTTCTGAGAGATCATCTAGCTTTCTAATGGCCACAGTGACCTTCCCATTCGGTCCTGTATTATCTGGGATAAAAGTACAGCAGGTTTCTCCTGTTTGGGTGGACAGTGATTATCAGTAGCAGAGATTCAAACCCAGCGGCCACCTGGTTCCTTGCCTTAAACTCATCAGGGACCCCCCTTGGGCCTCCTATAGCATCAATATACACATGGGGGTTGAAGCTGCCCTTTGTGGAGGCTTTCCTTCTCCTCCTGACTCTGATTGTGTCACTATCTTCTGACCCCTCACTCAATATATAGGCTCCCAGGACATATATGCCTCCATCAGTCTGCTGAGGGTCTTCAATAGTTAGCGTTAGGGACATACTTTCTCCTGGTATTCCCTATTCTCGACAGGTTCCTGTCTTTGTCAACCTTATTCTAGTAAGTAGGGGTTTTCCCTGTTTATCTTTCCTATTTAAGGCAGTCTCTGGTCTATACCCCCAGTCATTCCCTGTGTTCCAACCCACAGCACCCCAGTAATAGCAAGAGGGTCCCCAGTACTCCTCCATCACACACCAATATATGCATGGGTTCTGACCAAGAGTTAAAGCTACATAACTACTTAACATCAGTAAACTCAGCATCTGCCTCATCTCCGGGGGCTGGAGCGATCTTGCAGTGCGTAGCATGGATCGAGTTGGGCTTTCCTGCCACCTTGACAGATGTGGTCGTGTGCTTTCCCAGCTTTGCTTTCAATCAGTTTCAAAACATTCAATACACATAAAACAGAAAATACCCCACAAGGAGTTAATTTGACAGGTCATAGGTTCAATAGCATGGGCCGACTGGTTGCCTGTCAGCGTGATCTAACAATTAACCGAATGAAACATAGTACAGCTCCCACTAGACGAGCAATCTGCTCGGATAAGCAAAGTTTAAACTTTACTTACCCGGACAGATATTCAGAAGAGTGATGGCGCCTTTATCTCTCATCTGTGTCCGCCAGTAGAAGCTTCACCAGTTCAGTTTTCGGTTAATAAATCAGATCTAAGCCCATGCCCCACGTTGGGCGCCATCTGTAATAGATAGTAGCCTCAAAGGGGCTATCCTGTCCTTGTGGGGGTTCAAATTATCTTAAAAATAACAAAAGGTGCACCGAGAAAACAAATCACAACATGCCCTGTTGCTGTGAAAGTGCTTTCTGATTTTATTCACAAAATGGTGGTTTTTTATACCTCTTTGCAAATGAGTAGATAAGAAGGCATCACATGTACCTGGCTGTGAGGGTCTATTGGCACGTCCTTATCTATGGACCACTCCTCACAGCTTCAGGAATGTCTGAACACAGGGTGTAACTTCTGACTAGGCGCCATCTTGGATTACACGACGATCTATACAAACTACTACAGGCAGCCATTTTGTTTAACACATTAATGACAAAAGATATACCTACAGCTTTTACATGCTGTACTATATAAGTATGTGCCTATTATGTATATAATATATACAGTATATATATATGTATATGTGAAGTATATACTAACTAATACATTAAAATAGAGACACAAAGGATCACACATCTATAACCTTTGTTCCCATCCACAACACATACACATATATATAGCTATACACATACATATAAACACGCATATATACACACACGCATTTATAGCTATACACACACATTACATACATATATAGCTATACACACATTACATACATATATACACATATATAGCTATACACACATTACATACATATATACATACATATATATATATATACCTATAAACACATTACATACATATATATATACCTATACACACACATTACATACATATATATTTATACCTATACACACACATTACATACATATATATTTATACCTATACACACATTATACATATATACACACATATATATATATAGCTATACACACATTACATACATATATACACACACACATATATATATATATATAGCTATACACACACATTACATATATATACACACATTACATACATATATACACACACATATATATATATATAGCTATACACACACACATTACATACATATATACACACACATATATATATATATATCTATACACACACACATTACATACATATAAACACACATATATATATAGCTATACACAAACACACATTACATACATATATACACACACATACACTCACCGGCCACTTTATTAGGTACACCTGTCCAACTGCTCGTTAACACTTAATTTCTAATCAGCCAATCACATGGCGGCAACTCAGTGCATTTAGGCATGTAGACATGGTCAAGACAATCTCCTGCAGTTCAAACCGAGCATCATTATGGGGAAGAAAGGTGATTTGAGTGCCTTTGAACGTGGCATGGTTGTTGTGCCAGAAGGGCTGTGTCTGAGTATTTCAGAACATGCTGATCTCCTGGGATTTTCACGCACAACCATCTCTAGGGTTTACAGAGAATGGTCCGAAAAAGAAAAAACAACCAGTGAGCGGCAGTCCCTGTGGGCGGAAATGCCTTGTTGATGCCAGAGTCAAAGGAGAAGGGGCAGACTGGTTCGAGCGATAGAAAGGCAACAGTGACTCAAATAGCCACCCGTTACAACCAAGGTAGGCAGAAGAGCATCTCTGAACACACAGTACGGCGAACTTTGAGGCAGATGGGCTACAGCAGCAGAAGACCACACCGGGTGCCACTCCTTTCAGCTAAGAACAGGAAACTGAGGCTCCAATTTGCCCAAGCTCATCGAAATTGGACAGTAGAAGATTGGAAAAACGTTGCCTGGTCTGATGAGTCTCGATTTCTGCTGCGACATTCGGATGGTAGGGTCAGAATTTGGCGTCAACAACATGAAAGCATGGATCCATCCTGCCTTGTATCAACGGTTCCAGGCTGGGTGGTGGTGTCATGGTGTGGGGAATATTTTTCTTGGCACTCTTTGGGGCCCCTTGGTACCAATTGAGCATCGTTGCAACACCTTGTGGAATCTATGCCACGAAGAATTGAGGCAGTTCTGAAGGCAAAAGGGGGTCCAACCCGTTACTAGCATGGTGTACCTAATAAAGTGGCCGGTGATTGTATATATATATAGCTATACACACACATTACATACATATATACACACACACACATATATATAGCTATACACACACACATTACATAGTATATACACACACATTACATACATATATACACACCATATACATATATATACACACACACAATATAAAATATATATATAGCTATACATATATATAGCTATACACACACATTACATACATATATACACACACATATATATATATATAGCTATACACACATTACATACATATACACACACATATATAGCTATATACACATTACATGCATATATACACACATATATAGCTATACACACATTACATGCATATATACACAAATATATAGCTATACACATTACATAGATACACACACACATATATATAGCTATACATATATATATATATATATATATATATATATATATATATATATATATATATAGCGCTATACACACATTACATACATATAAACACACATATATACACACATGCATATATAGCTATACACACATTACATACATATATAGCTATACACACATTACATACATATATACACACACACATATATATAGCTATACACACATTACATACATATATACACACATATATATATACTATACAAAACACATTACATACATATATACACACACATATATTACTATACAACACACATATAATACCTATACACCACATTACATACATATATACCAAAACACTATATATAGCTATACACACATCATACAATATACACATATACCATACATACATATACATACACACACACATATATATAGCTATACACACATTACATACATATATACACACAAAAATATATAGCTATACACACATTACATACATATATACACACACATATATAGCTATACACACATTACATACATATATACACACACACACATATATATATACACACATTACATACATATATACACACACACATATAGCTATACACACATTACATACATATATACACACACACATATAGCTATACACACATTACATACATATATACACACACACATATAGCTATACACACATTACATACATATATACACACACATATAGCTATACACACATTACATACATATAATAAAACACATATATACACACATACATATATACACACACATATAGCTATACACACATTACATACATATATACACACACATATAGCTATACACACATTACATACATATATACACACATATACTAACCCCATAAATATAACCATAGACAACATAAATCAATAGCTATACACACATTACATACATACACACATATATATATATAGCTATACACACATTACATACATATATACATAAACACACATACATATCTACATCTAGACAAAGCATTAAGGCGAAATTTGCGTTGGCCGTGGCTGTGAGAAATGCATTACTTATTGCACTTGCACTTTATGTATCTGTCTATTTTATTTATGCTATTTATATTATTTGCTGATGCAGTGTATGAACTTACCATTGTATTGGCTGCTATCTGATGCACTTGCACTTTTACTTATGCTGTAAGCACTAATCATGGTTTATTAATACTAGAGATGCACTTGTTTGATTTGTCAGTTATTTTTTTCATTGTTATTGTACCAACATCTATTTTTTCCGGTAGTGCTTCCATCATTTTGTTTTTTAAATAAAAAAGTGGAATTTAAATAAAATTTGTGTGTATATTTTTTTTAGATATCTATATATATCTGATCTAGCACTTTTTTTCGTATTGGGTTCAAATTGTGTGTATGTGCTGAGGATGTTATTATTCTCCTTTTGGAAAAAAATATTTGGGGTATTTTATATATAAAAACACTCATATTAAGACACATATAGATACATATTAAATTATACATGTATAAACACTAGTATATACATACACACATCTATATATACACATACATATACATACACATATATACATATATAAACACTAGTATATACATACACACATCTATATATACACATACATACACACACAGATATACATACACATATATACATATATAAACACTAGTATATACATACACACATAGCTATACATATATATATAAACACTAGTATATACATACACACATAGATATACACATATATAAACACTAGTATATACATACACACATAGCTATACACAGAAACACTAGTATATACATACACACATAGCTATACACATAAACACTAGTATATACATACACACATATAGCTATACACATAAACACTAGTATACATACACACATATAGCTATACACATATAAAAACACTAGTATATACATACACACATATAGCTATACACATATATAAACACTAGTATATACATACACACATATAGCTATACACATATATAAACACTAGTATATACATACACACATATAGCTATACATATATATATAAACACTAGTATATACATACACACATATAGCTATACACATATATAAACACTAGTATATACATACACACATATAGCTATACACATATATAAACACTAGTATATACATACACACATATAGCTATACACATATATAAACACTAGTATATACATACACACATATAGCTATACACATATATAAACACTAGTATATACATACACACATATAGCTATACACATATATAAACACTAGTATATACATACACACATATAGCTATACACATATATAAACACTAGTATATACATACACACATATAGCTATACACATATATAAACACTAGTATATACATACACACATATAGCTATACACATATATAAACACTAGTATATACATACACACATATAGCCATTCACATATATAAACACTAGTATATACATACACACATAGCTATACACATATATAAACACTAGTATATACATACACACATATAGCTATTCACATATTTACATACACATATTTTTCTATATATACATACACATATATATAGCTATACACAGATTACATATATATATATATAATATACACATTACATACATATATAATATACACACATATACCTACATACACACATACTTACACACTCATATATAC
Source organism: Phyllomedusa bahiana (assembly GCA_025379985.1). NCBI lineage: Eukaryota > Metazoa > Chordata > Amphibia > Anura > Hylidae > Phyllomedusa > Phyllomedusa bahiana. Next base: position 118,240 of record JAODAL010000240.1, read on the forward strand.
ATACACTTTTCATATATATATATAATATATATATATATATATATATATATATATATATATATATATATATATACTCACTCTCATATATACATATATACACACACACATATATATATATATATATATATAATATATATATACACATATACACACACACATACAATATACACAAATATATTATTGTATATGTACACAGTTTACACATCTATACATACAAATATATATAAACACACGCACTGACACATATTTTCAATTCTTAATAATAAACTAACAACAGTTGAAAGTGTTGATGGAGCTCAGGAGGCCGCAATGCTACCCTGTGTCGTACCTGCTGCCGGGTCAGGCTTACTCCAGGTCATTGTCTAGACTAGGAGAAGCACACTGCACAGTGGGATCAATCATCTTCCTCCTCATGTAGGAGATGAGGGTGAAGCTGCTCCTTCCTTCACATTATAGGTTCTGCTCCTTGGTTAGACGGGGTCATGTCAGGCTCTGTCTAATCTAAGGTAACTCCCTACCTCCTTGATGTTCAGCTCTGAGCTCTATGGGTGCAGGCAGCTCCTAGGAGGTCAGAGCTGGGCTGGAGGTCTTTCATGGCTGAATCCTAACCAAGGTGCGTCCATCATGTGTGGAGAGGAGCTCCCATGAGCTGCACTGGGCTCAAGGTGAGAAGGTCTAGACCTTCTGTTGCCTCTGATTCTCCAGTTCTGGAGGTCCCCCTGGGCAGATCCCCCTCATCCCCAGCAGAGGGCAGAGATGGATTTTGTTGCCATTTGTGACAAAAACATGCAAACTCTATGGTCATTCTGTCCTTGGTGGGATTTGAACCCAGGACCCTAGCATTGCAGGCGAGCGTGCTAACCACTAGGCCACAAGATGGGGCGGAGCCAGGCCTGTCCTCAGCTCTTTTCAATCCATTGGTTTTAAGATGTCAAGTTTACCAAAAAGTATAGTTTATTTGCAAGGAGTGCGGTGGCTCAGAGGGTAAGTCCTCAGCTGCTGATGCTGGAGCCTGGGTTCGTATCCTGCGAGGAGACTGGAGTGAGGGTTATATTACAAAAATTGGCTAAAGAATTTTAGAAATTAAATATCACTTCTGTGATCAGCCTCCTTGTGGTTGTGTGGTCGGAGTCACGTCCCACCCAGGGACTGTCGGCCACATCCCACTAGGGACTTCAAGGGACAACTCGGTGTTGCTCTCACTGGGATTCGATCCCAGGTCTCCAGTATCTCTGCACCATTTGCTTCCGATTTATCCTCTGAGCTACCACTTGCTCATACAAGTAAGTGTTCGTCCATCTATGTTGGTATCGAGAAATGGGGCAATTACCGAAAAAAATGGGAATACAGGGGACTAGAACCCTGGTCTCCCACGTTGTAGCCACATAGGACACTTAGACCACTGCTCCACTGGTAGAACTGGGAATCAGGGGTGATATTTCTCATTGTAGTGAATCAAAAAGCGAGAAAAAAACCACCTCAGACAAGAAGAAAATAAGAAAGAACGAACAAGAGGGAAAAAAATAAGAAAGTCATCACTAGATCCATCAAGGGGTCTCTCCAGCGCATCTCCCAAGCCTCTGCTACCATGAGTCTCCTTCACTTTCCCAACTCTTCAGGTCATTTCACTGGCAGCAGATGTCTGAGGAGCCATCATCAAGCTCAAGCATGGACTTCACTGCCCGGCCTCACCCGAAATCAGGCGGTAACAGTGGACTGACTAGATTCACAAAAGGAGATACCCTGGGATTAGAACCCAGAGCTAAAGAGATGAGCAGGTCTTATGTCCAACCTGCTGAGCCACACACAGAGCTGATGTTTAGATGATGATCATAGTTCACCAGAGATCTGGTTTCTTGTATGATCGGTCAGATTTATGCAAGAACTAGATTTAGATGGTAACATTGTTTCTCAATAGTGTTTTCATGGTGCAACATTATAATGTACTGAACATGAAGATTGATACAATATAGCAAGAGGAACTAAAGCCACGGGCTCCATGTGATATATAATTGTCTACTGGGGTCAGGACAACCTGGACATTTACCATTGTTTTTGTCTGGAGAACACAACTCGAATAAAATTTAGTTTGATAAGAAAATAAAATCTTGACCTTCGTTGATTAAACCATCAAAATAATGTAAACCTAACAGCGACATAAAGTACATAGGGGGATTGACCTCAGGCTCTCAGGATCAAACTCCAGCCACCCTAACCGCTGAGCCATTGCTCCTCAGGACCTACAACCTCCATCATCATAGCCCATTTATAGGACGTAATTCTACAAATCATTAGTTATTAAAACTGTGGCCATCATGTTTTTTGTTTTGTTTTTTAAATATATTTTATTAAAGACCCATACAACAGATTGATAACAGAATATTATTGCAAGACATATATGTTACAGAAGAGTACCGTTAAAGAAAATACAAACATTTATATAGCCATTGCATTGACCCTCATACCCTTCTTATCGCAAAGTAGATGACCGTATTGTGCGTGAGGAGATATCCACATTATAGGCATGAAGAAGTGTCCTGGAAATGACTTATCAATTGGGATAAAATAAGTAAACGTTTAAGCATAAAGTTGAAACAAATAAGTCCTAACCAAAATATTTAGACATAGAACCTAGAACCAGCCGCAGTAGAGCATTTCCCTCCCCGCCCAGGCCGCGCCACATACTTTTGCGCAAACCTGGAGTAAGGAGGACAACGGGAGAGAAGGGCGAAAGGACCCAAGGGGGAGTTTGAACACTTCCGATGAACTGTCTCAAATTAAAGACCTAGTTTGGTATTTGTTCCATTTATGATTCGGGTTATTCTGTCCCTTAACTGGTCTCAGGTGTATGAGCATGCGGACATAGTCTACCCAGAGTGCCCATATGTGCTTCCTTTAAGTACCAGCTAGTGCATTGAAATATTTCCAACAGCCTTTTTATTTCGGACGGAGAGTAAAATTTCTCCAGAAATGTCCTCCATTTGCTAAAGAAATTTTTTGTCATTTCTTCCTTGTGGCGTTCAGTGTGTCTTTGATCTGCTATCGCATATGTCTTAGTCTGCTCTATTACCATGCCAAGGGTTGGTAGATCCGGATCCAACCATTTAATCAGCAAGAATCTCTTAGCAACTAAAAGTATTATATGTATAATTGCTGGTAGATTTAGCCCCACCAGTGTGTCCCTGCCCCCCACAGATGTCTCCTGCCCATGAAGCAAGAATATAATTGGTGATATAGGGATTTCTTTCTCCCATAGGGATGTTAGCAATGTTCCTACCTCAGACCAAAAGAGTTGAGCTTTAGAACAAGTCCAAAGGCCATGGTATAGGTTGGTCCTTGGTTCATCACATTTGGGGCAAGATGTGAGTCTGTCTGGGAAGCTTGTTGACAGAGGGATGTCAAACGCATATATCGCTGCATGAACTATTTTGAAATATGTTTCCCTCCACTTTTCACTAATAACATGCTTACAAATTGATTTCCATCCCTTAACTATTTCTGATTCGATATCCTCATATCCCAACCAGCCTTTCCATTTTTTTGAAGCCATCTCCCAAGGCTGTTTTAATATATTTTTCCCTTATTGAAGCATAGATGGTTGATATGGATTTTCTCTGTGATCCAGTACCCATTAGACAATCAAACTAGTTTTTACCCCTTTCTCTCCGTATATCTTTTAATTTGGATGTAAGGAAAGACCTGATCTGTAAGTATTGTAAAACTTGAGAGTTTGGGATATCGAAATCATTCTTGATTTCCTCAAAAGTTTTATATCTGTTCTCCGTTGGGTGAAAAAATTGTGTTATAGAAAAAATCCCCTTTGTTATCCACTTGTCAAACCATCTATGATTTTTACCTATGGGAAATTCTAAATGTTCCCAGAGTGATGAATATTTGGATATCTGGTGGGGTAATCCAAAACGTTTTCTTAGTTCTCTCCAGGTGACCATGGTGTCCCTAATTAGTAATGAATGACCTGTTATTGCATTTACTTGGGCTTGCTTAGCATGTAATAGACTTGTAAGTTTTTCTTTTGCTAGACATTCCTCCAAGGCATAATCAGAATAAAAATTCGTTTTGTGGATCCAATCCAATATATGTCTGGATAGGCATGCAATATTATAGCCTCTTAGACTAGGAAGATTCAACCCTACCTCCTCCTTGTGGGCTTGTAATTTTGCCAATGCTATTCTCGGTTTTTTACCTTTCCACAGAAAGTTAGAAATCCACTTATTGAACAGTTTTACATCCATATGTCTTATCAGTATGGGTATGGTTTGGAGAGGATAGAGGAGTCGAGCAAATGTTATCATTTTAACCAAATGGACCCTTCCCAACAGGGACAGAGGCAAGTCACGCCATCTTTGGAACTCATTTTTAATTTTTTCAAAGAGAGGGGGGTAATTTAGTTGGTATAGTGATGACGGCAAATGCCCAATCTTGATTCCCAGATATTTGATGGAGTCCCTGGCTATTTTAATACCCGTGGATGTGATTGTTGCCACATCTCTGGGTATATTAGTGCCCAACCATAATAATTTACATTTGTCCCTGTTAATATGGTATCCCGAGAAGGAACCAAACTGACTAAGGAGATCTAATACCCCCTTTAGATGTGATCCAGGGGAGTTCATGAAAAGAAGGATGTCATCCGCAAAAGCTGTTATTTTCAGTTCCCTCTCACCTATTTTGATCCCTTCATACAGTTGAGCATGTTCTAATGTGTACAGCAGAGGTTCTAGCGTCAGATTAAAAAGCAAAGGTGATAGAGGGCACCCTTGTCGCGTACCCTTTTCCAAATGGAACGTATCAGATCTAAACCCTGGTGTGTAAACTGCGGCTCTTGGGTTTCTATATATGGATGAAAGAAAGTTGCGGAATTCACCCTGAAATCCAAATTTATCTAGTACCATCTCCAGCCAGCTCCATCTGACACTGTCAAAAGCTTTCTCTGTGTCTAGAGATACCAAAGCTTTAGGTGACTTAGTCAAATGTGGATTTACACATGTGTCCATCGCCCCTATTGCTTTTCTTATATTCGTAACTGCTGCCCTGCCCTTAACAAAACCTACCTGGGCGTGGCCATCATGTTTTGCGTTGGGGGCCCATTAAATGTTTTTCGCAATGAGACAGATACATGTCTGAGTTAGGAATAACCCTCTAAGGCTATGTTCACACGGCTTATTGCGACGCGTATAGTACGCGCCACAATACTCCGGGTGTTTTGGAACCACGCGCTGATCAGCACATAATTCCAAAGCACGGGGGGCGGCCGGCGCCCCATAGACATGCATTGTCAGCGGCACGTAAGCAGCGCTAACAATTGACATGTCAATTCTCCCCCGCATACTACGATCGCATTGTACACGCAGGGGGAGGACGCGTAATCCATAGCTCTCTATGAGAGCTATGAATTATTGTAATTGCGGCTCCTATTTTGGCGCTTATAAGGGTATGTTCACGCGGGGTGTAAAGTACGCCCCGCAATTACACGGGGTGTTTGGGAGCCGCGCTGATTGGCCCGTACTCCTGCGACGCGGGGGGGGGTAGCAGCCCGCCGGCCCCATAGACCGTCATTACACGCTGCGCGTAAGCGTGGCGAATAAGTGACGTCACTTATCTCCCCGCCCGTACAATACTACAATACTACATTGTACGCCCGGCGAGAGGAGGCGTAATCCATAGTTTCTATGAGAACTATGGATTACCTAAACTGCGGTGCACATCTCGCTTGTATTAGAGCGCAAATATAAGCCGAAATGTGCCCGTGTGAACATAGCCTAAAGCGCAATATGTGGCAAAATTAGCGTGCAAATACGCGCACAAAGATGGCGTGTGTTCCTTCGGGGACACAATTGTATAAAAAAAAATTACAATAGGTGATAATTATATGTAAATATAATTTAAACGGTCTCAGTGATTGGAGAGAGAAAAGTGCATTATCAGCAGGACCTATGAGTGTGTTCACACGGTACAGGTTTGTTACGTTTCTGATGCAGTTTTTCTGTAGCACGGAAGGTGCCTTTAACAACAGCAAGCTCCTTTGGATGCTTTCACACAGTGCAGTTTTGGGGCAGTTTTTCACTTGCAGCACTGCGCTGCACTTAATCAGCCTTTATTACCAGCAAGCATCTGTCACTTATCTAAATTGTATGGAAAGGTGTTCCAGGCTTCCGGTTCCGGCGCGTCTATGAGGAGCAGCAGGGAGTGAGAACTCCGATCCCGCTCCTTCTCCCAGAGCCGCTCCCCGCTGCGTACCGGCGAATTTGTCGGCACAAGTAAGTGCCTGAAGCAGTGCGCTAGCCCCGGTACCCGGAGCGGCGCTTAAAGTGAAGCGGGGAGCCAGCAGAACAGGCAGCAGTATCCCGGCCCCGCGCACCGCATGTACCACGCGGCCAAGATGGCGCCCGACCCTCCGCGCTCCACAAGGAGTGGGCGCACAATCACCACAGTGGCAGCTCCCTCACAGACCCCGGCGGGGGTCCGAGCAGCAGGCAATGAAAGCAGCACCAGGTATGAAGGTGCTGATTGGGAGGCACAGAAGACCACAATTAGAACTTGCGCAGTGTGAAGGGGAGGGCATCCCTGGATCATAAAGCTGAAGAAGGGACAGGCTGGGAAGATTTAAATTACACCACGCTGAATGGGACCACACTACTCCAGCAGATATGGCCAACTGGGCAGCCTGGGCATCTCAGAACACAAGTGGGGATCCCTACACTATAGCCCTGCAGCAGATTTGTCGAGGTGCCTACAGCAGGACACAATGCAAGGTAATCCTGGGGAGGAGTGAGAAGGGAGGAATCATTACTAGCCCTGTAATTACCTCAGTCACAAGCAGCAACTGATTCAAGGAGGCCCAGACAAGATTTCACATCAGCTATAATGTCGGGGGTAGCGAGTATGAAGAACAAATCCCTGGTTTGGCTATCTCCTGTAAATATATGGACATATCAGTAGACAATATGCTAGACCCCGGATATCCTGGCTTCTCTAGAGGTTTGGGTATCCTCTTCAGGGTCACAGGCAGTCGCAGCCTCACTTGAACAATTCGATTCAGACAATTGACAAGCAGAAAGCCCCAGATCTTTGATGTGGATAGAAAGGGGTTAGCGGAGTGGACGGATGACTTGTTGGGAATGCGTAGTTCTATTAGAAAAACTTAATGAAGCTCGTAAGGACTATCTAGTAAAACAAAAGGCTGGACGATCTGGGAAAAAGATCACGCAGGAACCAATCTTAGTATTGTGGGCTAAGTGAGGAGGGTACAGCGAACTTGCTTGCAAAGATATGCGCTGTGGAGATCCAAGGACTGCCTTGGTTTGGACACTCCCTTAAAGGTGGAAAGAGCCCACAGAATTGGACCACCAAGAGCGATGGCGACAAATGGGAGAACTCCGCCACCTAGAGCGGTGATAGTCAAGTATCTGGATTATGCAGAAAAAACGGCGTTAATTCATTCATATCGCTTAAAGAGGAAAAACAAGCTAACCTCTAAAGGCCAACAATTATTCGATGTTTGCAGATGTACTCAGCGGAAGTATCCAGGAAAAGGAATTGTTTCTCCTCCATATGTTCACGCTGGGCAAGAAGCAGATACAATTTAATCTACAATTCCCTGCAACCCTAAAAATCTTTCCGGATCAAGGACCCCCGGTGGTTTGTTACTCCTCAGAAGAAGCGGAACAATTCTTGGATGATTGGCTTAAGAATTTACGGCGCACAGATCTTCAGGAGCTTGACACGGCGTCAAAGAAACTGAATGATCTACGAAGATCTGCATAGAGGGAGTCAGAGTTCCGGAGCAGCGAGGATTCAGCACAGCAGGGATCGATATCGAAACTTCCGAGGAAGAGATGCAGTATATACAACTGTGGACTGGACATTCTTATGTCGTCTGATTTAGGCTCGAGACTTCACTTGGAGTGGGGGATAGGTGGATGATGATATTGGCCTTACTTACAGATGGGCATATCTTCTAGGCCTCAGATGTCGTCCGAACAAGAGTTAAGAGATTTCAGACAAAGGAAGGGTTATGTTAAATTGTCTTGTGTTTTGTTCAAACAAGGGGGGGGGGGCGAGGTTACTAAGATAATGGGGTAACTAGAAGGAGAGGAATGCCAATACTAAGCAGTCTGAGTCAATATTAAGGGGAACAAAATGTATAGAGAGCTAGCGGTGGTGGAAGGGAGAAAATAGGGGGAGGGGGCTCATCCAAAAAAAAAAAAAAAAAAGAAAAAAATGATAACAAAAAAAACAAAAAAAAAAAATTCTGAGGGGGCGGCGAGGGGGGCGGGTGCACTAAAGAAAAAGGGAGAGGATCTACGCTAACGCTTGCAGATTAAAATAAACATACCAGGATTCAGGGGAGGAGGGGAAGGTGGGACACATAGGTAACACCGATTGCTCATTTTGGTGAGGCAAGGTGGATTCAGCCTCTACACAAGGTTGACGAAAAAAAAATATAAAAAAAAAAAGAGAAGTCCGCATGAAATGAAAGGGAATCTGATAAGGAGTTACACGGTTTTGGTTTTCGGGAGTGTTTGGTTGGGGGAGGGTCTAGGGGATTGGCATTCTTACTCTGTGTATTTTAAGGATGGACCGCAAGGGGACTAATGAATATGAAGTCGTGTCATGGACGTGAAGGGCTACGTTCCCCTCAAAACAAGAATGATCGTTTGAGGATTAAATGAAGCTGAAAAGCAGAATTGCCTATTACAGGAGACACATTTGGCAGAAAACTGACTTCCCGAGATTAACAAAACTGTGGGGGGCGAAGTTACAAGGGTCAGCAGCAATAAAGGGTTAGCATGGGGATGGTGGTATTTATTAAACAAAATGTTAGCACACTCAATTCTATCAACGAATGGATACAGAAGGAAGGTTTATTTAAGATAAAGCTAGAGACACCGGGCGGATTGCTAAAGTGGTGCAACGTATATGCCCCAAACAGTCCGGATAAGAAAAACTCTTCAACGATTAGAAACCAAAACTCGTACAGGAGTCGGAGGGGGCGACTCTTGTGGCGAGGGGATTTTCAAATTGCACTCTTGAACAACATTGGCAGGACAGAAAGAGACACTAACAACCTCACACTAACCCCGTGGACTAGGGAAGGTAACGTCGCTCTACTAAACTTGTGTGAAAATATGGGGTTTAGTCAGACACATGGAGGGATCGCATCCCATGCGAGAGAGGGGTAGTATAACCCACTTCTCCCACGCACATGGCTCGTGGTCGAGGGCTGGACTATCTCCTGGCCATTCAGGGGCTTTAGGTATGATGGAGTCAGGTGGATCATTGCGGGACCTGGTGATTTCAGGACCATTACCCGGTATCATACCATACATGAGTACTTACCCAAGAGGGACAGAATTTAAATTTGGTGAGATTACCCTCCCACTCTCTGCAGACGAACAATTTAAAGACCTGGTTGGTCAGTGGTGGCGAGCAGTGTACGAGCAGATAAAGAGGGGAACAAGAACTCACCTCACATATTTTGGGAACGCGGGGGAAAGCAGTTCTTAGAGGAAAGATCATGGCATACATGGCCGATAAAAAGAGAAAGTGAATCAGATTTTAATGGAGCAACCGAACGCTGAGACCAGGGTATAGTCCTTTGTTCAAATCCGACTATAGAAAACAAAAATCAATGGATAAAATACAAAAGAAGCTCTATGAGGTGCAACCAATTAAGGAATCGAATCGTTGCGCTGTGACAGGTTTAAGGTTTCTCTGTTAAATTTGGAAACAAAAGCTGGAAAGTTAATGGCAGGGTGGTAAATGGGAGAATAGGGTTAACGAATATTGGTTAGTTTAAAAAGCACAGTTCGGGAAATATAAAAAAAAAAAAGGCGGCCAAAAGAATTAATGATATCATACGGCAATTAAATATTCCAAGCTCCTATACCCCTCAATCAGGATTTTTGTCTTTAACAAGCGTCAAAGACTTCTTGGAAAAACATTCACTACTTCCTAAAACCTCTCGGATACGGATAGAGAACAATTAAAACACTGAAATAAGAGGAAGAAGAGATAAGCAGTGTCAATAGCCCAATTACCATCTTACAAGGACCCAGGACCCGTGGATTTACCGGGGGATCTGTACAAAATTATGCGACGAAAATGTGGGATTCCACTTTGAAACAGGTTTTCAGGGACATAATACGAAAGGAAGACAATGCTAAATACAGGAAAATACGGCTACATAAAAGTTCTCATTCAAAAAAGGAAAATGACCCATGCAAGGCAGAGTCTTTTTAGACACCATTTCATTAATTATTCAAGACTTCAAATTTTTGTCTAAAATATTAGCACAATAAGATTAGCAGGATTCATGCAACCCTGGTTGGGAACCACCAAATGGGATTTCATACAAGGATGATTGGGGTAATAAAGATTAGGGCTGTTCTCTCAAACTTGGAAGCAGTGGATGGAAGGAAGATAGGCACCAATAACACATGCGCTTTTTGGCAATCGACGACTGAAAAGCGTTTGAATAATGTCAATTCGGCATTGGCTCAATTTGGTCTGGGAAAGCATCGGGAATACAAGGGTATGGTACGGAACTATATTTGAGGCTTGTATTTTGTCTTCCCCCAAGCTAGGATTAAATACCCCGGGTTTCTTGTCCTCTCCGATCTATCTTCAAAAAAGGCACAAGGCAGGGCTGCACCACTATCGCCACTGTTGTTTAACATGGCTCAAGAACTTTAGGCCCAAGCAGCCCCCTGCTTAATTCTATATATTTTCAGGGGGGGGGATACCAGTGGGGGAAAGACGATGAAAGTGGTTGCTTTGCGGGGATGACATGCTGCTGTACCTGAGTGATACCAGACGCAAGATAAGCGGAAAGTCTTATAAGTAATGAGGGAGTTTGGTTCTTTCTCGGGATTCTGGGTAAATCGAGAAAAGTGTAAGTTATTACAGTTAGGGAATAAAGGAGATATCCAACAAAAAGACGTAGGAGTGGAGGTAGGAAAAATCCTATTTAAACATATTGGGCATAAAAATAGGGTATAGATGTCAATGGTGTACACTTTTGAATACAAAGCCATTGATAGCGAAAATAACGAATGGAACTAGACAGATGGAGAGACCTAACTTTACGACTGATCGGGACGGATCACCTTATCAAAATTGGCTAAGCTTTTGCAAGTCTGCTTTACCCGATGCAAACAATTACCAGTATTGATTAAACCACATGGAAATCAATATTCTGAGAAGGGCGTTCACCAAATTTATTTGGCGGGGACAAGCAGCAAGATAGGGATTGAAGAAAGCTAATGGCGAGTAGGGGCAGGGGCGGGGCACAACTGCCAAAGTCAGACATGTACAACATTGCAGCCATGTGGAGGCACATTAGGAAGGACTGGATCGATGGAACAGAATATTTTACCAACCTAGATCTGGGGAAAGGACAATTGGCCGTCCAAATACCTTAGTCGCATTGTTACACTACGCCATACAGATCCTCCCACGGAGGTGAAAACAAAGTGTAATATTACCGAGACACCTTGCTACATGGAGGCATGTTAGAATATTGTACAAAAGGACCCCATGTTTTTGTCTCCAGAACTACCCATTTGGGAAAAAATGCCCGGGTTTCCAGCAGGAAGAAGAAAAAAACGTTCCAAAGTGGAAAGACAAAGGAAATACGGAAATTAAAGGACTATTAATGTCTGAAGGAGACGGGAACACTGATGTCATGGAAACCACCTTAGAGAGAGTTGGCTGGAATCCACACCATGTTTTCCAGTATCACTGCAAATCAGGAATTAATGAAGATCAGCTATTTTGACATACGATTGCTGGAAGTAGAGGGGGGATTCTAAGGAGTTATGCAACATCGGGGGTGCAGGGGTCATTGTCCGATTGTACTCGGTCATTGAATGATAATGATTCAGAGGGGATAGTAAGTACCATGTTCCAGAGTGGGAAGTGCGTTGCCGGATAGCTGATCTTACAAGGAAGATACGAGAGGATTCGATTTTAGTTAGTAAGGCCACAGTCATTGTTTTGTGGGAGGGAAGTTCTGTTTAGAATGGCACACAAGGGCGATATATGCCTGTGATATACCATATCGACACCAACTCTCAGTATTGGACTATAGTGTCACAAAATGCCACATGGAAAAAGCAGATCTTATCTTGCTTTATGGTCATGCCCAGGGTTAAAGAAGTTGTGTGAGGAGCACCAGGGATTCAATTAAAGATATATGGACATTAGCTTTCCCCATGTACCTCAAGGTTCATTTTTCCATTACATTGAGAATAGTCAGGCAAAGCGGGAGGAACACTAAAGAGAAGTTAATCTTCTGACCGGGGTATAATGGCTACTTTTAGCAGTCAAGAAATGCCTCTTAAGGCACTGGATTAAACCATCAGTTCCAGAGAAGGAAGAGGTAATAGAGTGTCTCAGACAGGTATTCTACTTGGAAAGATTTGAGGCCGAGCGGGAGAAGGATAAATCGGCAAAAGTTTTCTTTGGAAAAGTGGAAACCATTTATAAAACTAAAGTGTTCACAGACTCAAGCCTACCACCCTCCCCTTCCCACCACCCACGAACCCCTCCCACATGTGACCACCATTTCAAATATTCGGAATCATTACTGGGGGGAGAAAATTGAAAGGAGGGTTGGGTCGCTAGACATTGAATCACAGAGGCCATAGAATGCAGGGAATTTTAAGGACAGGGGGGGGGGGGGGAGTTGGGTTAGTTTTTGGGGAGGAGGGATCTGGGGAGAAAATAGGAAAACTGCAGAGGCAGATGAAGGATTTGGTAAATTGATCTTGTCTGTATTTGCCATCTTTATGTCTGTTTATTATTTCTCAAGCTGAGTTTGGTATATTGCTTGTTATGTTTTATATTAAATCTAATAATGGACCTTAGAGACTTGATGTGATGATGGAAGCAAAACACTGTTGTAATTCACTGTTTCTGTTAATAAAATATTATATAAAAAAAAAAAAAAATAAAAAAGAAAGGTGTTCCAAGCAGGTACCCAGTTAAGGCTATGTTAAACCGGCTTAAAATGGGCCGTATTTCGGTCCGTAATTACGCGCCGAAGTGCGCAAATTACGGGCTGAAAACGGCCCATTCATTACGGTAATTCACAGTTCTCATAGAAAACTATGCATTACATCTCCTCTCCCTGCTCGGCGAATCCGCGGGCGGGAGATAACTTGACATGTCACTTTCTAGGGCGTATACGCGCCGCTAGCAATGACTGTTATGGGCCGGCGAAGTGACGCGCCCCGCTCTCTCCAACGCTCCCGCCCCGCCCCCGTCCACACGGCGTAATTGCGGGACGTAATTACGCCCTGCAAATACACCGTGTGAACATAGCCTTAGGGTGTTTTCACATGGTGCATTTTTTATGCGTTTATTTGGATGCGTTTTTGTGCACCAATGTGCAGCATTAATTGCTGTGCTTTCCTGCCCAAAAAACGCATCCAAAAATGCACCGTGATGAAAACCACCCTTACGGGTCTGTTTCACACAGGCGTAGTTGCAGGGTGTATTTCGGCATATAATTGCAGCAAAATACACCCTGAAAATACAGTAAAGAAAAACGTACAATTAAAATCTACATCGTCGTTCACACGCCAGTGATTTTATGATCGTATTTTGCAGCGTGTAATGTACGGCCCATACAATTGTACGTGAGGCAGAAATTGCGTGGCTATGTTGCGTGGTGTTTTGCGCTTTGCTTGCAAGGCAGTCATTTCAAAGTGTAAACCACGACGTTTACGCTACATAGAAATGCTAAACACCTTATGAACATCATATCCGTATTGTGTTTGAAGCCAATTATAAACAACAGTTTAGATAAATAAAAGAAGCTTGCTGGTAATACAGGCAAAATAATAAGTGAAAAAAACGCACCAAAACTGCACAGTGAAGGCTCCCTTTCAATTTCCTACATTGATTAGAAAGGGGCTGCAACAAGTGATCAGTGATTGTGCTTGTGGACTATAAGGCTATGTTCACACGGCTTAACTGTGGGACGTAATTGCGCCCTGCAATTTACGCGTGTGGCGGAGGGCGGGCGGGAGCGGGGGAGGGAGCGGGGGTCGGGCTCTTTTGACGGCCCTAGTCAATCATTACTAGCGGGCGAGTATACGCCAGCATAGAAGTGACCTGTCAATTATCTCCCCCCTCGGCTTATTCCGCGAGCAGGGAGAGGAGACGTATCCATAGTTCTCTAATGAGAAGATGCTCGGATTACGTAATGACTGGGTTGTTTTCAGCCGTAATTAGGCGCACCCCCCGCGGCGTAAATTAAGGGGACCGAATTACGTCAGCCTGGTTTAAGACCGTGGTGAAACATGGGCTGAGAAGTGCTTTCACATGATGTGTTCTTTCAATGCGTTTTTGTGCTGGAAGACCCAGCAATTAATGCTGTACATTGCTGCACAAAAATCGTACAGCATTAATTGCTGGGTCTTCCAGCACAAAAAGCATTGAAAAAACGCACCAAAAACGCACTGTGTGAAAGCACCCTAAGGCTATGTTCACACGGCTGATTCACGCCGTAATTGCGGGACGGATTTCGCCCACAATTACGGCGTATTTACAGGGGCGGGGGAAGGGGGGTCGGCAGCTCGCCGGCCCCATAGACTATCATTATCCACGGTGCGTATCCCGCCGGGATAATGTACATGTCACTTTCCCAGCGGGGAGGAGACGGAATCCATAGTACTCTATGAGAACTGTGGATTACCGTAATGACAGGGACGGATTTGAGCCGTATTTGCGTGCAGTACGGCGCGCAATAAGGACTGAAATCCGTCCCGAAATCTGCCGTGTGAACACAGCCTAAAGCTGCGTCCACACAGTGCGTTTTTTATGCGTTTTTTTATGCGTTTTTTTGTGCAGGTAGGCACGTGCAATTTATTGCTGTACATTGCTGCCACATTATAACTCGGCAAAAACCGCACCCAAAAAAGCACCCTAAAGCTGCGTTCACACGTTGCATTAGTGCATGCGTTTTTTGTTAAATGCAGGTGCTTTAGTGATTAACCTCAATGTAAAGTAATTACAAAAACACCTGCATTTAACAAAAATGCAGGCAGTATGGGTGCTTTCACACAGTGTGGTTTTTGCCGCGTTTTTTGTGCACCAATGTATAGCACAAAATAAATGCATGAAAGCAACCTAACACGACTTCAGAACCCAGTATGTGTATAGCTATATGTTTGTATGTATATATATGTATATATAACAATATATATTATATATATATATATATATATTTATATATGTAATCTGTGTATAGCTATATATGTGTGTGTATGTATATATAGAAAAATATGTGTATGTATATATATATATAAATGTGTGTATGTGTATATATATGTGTGTATGTATATATATGTATGTAAATATATATTATATATATATATATTTTTATATATGTTGGTGTATGTATATTGTGTATGTATTTTATATATATATTATTATATATGTGTAGTGTGTATGTTATTATATTATATGCAAATTGTGTTATATTATCAAAATATGTTGTATATAAAAAATTTATTGTGTGTGTATGTGTATATATAGTGTTGTGTGTGTATGTGTATTATTATTATATATATTATATATATATATATATATTATATATATATTTATATATTATGTGTGTGTGTATATGCGTGTATGTGTATGTATATATATATATATACACATATATATATGTGTGTGTATGTATATATATGTGTATGTATATATATATATTTATATATGTAATCTTTGTATATCTATATATGTGTGTATGTATATATATATATATATATATGTGTGTGTATGTATATATATATGTGTGTGTGCATATATGTGTATATATATGTGTGTGTGTGTATATATATAGATGTAATCTGTGTATAGCTATATATGTGTGTATGTATATTTGTTATGTGTTTGTGTATATATGTGTGTGTGTTTTTATATATATATATATATATGTAATTCTGTGTTATGCATATATATGTGTGTATGCCATATAATGTGTATGAATTTATATTGTGTGTGTGTGTATATATGTGTATTATATGTGTGTGTGTGTGTCTGTATTTTTATATATATATTTAATATATATATATATATAGATATATATATATATATATATATAGATGTAATCTGTGTATAGCTATATATGTGTGTATGTATATATATTTAGGAAAGACTGAGACGTTTCCTTTGTTTGAAATCCATTCCTGGTTCTGGTTTCAAAAACTGCATCTAAAAAGCTGAACACATCAACCCACCCTAGGGCTGTGTTCACACGTTGTGTTTTTGTTGCATTTTTCAAACGCATCAAATGTGCAAGCAATAAACAAAACACATGTGCTTCTTTTTTTTTCGTGCAGGTGACTTTGTACCTAACTCTAATTTGGAGCATATGTGAAATTGGGGGTTAATTAAACACTGTATGCATTTTCCATTACTTGTGTTTATGAAGCGGTTGAAAAAGTGCAACAGAAACGCAACATGTGAACACAGCCTGAGCACAATAATTGATGACTCTTTTTTTTTTTCTGTAACTGTATATTTATTCAAAAAATTTTTTTTTCAATAAACAAGTATACAATGACGTTATGCATCTCGATCATATGTTATACAAAACTATCGTATACAGCGCCGTTCAGCACATCCAGCATGCCTTGCTTCTCATATTGCATTTAAACAGCGGTATTTATAGCATAGCATAGTGTCGATTACAACCTGAAAGGACTTGACCGAGGCAACATAAGCCAAAATAAGATGTAGGCTTACTTAACCATATTGTGAGGATACATGTGTCCCAACAATACCTAATAATGTTGCAAGGAGACATGCACTCCAGTGCATTTTAACACCAACGTGAGGAGAGGCGTGCACCAGTACTGCCTCCGCGAAGGGACGGTATCGTGCAAGAGACCCACCGGCGCGTAGGCCTGAGAAGAGCAGATGGCCTCAAAGCGCACACCCTAATGAGGATGAACCAAAATTACATTAAAGGGGTTTTGCCACGAAGTAAAATTGATGTGGGAAACTTGCAAATGAAATAACAAACATTTTCACCATTCATTATTATTAAAAATTCTGGACCGTTTTTGTTTTAGCTGCTCCTTTAGTGATCCATTGTTTACATCTCGTCTCCAGGGGATACGACCAGGGCTGAGAGCTCCTCAGTCCTGGCCACACATGCTCAGACATCCTCTCCTCTCAGGCAGCTACTGGGTGTTCAAACCCCGGCTGCTGTCATTCTACTCCCGTCCTCTGTGCTCCTTAGTAATTAGTCAAACAGTGTAAATAAATAAAAAAGAAACCTAAATTAGGTGTGTGCATTGATAAAGAGAAAAAAAATGGACAGGTTAAGTTCCTGAGGGGATTTGAACCTAGGACCCTTGTGCCTGGAGGCAAAAACTTTACCTCTCAGCTACTCACAATGCTTTACATAAGCAGACCTTTCTTTGACTAAAGAGAGGAGAGGCCTGGTGATGTCATCCTGCTGGGTCACATGATATGCAATTCAAACAAATCCCCACCACGCCCCTTCTGAGCACACAGAGCTGAAAAGCTGGATGCAGGAGGTATGAAATGAGATTGTTTAATTAGATAGTAATCCACTGCACACCAGCCGCAAAGCTCGTGAGGTAATTAATGTATTTATTTATGTGAGGCAGAAATCATTCCAAAAAATAAATTTACAGGGAATATATACAAGACAGAGAAAATACCAAAAGAAAATTTAAAGGGAATATATACAAGGACATGCAACAATGCTTTACATAATAGTGATGCAAATGTGAGGCACTGATGCAATATTTATCGACTGTTTCGCGTTTGCCTTTATCAAAGACAATCATAAAAAAAGAAACAGACGTTAAGCATGAGACAAGGAGGGAAAAGCTAAAGGGGGGGGAAGGGGAAATAAAGGGGGTAAAATGAGATTGTGGCAAAACCCCTTTAAACCAATCACATAAG
This sequence comes from Phyllomedusa bahiana, assembly GCA_025379985.1. Taxonomy (NCBI): domain Eukaryota; kingdom Metazoa; phylum Chordata; class Amphibia; order Anura; family Hylidae; genus Phyllomedusa; species Phyllomedusa bahiana. Next base: position 136,213 of record JAODAL010000240.1, read on the forward strand.
AACATGAACAATCAAGACAAAAGACAACAGACAGACAGGAAAGGGGAGGGGAGGAAAGGGGGGGGGGGTTAAGAACAGGCAACCCACTTATTCAGATACAACTTTCTAAACAATTTAGGTAATTGAGAGGAGCTTGTCATTAAGGCTGCTTTCACACAGCGCAGTTTTGGTGCAGTTTTAACTGTGCTCCAATTAAACTGCCTTTATTACCAGCAGCTTCTTTCACTTATATAAACTGTTTGGAAAGTGAGGAATCATTAGTGTGTTTGTATCCACAAGATTTCAAACACAGTAATTGATGACTTACTTGAAACAGTTTTCTGAACAATTTAGACAACTGAAAGAAGCTTGCTGGTAATTAAGGTAGTTTAATTGGAGCGCAGTTAAAACTGCACCAAAACTGCGCTGTGTGAAAGCAGCCTTAAGGCAGTGCAGTAATGCAATGAAAAACCACCCTAAAACATGAAAAAACTGCACCGTGGCTAAGCACCTGTAGGCTGCATTCACACGTTGCATTTTTGTTACCTTTTTTCTACAAATGCATCAAAAATGCAGGCAATAAAAAAATGCATGCTTTTTTTTTTTTAAATTAATCCCAATTTCACCTTTGTTCCAAAACCACCAGCATTAATAAAAGATGCTTTTTTTATTGTGTGCATTTTTCATGCAGTAAAAAAATGCTGTGTGTGTGAACATAGCCTTGGTGTGAGGAGAGCTGGGATCCCCCTCCTGAGAGCAGAGTAAGATCAACCCTTCAGTATTGAGATGGACAGTACACACTGAATATTTCTTCTACCATTGACTCAGCGGTCAACCCAGTGTGATCACATGACAGGGGCAGGTCAGATTTTAGGTCACCCCCTGCACCCTGCTTTCTGGCTCATGCCTCCACTCTCTGCCCCCTGACCAGTGATTTTGTTACTTACCCAGGTGACCCCCTTCCTAACAGTAGCCATAACTTTTTTTTTTCTGGTGATGTAATAGGTCAGCTTGTCAGGTGGGACAAGATATGTTTTTTGACCCCGTCCTGGAATTTTCAGTGACCTTTTATTTTTTTATTTTCGCCCATGACCTCCAAGAGCTGTAACTTTTTCTATATGTGGACTATTTTTTTTTTTTTTTTTATAGGACAAGTTGTATTTTTTAACAGTAACATATAATGGATTGGGAACCCACTAGCAATTCTTTGCAGGGTGGAATGGGGTTGCATTGATTTGTTTCATTTTTATGGCGTTTACCATGCCAGTCAGTATGATTCTGGTGACACCAAATTTGTGTAGTTTGTGTTGTATTTTACTATTTAAAAACTAAAAAAAAAAAACTTTAAAAAATTCTTGATTGACATTACCATTTTCTGAGACCAATAACTTTTAGATTATTCGGTCTACGAACCTGTGCGAGGTTGTGTTATTTTTGTGGGCTGAAAATAATTTCTGTTTGTATCATTTTGGAGTATGTATGAATTTTTTATTACTTTTAATTCCAATTTTTCGAGAGGTGAAGCGACCAAAACACCCCCCCCCCCCCACCACCACAATTTTGGGGCTAGATTTTAGGATAAATAAGTTAATATTTCAATAATTGGACTCTTACAAACAAAGCAATACTAATTATGGTTTATTTCTTGTATGGACAGAGGGGCGGAGCCCCTTCCCCCTTTGCCTAACCACCTTGATGCCATGGTTGTTACTGACTGCGGGATCTAGGGGGTTAAATGGCAAAGACTAGATTTACCTCCGACTCCACACACCACAGCCAGTTGTCAGTGTATCACAGCCGGCAGCTGGCGTAGATACAGCTTCTGTGCCCATACCATCTGCTGGACATGACTGCCCATTTGCAGGAAACCACCATAGAGATGGGCGTATATGATCCCGGGATCAGTACGGAGTGGATGTCCTCAATAATAGCGGTCGGTCACTTCACTGTTGCATTAGTTGCACATAAACTATAGGGGCGCACGCTGGAGTGCTAAATGGGGGGGTAGAAAACACCACACTTGGCACTATCATCTGGAGAAGTGGCGCCCAACAACCACTTAGTAAAGTAGCTGATTGAATTAGATAAAATTACTAGAAGGAACAGTATCAGGGGACAGTTAGGACATTGACTCAATTACCCTCTGCCTCTACAGGTAGCAAGTGACGTTCAGTCGTTCCTACAAACCAAGAGCGACACCATATTTAGACTGAGATCTATTGAACCTCTTCTTGCATCACCCTCCTGTGCCTGCCTTGCATTCTCCATAATAATCCTGATAAGAGGAGATCACCATTATATATGAACGTGTCAGCCATATGTATGGGCTCACCTATGGGACCGTGTGTAGTTTTATCTATATACTCTATTCACACAGGTGGCCTTATAAATCACACCTTCTGACCAGCAGTTGGCTTGCTGCGCTTCTTTTTACCCCCTAAAATAGGACATCGTCTGCTCTGCTGAGCCTATACGTCATGTACTGCTCTGGTCATTGCCCTTTCTGCCTAGTCAATATTTATATAGAACAACAGAGCGATTATCCTGTCATTACCTACAATTATGATGAGAATACCTTGTAGATCAGCTCCTATCTTTACAGCAGCAGTAAAGTGAGATTAGTCTGCTCTGTCATTCAGAATGTTCCTTTCACAGATAAAAAGGGGAAGTTTATATTTTTAAATATAAAAAATTTTAATATTTAATAATATATTATAAAATAAAAAATATTAAAAAAATATAAAATATATTTTCTGGGGAATATAAAGTATGAGAAAATACCCTTTTGACCAAATTTTTCCCCTACATTTTGTGTATGCAGCTCCAAAGTTACTCCTTTTGCCCCGCCCCTCTTTTAGGTCTGTATGTTACCAAGATAAGCGAGTGGGGAGTATCTGGCCGCTCCCCTTCCTCTCGCCTTTCTATCTTGTTTAGGAGTGGCTCCCTTTGCCAAGAGGAAGAAATGTTTGTGTTGTTAACACGCCTATTTTGTTTTTTATGTTTTCTAGTATTCCTATTTTAAAAATTCCTGCTTGCTTTTATGAACAGAAAGGGGCTAAACCCAGGAATCTTTCCTTTGTAACATGTAGACCTTTAAAGGGGTTATTACCATGTGGGAAAATGGGATCCTGCAGCTTTCTGGAGGACGGAGAGGTGTGCTTGGAACCTCCATAGGAGTCGTGGCTGAGGGGTCAGTCCTCCGTTCTTCATGGCCACAACAAAAGCTGCAGGATCATATTTTTCCTGATGGGAACACCCCTTTAAGAAGAAGAATTGAAGCCCAAAGTCTGTTACAAAAGGGCAGAAACTTATAATCTATAATAACCAGGATTTATTAATATCAGGCTAGACGACCCCTTAGAAGCTGCAGCGGCAAAGTCAACCCCCTAAAACCCCAGCGTTAAAACCCCCGGGGAAAGGTGGGGTTTACATGGAAACCCATTAACAAAGGGCTCCCAGTAAACAAGTTGTTTCCACCACAGCAGGAGGGGCGCTGTAGCTTCATAGGGTGCACCACTTTACACCCCTCTATTGATCCAATAGTGTTTGTCCACATGGGGCCCTAATTATGGAAAAGACAAGACATCATCCAGAAAATTTAATTTCGGCAAGTTTTTATTAAAAAAAAAAACAAAAACAAAAGAAAAAACTAAACTTGTCTTAAATACACTTCAATAAATTAACATTCCACCAAACGAGAAAATGTTAACATTGGCAACAAATTCTTACATTTTGGAACATCTCAAATTTCTTACATTACGGAACAAAAGAGAATATATATATATATTTTTTTTTAAATCGAATCAAAATAGCAGGTGCCGTACGGCTCACCCTAAAAAACCCATTCCCCGGGTAAACATTTCTTAGCCATCATGCTCCCCCCAAAACTTTCTGGTAACTTTGGTCAAACACAAATCCCACAGGACTGCAAAAATTCAATTTTAGGGGATGTTCACACGAAGGATTGTTTGGTGCAGGAAATCCCCCTGGGTCCGGGCTGGTTTAGCCCATGGAATGGGGGGGAAACCACGCCCGTGCGATAAAAATAAATTATATTGACTCCATACAAATTTGGCGCAGATTCCAATGATATAGGACAATGCATTCTGCTCCGATTTTGGTGCGGTTTCTGCATTGGGATCTATGTATGGAGATCCGCTCAGTGATTGGGGCCTTACAGCTGCAGGACAGCCACAGGCTGGGGTCACTTTACACCATGGCCGGTTCACTTTCAATTTTGGGAGTTCTGTTCCAACCCCAGCGAACCGGGAACGACGCAACACCGCACCCAGGGCCCCACGACTACAAAAGTGGCAATGGTTTTTCCCTCTTGTGTCCATTTTTTTTGGAAAAGTTTTTATTTATTTTTTGGACAACTTCTGATGCAATTTGTGCCAGAAGCTCTGAATGGAGCCTTCAACACAGATTTGAAAACAGGTATTCTGGTGCAAAGATTAATAACTGATCCTCCTCATCTTCAAGTTCTATAAACCAAACTTGAGATTCTGATCAGGCCTGGTTCACAGTAGGTTCCTTTCGGGAATAACAGAAAAAAATTTGCAGCAAATTGCGCTATTTTTAACGTCTAGACAATGGACACCACGGTGGAAACCCGACCGCCCCATTGTAATCAGTAGGGTCCTTCGGGCGTCACTGGTGTCCATTGTAATCAGTAGGGTACTTTGGGCGTCACTGGTGTCCATTGTAATCAGTAGGGTCCTTCGGGTGTCATAAGGGTTCATTATAAAACGGATCCCTTGATATCTGTTTTCACCTCTGTGATGGAGACTCCTAATGGATGGAAAACCCAAGCCTTGGTTTTTACAGTCTAGTGGGATGAAATTTATTTCAGGACTATTGGGCTCAGTAAGAAAAACCCCCCTATAAAAATTAAAGAGGTGCCCCCCCCATGAAGGACTTTCCGTGCGGGTTTTGGGGGGCATGGCCAGAGACGTAACTTGAAGCTCCTGGGCCCCAAAGCAAAAAGTCAAATTGGGCCCCCCAAAACTACCATGCTTAATAAAAAAAATACCCCCCCCTGTCTTCTAGTGGCAGAGACTTTTGGGCCCCCTCAAGCTGCAGGGCCAGTACAACTGCTCTTTGCACCCCCCCAAGTACCCTTGCTGGCTAGTATGAGTGAACGTTTTACAGAAGAGGGGGGCGGGACTTAAAGGGTTTATCTTTTTTAGCGCTCGGTTTCTGTTTTTGTTTTTTCAGTTTAGTTTTTAAATCCGGGGCGTGTTCTTCCCCCAGGAGGCGGTTCCCCCCCCAGGGGGCTGTCCCCCCTCCCAAAAGGGGTGTCTTCCCCATGAAGAACTTGACATCATCATTTTTTTTTGAACAGGGAACAAAAGGTTTTTGGATATAAAGCTCTGTACCTCCTCAGTTTTTGTCGCTCCACAACTGCACAAGACCATTATATGTATTAATCCTTAGTTTACACACTAAGCCACAGCTTTTTAAATTCTGTTCGTGGGGTTCAACCCAAAATTTTATGACAAAAGGCAGAGACCTTTACTCAACACAAGGGCAAAGCCTTCAAATAAAGACCCCTGCTTTTCTGTCATGATACGAGTGAAAACAGTGGGGGGGGGAGAAGCAAAATCAGCTTTAGAGAAGAACCTGCTTCACCTGAACTGACTTGGCTGATGGTGTAGGGGGAGAGTTTGGGGTTTTTCCCCGGGAAGGGTTATTTTCCCCCCAAAGGGCCCCCCCCCCCCCAAATTTTACACATAAAGAGAGACCTAAAAATAAATGTCAATACTTAATGATAATATACCATACATAGCCCCCTATATCAGTCTCATCCCCGAGGTATACGCATTGTAACAATGTTGGGGAAATCTTGGGGGACTGTGAGATGGGAAATAAAGGGGGCTTTCTGGTGTGTGTTTAAAAATATATAAAAATTATAGTGTCTACACATAATTTTCATAATTTACATATGTGTACAATTTATAAAAGAAAAAAAAAACAAAAAACGATGGGGACTTGAACTCCCAACCTATGCACTGTACTATACAAGCAGCTCACACAGATGCAGTGTTGAATCCTTATGTTATACAATACAGATGACGACGTCATAAGGAGACGGGGCTTGCATTCGATCTGAGGAACAGAACGCCCTCTTTTCAAAGTTCAAACTGAACCTGTGAGGAGGTGAATCAACATCTTTGCAAAAGCCCTTTGAACAGGCAGTAATTGCCAAGATCATCACCATAGAGCTGAGATGTACATAGAGCCAGCAGACCTTGGTTTCACTATCGATTTTAACAGCTCAGAGGGGAGTAAACACAGAGTGTGCAGGCAGCCAATCACAGCGCAGGGGGCGTGACCATGACGTTTCCTGTCTAGGGGCATATCCCAACAGGCTGAATGAAATGTCAGCCAGCCAATCACAGTGCAGGGGGCGTGTCTAGGGCACATGAATCGACCAGGGGGCGTTCTGACCCAGCAACAGCAGAAATAAAAGACAGATTTACAGCGAAGCTGATATCTGCTAAACCAAGTGACAGAGGTAATGCAACCCAATTACAAAAGTGCTTATTTTTACTGTCCCCATAAACTGAGACATGATCTTTGTAACGATAAAAACCCATTTAAGGAAGCAAGTGCGCTCAGCTAGATTCGGATCCCCAGAGAAATGAATGGGGAGAACTGCGAGCACCACCCTCCTCATTCTCTAACACGGTCGACTGGTAGCTCGCTATGACCCAACCTGTAACATGAAAATGCCGTTGTGGGGACACCCCTTTAAGGATTGTAGGTTGTGTTCTTACCTGAGCCCAATAAAGTGCCTTCTTGGGAACAACCCTTTAAAGGGGACTTCCGCTTGTAATGTAATGTTGACCATAGATTAGTAAATTGGAGGTTTGAGCAGAAGCTGTTGTTCAGTAACCATGTTTTTTTGTTAATAATTGATGAATGAATATGGTAGAAAAATTCCTTTAGGCTATGTTCACACGGCATAATTGCGGCACGCACTTCGGTGCGTATTTGTGCTTTAATACGGGCGAGATGCACGCCGCAATTATGGTAATCTATAGTTCTCATAGAGAACTGTACACGCGGCAAGTAATGCATGCCTATGGAGGCGGCGGCCTGCATGTGAACATAGCCTAAGGATAATCTGTGACCTCCCCTTACAGGTCTGTTTTAGTAAATCCCTGTGTTCCCCAAGAAATAACAATCCTGGAGCTTCTCCTCCTATATCTCTGGGTTGTGCTGTTCCTCTGTTATTCCTCCTGGAAATAATAAATCATTCAGATGGGTTTTGCAATTTTAGTTTTCACACTAAATGTCAGCACAGTTTAATTTCTAGGAGGAACAACAGGGGAACCACACAACACAGATCTAAGGAAAGATGTCCTAGAATTGTATTATGGGGAATCATTGTATGTCACGAATGGTCACTGGTCTTCTGTTAGTTGCTCTTAGACATTGAAGGACAGGTCACTGTAATATACGATAACGCACCTCCAGCTAAGAGAACTTCTCTGATCAAGGATATTCAACCTGGGGCAAAACCAAAACTCCCAGCAAGTGACTGGAGAATCCCACTTTGGAGACCAGTCGTCTGATATGTGCAATATGCATGGTGAGCAATGGTCATCTGTAAAGCAGTGGCCTTACCTCTAATGCAAATTGTAGGCTGTAGTCCCTTCAGAGCTACTAATTACAGAAACACTGATACTATGTTATACCTAGTGCCTGCTCCGAGGGGGTGGAGCCATACAAATTCTTTTCTAAGTCATGCTCCGCCCCCGAGGATCTGCACGAGACATAACACTATTAGTTTGGCTACAGTGTTCCTATAAGTCTACACATTTATAAAGGGAAAAATATTACAATCCAAAAAACTTTAATTATTCAAAAAGATATCCCAAAATAGAATATAGAACATTTTCACAATTTATTAACTAAAATTTGTCTTTGAATTTAAAAAAAAAAAAAAATTGTTAAAAGGACATAAACGTGGCACAACTCTACACCATCAGTCTCCATTCAATGACACTTTGGCTTTTTCAAAACTACAACTCCCAGCATGTTCTGACAATCTGTGGCTCAGACCACAAGTTGGAAACCACTGAACTATAAGCAATCCAAATTACCAGTTTCATTTTTCAAATACAACTTATAGGGGTGTTCCCACCATAGAGTTTGATGGCGTATCACTAGGATATATCACCAAAGACCGGTAGGTGCAGGTCTCACCTCTAGGCCCTGTACATGTCTCAGGAACAGGCCCCAGAAAGTAGCATCTCAGACTGGAGAGTTAGTCACGCTTGTGCACGACTGTCTATTCTGTTCTATGGAAGTTCTAACTACAACCAAACATTCTGCTCCCCTGTGCTGGGAACTTCCATAGAACAGAATGGAGAGAACACAGTGCTCCCCTGTGCTGGGAACTCCCATAGAACAGAATGGAGAGAACACAGTGCTCCCCTGTACTGGGAACTCCCATAGAAAATGGAGAGAACACAGTGCTCCCCTGTACTGGGAACTCCCATAGAGGAGGATGGAGAGAATACAGCGCTCCCCTGTACTGGGAACTCCCATAGAACAGAATGGAGAGAATACAGCGCTTCCCTGTACTGGGAACTCCCATAGAGCAGAATGGAGAGAACACAACGCTCCCCTGTACTGGGAACTTCCATAGAACAGAATGGAGAGAACACAGCGCTCCCCTGTACTGGGAACTCCCATAGAGGAGAATGGAGAGAACAGGAGCGCTTCCCCTGTACTGGGGAACTCCCATAGAGGAGAATGGAGAGAACACAGTGCTCCCCTGTACTACTAACTCCCATAGAACACAATGGAGAGAACACAGCGCCCCCCTGTACTGGAAACTCCCATAGAACAGAATGGAGAGAACACAGCGCTCCCCTCTACTGGGAACTCCCATGGAACAGAATGGAGAACACAGTGCTCCCCTGTACTGGAAACTCCCATAGAACAGAATGGAGAGAACACCGAGCTCTCCTGTACTGGGATCTCCCATAGAACAGAACGGAGTGTCATGTGCAAGTGTAACCCGCTCTCCATTCTGAGCCGAGATTTCCGGGGGCTTGTTCTTGAGATCAGTGAGGGTCCCAGAACTGGGACCCCCAGCTATCAAGCTATCCTAGTAATAGGCCATCAAACTCTATGGTGAGAACACCCCTTAAACTATAGGAGCCTAACACCAGTCTGGTCTTCAAGACACGCTTACGTGATTGATTAGTCATGTCTGCTCTGCACGGAAGCAGCTACGTATCCTGTCCATAATGAGCAGACATCGCTAATCAATCCAGTAGGTCATCTTTGTCTTCCCCAAAATTCCTCTGGATTGATAGAACAGGTCTGTGTCCGTCTACCAGTTACCTGGTATAAACTCCACCCATCATGAGCAGACATAACTAATCAATCCTGCAGGAGGTGCCAGTCAATAGCCCGCCATAGTTGTGGCCCCATACGCCCCTGGTCACAGAAGCAAAATTATAATCCACATTTTAACCTTGTGGAAGTCTCAAAATTGTAAAAATGTTACCCGTCCACCACGGACATCTCCCGCCCTCCATTCTGAATAGTTTTTTTTTTTTTTTTTTTTAAATACAATATAAATCCCATCATAGTTCAAGGTCGGAAAAATCCTTTTGAAACATTTGTAAAGTGTAAAAGTAATCTCGTTATTTACAGATTTTCTTACAGGACCCGCTTCCCCGGGACAGTTTTCTTCCGTCTGTTGCTTTGGCAAAGTTTATTGTACTTTTTTGGGGGGGGTTTTCTCCAGTTGCCGTTAATCAAAGAATCGACACTGCATGTAGCTCTCATCCGAGACGCTGTACCCAAACTTCTCATAGAAGGCCACGTTCTTGGGCTTGCACTCCAGTGTAACTTTATAACAGTCAAGCTTTTTACTGAGCAGCGTCAGCACGGACAGCAACCTGGAAGAGAGAGGAGGAGACGCAGGTGAGGAGGACTCCGAAACCAGCAGTGAGATTACAATCAACTAAAGCAAAAGGAGTCAAACTCATTTTCCCTGAGGACCACATCATCCTTATGGTCACCAATGAAGGGAGGCAAGGGGGTTGTGTAGGGTTGTCAGAGATGTGCCACCACATGTGGAGGTGCAACCGAGAAATCTGCATTCAAGATGGCTGCTGCTTCCCGTGCTGGTGTCGTCGCCTCTGCCGAATGCTGGCTGCTCCCTCCTAGGAAAGAGAAGAGCTGGTCCTTCTGTGTCCGGACCTTGCCCATCCCCGCTCTCTAGGTCTAAGCTTTCAGGAACCACATAAAATGAAGTGGGGGCTGGATTTGTCTGCAGGCCTTGTGTTTGACACACATGAATTAAAGGGACACTCCATGCAAAAGCACAGCACTGTGTAATGAATAATGAAGGGGGCGGAGCACGACTCAGATCCTCACTTTTGAGGTCAGATACCTGTTACATTGAGGCTCTCTATAGACACTTAGAGGGAACCTTAAAGGGGTTGTCTCACTACATTGACTCATCTCACCTCAGTCCTGTTTTCTTGGTTTCATTTTGAATTCAGTGGCGTGTTTACTGGCTTCTACTAGGCTGCAGTAGAAGCCAGGTCTGTAGCTATAGTAACCAGTGCTGGCAGCCTATCATGAGAGATTGAATAGGTCTGTAGCTACAGCAACCAGTGCTGGCAGCTTGTCAGGAGAAATTGAACAGATCTGCAACTATAGCAACCAGTGCTGGCAGCCTATCAGGAGAGATTGAACAGGTCTGTAGCACTAGCAACCAGTGCTGGCAGCCTATCAGGAGAGATTGAACAGATCTGTAGCACTAGCAACCAGTGCTGGCAGCCTATCATGAGAGATCAAACAGGTTGGTAGCTATAGCAACCAGTGTTGGCAGCCTATCAGGAGAAACCGAACAGGTCTGTAGCTATAGCAACCAGTGCTGGCAGCCTATCATGAAGCAAACAGTCCGTGTAAAACAGTTTTGGCAGCTATCAGGAGAAAACCGAAACAGGTCTGTAGCTATAGCAACCAGTGCTGGCAGCCTATCATAGAGATCAAACAGGTCCCGTAGCTATAGCAACCAGCGCTGGCAGCCACAGGAAAGATCAAAACAGGTCTGTAGCTATAGTGGCCTGAGGAGCTGATGCAGCCCATACAAGAGGGGATATCTAGGAATAGGTAGGACACTGGTAATGGACACATATTGCAAAGCGACTTGTTTTTGCAAGATCTTTAACATAAGAAGCAGCAGCGATCCCTGTAGTGAGACAACCCCTTTAACTACTTTATGCTGCCTGGATGACGGGAAGAATGGAATAGCTGCAACCGTGTGAGTGTCACCCTGAAATGCTGCAATGTGTCACACTGAAACATCCGGTGAATTTGGGCTGGTACAGGGAGAAGCGGCAGAGAGATGGGAGTCCACTGTGCCACTCCTCCCCACCCAGCTAAACTGACAGCTCTCTCTCATGTTTGCCTATAGAGAGCTGTCAGTTTAGCGGAGAGGGCATAGTCCATTGTGCAACTTCTATCTGGGACACTTCTCTCTCTATAGGCAAACATAGGAGAGAGGTGTCAGTTTAGCTGGGTGGGTGGGGAAGAGTCTCACAATGGACTCCCATCTCTCGGCCGCCGCGGCTTCTCCCTGTACCCGGCCCAAATCCACCGGGTGTTTTACCCTGAAACTCTGCTATATTTCAGGGCGACACCTACATGACTGGGAGAAGATAACCCACAGCTACTTCATGCTGACAGTCTCTTCATCACCACTGTATAGTGACACCCACATAGTGGGACCAGGTAATGTAGTATCCGATTTATTATAGGGGAACGTCCATTGTTCACTGGTCCTGATCAAGGCTGTACCTGTAATCAGTTTTTAAATTTGTGTCCTTATAATATGTTTAGCTCACACCATTCCTTTGTCCCTTGATTTTTAGTTTTGTTGCATTTGTGTCTCGCAGGTGCTTGGGTGTTAGATGCCCATCTGTTGTTTGATATGCCCCAGCATCAAAACCTCAACGGGCCCCCAAAAGTGTTCAGAATGGAGAACTGCTCAAGCATATACACGACTCTCCATTCTGTTCTATGGGAGTTCGCAGTACAGGGGAGCGGTGTTCTCTCCATTCTGTTCTGTGGGAGTTCCCAGTACAGGGGAGCGCTGTGTTCTCTCCATTCTGTTCTATGGCAGTTCCCAGTACAGGGGAGCGCTGTGTTTTCTCCATTCTGTACTATGGGAGTTCCATGTACTGGGGAGCGCTGTGTTCTCTCCATTCTGTTCTATGGGAGTTCCCAGTACAGGGGAGCGCTGTGTTCTCTCCATTCTGCTCTATGGGAGTTCCCAGTACAGGGGAGCGCTGCGTTCTCTCCATTCTGTTCTATGGGAGTTCCCAGTACAGGGGAGCGCTGCGTTCTCTCCATTCTGTTCTATGGCAGTTCTCAGTACAGGGGAGCGCTGTGTTCTCTCCATTCGGTTCTATGGGAGTTCCCAGTACCGGGGAGCGTTGTGTTCTCTGCATTCTGTTCTAGGGGAGTTCCCAGTACAGGGGAGCGCTGTGTTCTCCATTCTCCTCTATGGGAGTTCCCAGTACAGGGGAGCGCTGTGTTCTCTCCATTCTCCTCTATGGGAGTTCCCAGTACAGGGGAGCGCTGTGTTGTCTCCATTCTGTACTATGGGAGTTCCAGGTACAGGGAAGCGCTATGTTCTCTCCATTCTGTTCTAGGGGAGTTCCCAGTACAGGGGAGCGCTGTGTTCTCTCCATTCTGTACTATGGGAGTTCCCGGTATAAGGGAAGAAGAGTTTTCTATACCCAGAACTCCCATTGAACAGAATGCAGAGTCGTGCGCAAGCTTAATTGGTTCTCTATTCTGAGTGGAGACTTTCGGGGTCCATTTCGGAGATCGGTGGAGGTCCCAAAGGCGAGACCCGTATCTATCAGGCTTTGATGTTATATCCTATCAATATGCTATTAATTTCTATAGTAGAAAAACACCTTTAAAATGACCAATATATTTCATCACTTACAATTTTCCGAGCTGTTTTCCCCGACACTCGTCACTGACGACAACCTCTTCTATCCGACCTCTCTGCAGGGAAACACACAGATTAATGAGGTTTTCTCAATACAATGTTTAGCTTTCAATACATAGGGGAAGGTAAATGAAGACTTTTACTAAATACATTGTTCTTTTGATATTGCCATGGTCAGGAGATAAGAGAGTTTTTATCTGCTCTGAGTGCACACTAGTGTCTCTGGGTTACAGTCCTTATCTTCCCTTCCTGATTAGACGGAGAGCAGGGGGTGACTATGGTCGTGGTCGGACAGAGTCTTTATCTCTCACAAGATTAGAGTGTTACCTTTGATAAGCACTTGTTTTCACTCCTTGGAGCTCTTTAGCTTTGTTAACTGCAGATTGAATCTCCAGCACTTATATCACTCTAACGCTCAGCTAGTTATAGAGGAGCTAAATATGGTAATCACTGCTATAGAACCACCTGCAAAGATCTAATACAAGATGAAGGAAATTTCCTGCTTACCTTGGCGCAGCCGTGTATAAATTTATGTTCTATGATTAATGTGCCAGTGGCTACAATCTGTCCGAGATTCACATCTTCCACCACCGTCACAAAGTAATCCTCCGTTTTCTTCATGTGTTGAAATTTTTCTAAAAAAGAAAAGGGAAAAGACTCTATTAAACATGAAGGGATACAAAGGGCGACACACACGAGATTGCCGGATCTCCATGACAGCTTCCTTTGTCCAGTATAGACATACATAAGGCTACAGAATAGACAAGACTGTGGTAAGCCATGAAAATATTTCACATTTAAAATTGGGAAATTTCTAAGATTTCTTGTACAGAGAAAGGGGTCCCACCATGATCACTTATGGCACATGGATAGGATAGTGCAGGCATCCTCAAACTGCGGCTCTCCAGCTGTTGGGAAACTACAACTCCCATCATTCCCACTGTTATAGATTATATAAAATCATGATGGGAGTTGTAGTTTCCCAACAGCTGGAGAGCCGCAGTTTGAGGATGCCTGGGATAGGCCATCCACGTGTAATAGGTGTAACCCGCATCTCGACAGTGAGCCCCAAAACCTCTCTGTTTTGAGCAAAGAGGTGGTTGGACCTCTCCCATTGATTTCAATTGGAGTTCTGAATGCAGCCAAGTGGTTCCCCCAGAAGTGGGACCTGCACCTAACAAACATTGACGGCATATCTTATCAATGTGTATAGTGGGAATACCCTTTTAAAAGGGCTGTTTTATAAATAATTACTTGTAAATTGGGCAGGGTGGGCAAAAAAGATTAAAAAAAAAAAAAAAAAAAAAAGATACCTGCCTATCTATCTATCTCTTGCTTCTGCCACCCCGGAGGTTCCCAGGATCCGCTCCTCTTGACTTCCAAGTTCTCATCCCAAAACCCAAGAAAAGCTTGGGTTCCATTCACTTACAATGAGGTATGAGCTTATTTTGCGTGTTGGGATAAGAACCCGGAAGTGAAGAGAAGCGGATTCTGGGGAACTCCAAAGTGGCGAGGAATAGGTATTAATTTTTTTTCTCTTTTCTTCACTCCCTGGATCAATTTACATGAAATTTATATTTATATATATTTTTTTTTAAAGTAAACAACCCCCTTTTACGGGTATGTTCACACGGTTTATTTTGCCACGTAATTGCAGGCGTATTTCGCCACGTAATTGCAGGCGTATTTCGCCGTGTATTGTGCCTAATAAGCGGCGGAATGCACCCCGCAATTACGGTAATCCATAGCTCTCATAGTCCCCCCACGCGTACAATACGATCGTACTATACGCGTGAGGAGATAAGTGACATGTCAGTTACTTGCAGCAAATACGCGCCACGAGTAATGAATGTCAATGGAGCCGGAGGGTTGCAGGCCCCCCTGCACCACGGGTGTACGCACGTATTAGCGTGTGCCTCCAAAAGACACGATGTACTGCGGCGCGTACTGTACACGCCGCAGTACATCGTGTGAACATAGCCTAATCTTCTTCACATTATTATTATTACTTTTCAGCTTATTTGATTAATATTGTTATTGCTGTTTTTTATTATTATTATTAAGATTATTTTCTATGATTATTATCATATTCTTTAAAATAGTATTATTTCTATTTTATTATTATCATCTATATATTATTAATATTTTTCTGTTATTATTACTATCATCGGTTTTAATGCACGTCTATGGTGCATTCGGGAGTACAAACTGATCAGTACGACTCCCAAATCACGCGGTGTACTGCGGCGCGTACAGTACAATTACGCCGTGTGAACACAGCCTAATAGAGTCCTGACTCATCACAGAGATCCCAACCGCAGGGGAAGTTTCGTATAATGTGGCATCACTCGTGCCCAAGCCCCTAGGAGCAGAATCTTCACTCAATGATGAAGACTAGGCAAGTCCTCATGAGACACTGGGGCACATGTATGTGATTTAGACAGTTTCAGACACTTCTACGCCTTGTTTGACAGAAGCAGTGTGGCCTCTGTGAAAACACATGCACCAAAATTATGTATAGCATACACCAACTAATAGGAGGTGTAAACTTAGACTAGACAGTGCTACTATGCACTCTATTTATCAACACTATAATAAATCTGGCGCATTCTTAGACTGTCTAGTCTCGGTATTAGACAGTATTGATAAACCTTCCCCAATGTATTTAAAAAACACCCCAGATACATCCATATGGTCAATGGACATTAGTTTCCAAAACTTACTTACAAAACTTAGGTTAAATTTTGGGAGGATATATTAACCCCCTCCTCTATAACTCAATAACCCAAGGCCACCATGGAAACATATCCCCCCCCTCCTTTTCCAATATGCCCTAGACCACAGGTACAATGCTGACTTCTACCTCAGACCACTATGGAAAAAAATAACCCCCTCTTCTTCTTCTTACAAACCAAGAAAAAGAGGCCACCAACGCTACAGCCATTAACCCCTGCACTTCCCTAGAACACCTGGGATGTTTTGGTTACCCTATTTTTGGGGATCTGAACCTGGGTGCCTCTTATGGTCTGAAAATTACAGTAGGATATGGAGCGTGTAGTCATGTATACACACTTAATATACACGGGTTCCGGAGGTTTCTACTCACTGATAAAATCCTCTGCGGTGACGTCTCCGACTTTCGTTAGTTGACCGAGTACCTTGTAAAAACCTGAAATGAAAGGGAAAATGAGATTTAGTAAAGGCCGTTCATCAATGCGCTAAAGTTCTTCTGGGAGCAGCTACATAGATTATACAGGAGACACATAATACGGAAATATTACACCCCCCCCAAAAAAAACTAAACACCATAGCCATCGACCGCGTAACAAAACCATGCCAATTCATTATAAAAACAGACGTGGTTCGCGTGTGCGTGCGGCACCGATGTGGGGTAAAACAGACGTGGTTCGCGTGTGCGTGCGGCACCGATGTGGGGTAAAACAGACGTGGTTCGTGTGTGTGGCACGATGGGGTAAAACAGACGTGGTTCGGTGTGTGGTGTGTGTGGCACCGATGTGGGGTAAAACAGACGTGGTTCGTGTGTGTGTGTGTGTGTGTGGCACCGTTGTGGGGTAAAACAGACGTGGTTCGTGTGTGTGTGTGTGTCACACCGTTGTGGGGTAAAACAGACGTGGTTCGTGTGTGTGTGTGTGGCACCGATGTGGGGTAAAACAGACGTGGTTCGTGTGTGTGTGTGGCACCGATGTGGGGTAAAACAGACGTGGTTCGTGTGTGTGTGTGTGTGGCACCGATGTGGGGTAAAACAAACGTGGTTCGTGTGTGTGTGTGTCACCGATGTGGGGTAAAACAGACGTGGTTCGCGTGTGTGTGTGTGTCACCGATGTGGGGTAAAACAGACGTGGTTCGCGTGTGTGTGTGTGTGTCACCGATGTGGGGTAAAACAGACATGGTTCTCGTGTGTGTGTAACCGAGTTGGGGTAAAACAGACGTGGTTCGCGTGTGTGTGTGTGGCACCGATGTGGGGTAAAACAGACGTGGTTCGCGTGTGTGTGTGTGTGTGTGTGTGGCACCGATGTGGGGTAAAACAGACGTGGTTCGCGTGTGTGTGTGGCACCGATGTGGGGTAAAACAGACGTGGTTCGTGTGTGTGTGTGTGTGTGTGTGTGGTTGTGTGTGTGGCACCGATGTGGGGTAAAACAGACATAGTTCGTGTGTGTGTGTGGCACCGATGTGGGGTAAAACAGACGTGGTTCGTGTGTGTGTGTGTGTCACCGATGTGGGTAAAACAGACGTGGTTCGGTTGGTGTGTGTCACCGTTGTGGGGTAACACAGACGTGGTTCCGTGTGTGTGTGTGTGTGTCGGTGTGTGTGTGTCTGTCACCGATGTGGGGTAAAACAGACGTGGTTCGCGTGTGTGTTGTCCGATGTGGGGTAAACAGAGTGTCGCGTGTGTGTGGTCTGTCACCGATGTGGGGTAAAACAGACGTGGTTCGGTGTGGTGTGTGTGTGTGGCACCGATGTGGGGTACAACAGACGTGGTTCGCGTGTGTGTGTGTCACCGATGTGGGGTAAAACAGACGTGGTTCGCGTGTGTGTGTGTGTGTCACCGATGTGGGGTAAAACAGACGTGGTTCGCGTGTGTGTGGTGTGTGTGTGTGTGTGTGTGTGTGTGGTGTGTGTGTGTGTGTGTGGGGTATGGGTGTGTGTGTGTGTGTGTGTGGCACCGATGTGGGGTAAAACAGACGTGGTTCGCGCGAGCGTGCATGCGTGTGTGTGTGTGGCACCGATGTGGGGTAAAACAGACGTGGTTCGCGTGTGTGTGTGGCACCGATGTGGGGTAAAACAGACATGGTTCGTGTGGCGTTGTGTGTGTGGCTCGATGTGGGGTCGTGTGTTGTGTGTGTGTGGCACCGATGTGGGGTAAAACAGACGTGGTTCGTGCGCGTGTGTGTGTGTGGCACCGATGTGGGGTAAAACAGACGTGGTTCGTGTGTGTGTGGCACCGATGTGGGGTAAAACAGACGTGGTTCGTGTGTGTGTGGCACAGATGTGGGGTAAAACAGACGTGGTGCGTGTGTGTGTGGCACCGATGTGGGGTAAAACAGATGTGGCTCGTGTGTGTGTGTGGCACCGATGTGGGGTAAAACAGATGTGGCTCGTGTGTGTGTGTGGCACCGATGTGGGGTAAAACAGACGTGGTTCGTGTGTGTGTGTGGCACTGATGTGGGGTAAAACAAACGTGGTTCGTGTGTGTGTGTGTGGCACCGATGTTGGGTCAAACAGACGTGGGTCGTGAGTGTGTGTGTTTGGCACCGATGTGGGGTAAAACAGATGTGGCTCGTGTGTGTGTGTGGCACCAATTTGGGTTAAAACGGGCCTGGTTTTTGTGTGTGGCAGAATAGAAAAGAATAGAACACGCAATAAAATAGTCTGCAAGGAAATAATAAAGCAAAGCATGTAAAAAATGTAGAAAAAAATATCTGCAAAAAAGTGCAAAGAAATGTAAAAAAAAAGTCTGCAAAAAAACCTCCTGAAAATCAGCATAAAAAAAAAAAAAAAAAGAAGATAAAACCTGCACTTTTTGGTGGCACTGACCTCGGTGTATGTCTGCGGTGCACAGGGGTCGCAGGACGAGCCCTTCCCCTGGTTGCTTCGGAGAGATGGCTGGGCTGAACGACACCGTGTTCTGACTCCAGTCGATCCCTTCCAGTAATTGGGGGTCAAACAAGGGGGTCTCATCGGGGATCATGGCTGCAGCTCCTGCAAGCAAAATGCAATAAGTCAGGCAAAAGTCACTGGGAAAACACAAATGCTGTTTGTTCTCCGATAAGCTGAGCAAACACGGCCCCTAGACTTCCTGACGAGCTCCCACCAGCGTCCACACAGGGTCATTTGGGATCTTCTCTCTGCTTGCTGTCAGTGAACGATTCATCAGACTGATCAGCAAGGAGAAGGCTGCAAAGTACAACGTTACCATTAACTGACAGCAGAGAATGCAGATCTGTAACCCAGTATATTAGAGAGGACGCATCCCTATATCCAGACCTCTGTAAGTCCATGCATCTTCTATGGTAATTGTGATCTCCTAAGCCCCACCCCTTTGATTAAACCCCTCCCCCTTCCATCTCCAGAACCCTCCGCAGTCATGGAAAAGTCTTCTCTCACTTCGCCCATTTGATTCTTTCTGTTTGTCCTATGGGCGGATGACGGGTTCCTGCCTCATTCACTGGGGACTAATGTCCCGGACGACTCATCGGTGTCATTACAGCTCATGTAAGACGGCGGCTGCCGGGATAAGGAGGGGTCCGGGGGAGGGGGGGGGACGACGAAAAAAACAGACACGACAAGTAACGGAGAAAAATACAAGAGACGACGCAAGAAAGCGAACGAGGACGCTCCCCTGACACTGATACACTGTAACGAGCCCCGCTGCTGTGTGACTACTCATGATCCAGAAAGGTTTCCATTCACTGAAGCAAGCAGAAATCCTTAACATTGAGACAATGATATTTGGAAATTGCAGAATTTTCCTTTATACAGTAACCTATGACAGGCAGAGGCAGGACTGGGACAAGATATACCGGTGCTCTAGGGAAATAAAGTATATAGCGCCCCTCTATGGAAAATTCAGCCCCCTGCATGCCTCCTATCGCCCCCTTTTCTGCCTGGGATGAAGCGGCGTCCTACCGGCCCTGGGCAGAGAAGTGATTTTCAAGCTTAGCACCCTTATAGGAACACTGGCAGCATATGACTGGATACAGCTTATAAGTACTGTCCCTTTAAGACGTGTATGTCAGATCCGTGCAGCGACACACCCAGGTGACAAGCCGGATCCTATCCTGTAAGGTGACATCTCCACTCCCTATACTGCCACATAGACAACACCACCCAGCGCTGGAGAGGAAGAGCTCCTCGAGATAGATATATATAGATATATATATATATATATATATATATATATATACACACACACATCGCATAGAGGGAAACCTATCAGACACAACGATAGATACAGATGAGAGGAGGACACTGATCTCCAGGATAAAAGGCTCTAGAAAGCGACCTAACCCCTTTGGTGCGGCGCAGAGACTGCAGGTCTGCTGAATACACAGCTTCCATAAAAGCCCCTGAGGGTAGAAATCTAAAAAAAAAAAAAAAAAAAAAAAAAAAAAAAAAAAAATGGACTCCATATGTACTGAGGTCATCTACCCTAGAGGAGGAGACAATCCCTCTGTATATGCAGTGTCCGCCAGGGCCTGTATAGGGCCAAAGGGGTCCGGTCGCCCTATAGAGTCTCTGTATCTATAGTGATCACGGTCACTAGATTTCCCTCTTAAATTACAGTGTTCACCTTCAGACACCATATGTACTAAAGCAGTGGTCTCAAACTGCGGCCCTCCAGCTGTTTGGAAACTACAACTCCCATCATGCATTTATAGAATCTATAACAGTGGGCATGATGGGAGTTGTAGTTTCCCATCATGCGGAGGGCCGCAGTTTGAGACTACTGTACTAAAGTAATCTACACTAGATGAGGAGAGAATCCCTCTGTATATGCAGAGTCCGCCAGGGCCTGTATAGGGCCAAAGGGGTCCGGTCGCTCTATGGAGTCTAAAGTCATTCTCTTCTCTGTATCCAGAAAGATCACGGTCATTAGATTTCCCCCTTAAATCACAGCAGCCACCATCAGACTCCGTATGTACTAAGGCAGGGGTCTGCAACGTCGGCTCTCCAGCTGTTGAGAAACTACAACTCCCATCATACATTTATATCATCTATATCAGTGGGCATGATGGGAGATGTAGTTTCCCAACAGCTGGAGAGCCAGAGCCAGATCACGGTTGGCAAGCAAGGCGGCGTATCAGAGATCACACAGGTCTGTAGCTATAGCAACCAACTGCTACAGCAATCAGGAGCTAGCCTACCAGTACAGGAGAGATCCCACAGGTCTGTAGCTATAGCAACCAGTACTGGCAGCCTATCAGGAGAGATCAAACGGGTCTGTAGCTATAGCTACCAGTGCTGGCAGCGTATCAGGAGAGATTGAACAGGTCTGTAGCTATAGCGACCTGAGGAGCTGATGCAGCCCATACAAGAGGGGATATCTAGGAATAGGTAGGACACTGTTAATGGACACATATTGCAAAGCGACTTGTTTTTGCAAGATCATTAACATAAAAAGCAGCGATCCTTGTAGTGAGACAACCCCTTTAAGGAGAGAATCACCGCAGACAATTCCTTTAAGTTCACAGACACCACTTTCCCTGTAACGTGTATAAAGCGGTCAGACCTGAGGGAAAATGTGATGAGTAATTCGAGGCAGATAATGAATTTCAGAGGAGGACTTTATCTTACACAGACGACGCTCCCCTCTGATTTGGGCGCGGATTAGCTCCATATCAATGTGACCCACGTCACCCCTGCTGGAGCGGAGCCCGACGAGGATGCGCCATGTCCATAGTGTGGACCATCTGCACAGTGTGAACCACAGCATGGACCGGCCATTGAGATGAATGGCTGCCGGACCACACGTCGAATTCCTCCATAAAATCGGTCCCATGAATGTGTCCTAATTGATGAATGGTCTCCATGTGGCTCTATAGGCCCTGATAGGAAAGGCCAGGCCGGGCACACTAGGTGGCCCCACACATATGCATGCTGGGTCAGGCCGGGAACACTAGGTGGCCACAAACATATGCATGATGGGTCAGGCCGGGCACACTAGGTGGCCCCACACACATGCATGCTGGGTCAGGCCGGCCACACTAGGTGGCCCCACACACATGCATGCTGGGTCAGACCGGGCACACTAGGTGGCCCCACACACATGCATGCTGGGTCAGGCCGGGCACACTAGGTGGCCCCACACACATGCATGCTGGGTCAGGCCGGGAACACTAGGTGGCCCCACACACATGCATGCTGGGTCAGGCCGGGCACACTAGGTGGTCCCACACACATGCATGCTGGGTCAGGCCGGGCACACTAGGTGGTCCCACACACATGCATGCTGGGTCAGGCCGGGCACACAAGGTGGCCCCACACACATGCATGCTGGGTCATGCCGGGTACACTAGGTGGCCCCACACACATGCATGCTGGGTCAGGCCGGCCACACTAGGTGGCCCCACACATATGCATGCTGGGTCAGGCCGGCCACACTAGGTGGCCCCACACACATGCATGCTGGGTCATGCCGGGTACACTAGGTGGCCCCACACACATGCATGCTGGGTCATGCCGGGAACACTAGGTGGCCCCACACACATGCATGCTGGGTCAGGCCGGCCACACTAGGTGGCCCCACACATATGCATGCTGGGTCAGGCCGGCCACACTAGGTGGCCCCACACACATGCATGCTGGGTCAGGCCGGGCACACTAGGTGGCCCCACACACATGCATGCTGGGTCAGGCCGGGCACACTAGGTGGCCCCACACACATGCATGCTGGGTCAGGCCGTGCACACTAGGTGGCCCCACACACATGCATGCTGGGTCAGACTGAGCGTCCATGTGTCCTGGATCGGAAGAGGGGAATGAGGCAGCGGCGAATCTCCTCCCCAGGACAAGACGCTGAATCTACCTGATCCTTCTCCCTCAATCATCAGGGAAAAGCTAGGAATCCACTAGATGGTCTTCTGGCTCCCCAAAAATTGGTGGGTTTGGCAGACAAGCTAGGGCTGGGTTCACACTATGTTAGTGACAAGAGGTAACCAGACATACAGCAGCCCCATAGAGATCAATTAAGCAAGGGTGGACTTCATCTGTTCTATATCCAGGCAGTATACACTTTCCCTGCGGGACTCAATAGTGTGGTCTCCCACTGGGCAATAGAGCACACATAGTCCATAGCGGAGTACTCCTGCTATTGATCTCTATGGGGCCGCATTATCCATTCAGGGTACAGTTTTTAATGATACCCCAACAAATAGCTTGAATGCAGCCTCATGTGCACGGACCGGTGCCGAGATGTCCCCACTGATCCCAGGTGATAACCAGACCTTGAAGACCATTGTGAAGGTCACACCCCCCCCCTCCCCTCGATGATTAGGCGCGCCGATTATCTCTTGATTTAATTTGGCCGATATCAGCCCCGGCTCTAATCAGCGTCACCATCCAGACATCAGACTTTACATATCACATCATGTCTCTGCATTTACATGTCAATCCCTGGGATCAGGGGGTAAGATAACAGCAGCCCCCCCAGGACACAGGATGAATGGAAACCTAGAGGGATGAATACAGGGGAAGGCGGCTACTGCTCTATTATACAGTCAGGAGATAAGGGGGAAATGGCTTCAGTCATTGTAAACCTGGCGGAATCTGCGATTTAAGGGCTATCCCCACCATAGACTTGTACCGCATTGTAGTCAAAGAGGTCGGTCACATAACGGGTCCGGTCAGTATTTTCCGTATTTTGTTCCTATGACGAAACAGAAAAACGGAAATAACAGCGCGGGGGCGACTCGGGCCGGAGGCTGCGGACACTGGGAGAGCACCCGACAGACACGCTGGGCCATAGCAACCAGAGCTCATAGCAACCAAATCCCACAGCAACCAGAGTTCATAACAACCAAATCCTATAGCAACCAGAGTTCATAACAACCAAATCCCATAACAACCAAATCCCATGGCAACCAGAGCTCATAACAACCAAATCCCATGGCAACCAGAGCTCATAACAACCAAATCCCATGGCAACCAGAGCTCATAACAACCAAATCCCATGGCAACCAGAGCTCATAACAACCAAATCCCATGGCAACTAGAGCTCATAACAACCAAATCCCATGGCAGGAGAGTTCATAACAACCAAATCCCATAGCAACTAAATCCCATAGCAACCAGAGCTCATAACAACCATATCCCATAGCAACCAGAGCTCATAACAACCAAATACCACAGCAACCAGAGTTCATAACAACCATATCCCATAGCAACCAGAGTTCAAAACAACCAAATCCCATAGCAGCCAAATCCCATAGCAACCAGAGCTCATAACAACCAAATACCACAGCAACCAGAGCCCAAAGCAACCAATCAAAACTCACAGCAACCAGAGCGCATAACAACCAAACAGAACTCACAGCAACCAAATCCCATAGCAACCAGAGCTCATAACCAAATCCCATAGCAACCAGAGTTCATAACAACCAAATACCACAGCAACAAGAGCTCATAACAACCAAATACCACAGCAACCAGAGCTTCTAACAACCAACCAGAGCCCAAAGCAACCAATCAGAACTCACAGAAACCAAATCCCATAGCAACCAGAGCCCATAGCAGCCAATTAGAATTAATAGCAACCAAATCTCATAGCAACCAATCAGAACTCATAGCAATCAACCAGAGGCAATAGAAACCAGAATTCATAGCAACCAAAGCCCATAGCAACCAACCATATATTGGTGCTTATAAGCACCGAGTGGCTGCTATGGGCAACTAGGACAGTCTTACTGCTGGTCAGCTTTGATAAATGAGGCCCATTACACTTGCACATGGCCGCTATACGTCTACGTTGTTTTATACGACAGCAATCAGTATAAACACATAGGTTCGCTCCGATGGGATCCTATGGGCGACAGATGCCGCTATGTAGTCCCCGTATAACGTGAGGTGTGCTGCACCCCCAGCCTGCCCCCGATCCCTCCGCTGCTCACCCAGGTACAGTATGTGACCAGACCTGATCGCCTGCATGACAGATCTGCATAATAATGTCGTTAAGAACCTCTTTGTTAAGAGAAATAAGGTTGAATGAAACAATGTCACCCACTGTACAAACCCATGGAGGGGGGGGGGGGCTATTTTATGGTCACCCACTTTAAGACTGCTTTCATTGGTGGATCTTGCCTGGATTTGGGGGAAGGATCCCCCCCCATTGGAGATCAGCGTCCCCGGGGAGTCCGGCAGCCCCTGCTCTCTGTAGACTGACAGCTCCTCTTATGCTGTGGAGGCAGTGGCAGGCTGAGCCCTGTAGTCCCACAGCAGCAGCTGAGCCCTGGTTTATGGCAGGGTGGGGGGCAGTATTTCTGTGTTGTTCCCTATATGGAGTAATACAGCCCATTGTAACCTATGGAGACAGCTCCCCCTATTCACTATAAGGCAGTGACATCAGTGCTGGCAGCCGTAGAGCCTTCCGGGGGGCACTTACCTGCTTCTCGCCGCTTCCAGTCAGTTCTCAGGCCCAGGTGTCTCCGCTCTGTGGGGTAACCTCAGACGTGGCGTGACGTCAGCAGCAGAGCGGCAAGCCCAAGCGGACAGCCAATCAGCGCGCAGGACACCGGCCCGGCTGCGCCTTGCCCACACTCTGACGTCATCAAACGCGCCGCCGTCATCGTTGGACGAGAAGGGGGCGTCTAGGCGTTGCCATGGTAACCGCCCCATGTGGTCTATGGACGGGAGGCTTAGTTTACATCTCCTGGGAGTTTAAATACTGGAACCAGCAAGGAAACGTGGCAGATTGGGAGAAAGCTGTGTGGTCAGATGATAATCAGCTCATATAGGCCCATATACAGCTCTTCATCCTGGTACAGTCTAAGAATAAGAGGTTAACAATCTTATTACAAAAAAAATATATCTATATACATACCTCCCAACTTTTAGAGATTGCAAAGAGGGACACATCAGGCCACGCCTCTAACCACACCCCAAAACATGACATCATACCAAGACACGCCTCTAACCACGCCCCGACACATACATTCCAACTTTTTAAACAGGCAAAAAGGGACACATTTTCAGGATTGCATTGTATCCAATGATGAGATATTAAGTAAGTGGTTATGTAATATACAGTGAGGAAGCAATCAGATACTTTATACAGCAAGAGAGTCAGTTTATTGGTACAAATCTGTTTCCTAAATGAAAAAGAGGGACATTTATAGAGCTAAGAGGGACAGGGGGACAAGGGTTAAAAATAGGGACAGAATGGTATAACAAGCCGAACATTCACTAATAAATAATGGAAAACCAGCAACCCCAAAGCGAACCCGCCAAAACCGGCAAACTAACTAAAACAAGACACCGGACCCCTAAATACAGACCCCTGACCAGACCCTGACCAGAACCATTCAACTAATACAGACACAGACCAGACAATGAAATACAGAACTCTAACCAGAACCGCTCATCTAATACAGACACCGGACCAGAACTGCTCAACTAATACAGACCCCAGACCAGAACCGCTCATCTAATACAGACACAGACCAAACAACGAAATACAGAACCCTGACCAGAACCGTTCAACTAATACAGACACCGGACCCCTAAGTACAGACCCCTTACCAGAACCACTCAACTAACAGCACCCGACCAGACACCAGACCAGACCCTGACCAGTACCATTCAACTAACACAGACACCAAACCAGACCCCTAAATACAGACCCCAGACCTTAACTGGTCTACTAATACAAACATCAGACCCATAAACAGAGACCACTGACCAGAACTGCTCAAGTAATATAGACACTTGACCAGATCCCTAAATAGAGATCCCAGACTGGAACCACTCAACTAATACAGACATCGGACTAGAACTGCTAAAACTAATTACGGGACGGGGACAGCCCCTGAATAGAAAAACCCAGCCCGAACGTAAATAATACAGCGGTGGGGGTACCCCAAAATTACAGCCCCAAAACCCCTGCCCGGAAAACGCTCTTTTTAAATTAGAAAACACCAGCCCGGAACTGCTCAAAAAATACCCCACCCCAGCCCCCCTTAAAAAAAAAAAAGAGAAATAGATCCCAAAAACCCCAACCCTTAAAATTTCGGGAGAAACCAAAATAAATTTAGGGAAACCCTGTTTCAGACCTGATAAATAAATACAAACCCAAGACCTGATCCCCTAAAAAAAATACAGACCCCAAAAACCGGGCCCCCTAAATCCCGGGACCTTTGAAAAAAATATAGAAAGATCAAACCCAAATAAAAAACATATCCCAAGACTAGGCCCCCCAAAAACCCAAAAACCCTACCCAAATTTCCTAAAAAAAAATACTGGCAGAAAAACCCCCTTTAAATTTAAAATATGGGCCCCTCCAAATAGTTAATCCAAAACCTGACTGAAAGGGCAAAGAACTTCTAAGTAAATTTAGACTCCTATCCGCAACAACCTGAATTTTTTAATTCTAAAATACTGCCCCATGTAAAAAATTTAACTACTTTTAATATTGCCCCTTTTAAAAAAGATTACTATAATACTGCCCCTTGTAAAAAAAATTAAATTTAATATAAAAACTCCCCCCAAATGTACAAAATTTTAACTACTAAAAATTACTCCCCCCTTTATGTAAAGGAATATAACTACTAAAATTTAACTGCCCCCTTTTGTACAAAGGAATTATCATAAAATTTATGCCTCCTATGAAAAGGAATATAACTACTATAATTTTTGCCCTCTTTTGTACAAGAATAAAAACTATTTCTAAAAAATGCTCTATTGTACAAGATTAACAAATATAATACTGCCCCATTTTAAACAAAAATTTATAATACTTTATTTTTCCCTTGTACAAGTTTATAAATTTCTTTTTAAAAACTGCCCCTATGTACAAAAATTTAAGTACTAAAAATACTCCCCTCTATGTCCCAAGAACATAACTAAAAATTTTACTGTCCTTTTTTCAAGAATATAACTATAAAATTTAATGCCCTTATGTACAAATTTAAACTACTTTTAATTTGCCCTCTATGTAAAGGAAACTTTAATTCTAAAAAATACTGCTCTTTGAACAAAAATATAACAAATTAATACTGCCTCTATTTTAAAAAAAAATTAATACTATGAAAATGCCCCTATGTACAAGAATATAACTACTAAAATTTACGGGCCCCTATGTACAAGAATATAAATATATAATACTGCCCCTTTATGTACAAAAAATAAAAACAAATATAATACTCCCTCCTATGTAAAAGGGAATATAACTACTATAATACTGCTCCTTGTACAAAAATTATAACTACTATAATACCCCCCCCTATTTTACAAAAATTTTAAAACCCAAATTAAAAATTACTGTCCCTTGTAAAGAATATAATACTATAAAAATTTTCCCCTTTAATTTACAAGAATATAACTACTAAAATTCCCTCCCCTCTATGTTACAAAAAAACAAAAACTACTTTTTTTTCCCCCTTTTGTACAAGAATAAAAATAAAAAAGAAAAAAGGGCCCCCCCTAGTACAAAAATTTTAAAAAACTATAAAAATTACCCCCCATATTTTACAAGAATTTAACAAACTATAAAAACTGCCCCCTAGGTACAAATATTACCTTTACTAAATTTACTCCCCCCCTATGTACAAAATTTATAACTACAAAAATTTCTGCCCCTATTTTAAAAGGGAATTTTAAAATTTTTTTTTAAAATTTGGGGCCCCTATGTACAAAAATAAAAACTACTATTATATGCCCCCTATGTACAAGAATAAACCCTATTTAATATTTCCCCCCTTTGTACAAAAAATTAAAAATTTTAAAAAAATTATTACGGGCCCCTTTGTAAAAGGAAATAAAATTTTATAATACTGTTCCTATGTACAAGATTATAACTCTATAATAATGTCCTCTATGTACAAGAATATAACTCCCTATAATATCCCCTCCTATGTACAAGAATATAACTACTAAAATTTACTCCCCCTATGTAAAAAGAAAAAATACTATAAAAATGTCCTCTATGTACAAGTTTTATAACTCTATAATCTGCCCTATTACAAGAATAAAAAAACTACTTATGAAAGGGGGGGAAAATTGCTCTGAGAGCCATCTTGGCCCTTTTTCGGGGGTTTCTGTTTGGCTTTTTGGGATCCCCGCCCTTTGGGTAGGACAATTTTGGGCAAAATAACCTTCGAACACTGGGGGAAATTTTTAAAAAATGGCCTCACCCGGGTTTTTTTGGGGGCACACAATTTTTTAAAAAAACCAAATCAAAAAAAATTAAAACCTTGGCCTTTTGGGCCTCTAACTTTTCGAAGATACGCCCCTAAACAAAACCTGGGGAAATTGGGCCCTACTCCCAGCCCCAACAACCATTTTTTTCCCAAAGCCTTGCTGGATACGGCTTCTAAAGGCGCCACCTATTTGGGCCTCAACCCTTGGGGGGCCGGGGGGGGGGCCTTTTCTTCCCAGTCTTCTGTTGCCCCAATCTCAGGGGGGTAGCCCACGCCCCCCGATCACCGGGGGAAAGAAGGTTTTTTTTGCCACCCCGAGACGGCCCAAAACCCGAAGGGAAAACCTTTGGTTTCCGGGGAAACCCCGGGGAACACCCAAACCCCCCATCTCCCGCTTTTCCCGAGGAACCAACCCCAAAATTTTTGGGTGGATCCCAACCCATGTAATACAGCTGTAAAAAAAACCAAAAGTGTTGCGACAGACAACCATTGGCTCCCCCCCCCCAAGGGCCGGGTTTTTGGGGTGGGCACTTTCTCTCCCCGGAAGGGACTCCCTAGTGGCAGAAACGGGGAAAACTACTTTTTTCCCACTCTGTAACTTTTCCCCTCCCCTCTGATTAAAGCCCGTAGGGTTTTTCCCCCAAAATTGCCCAGGCCCCTGGGGTCAAAGCCCCTTTTTTGGGGAAACTTCTTCCCTACAACTAAAGGGGGCAGAGAAAAAAAGGGTTTCCACATACAATTAAAGTTTTTGGGCTTTTAACCTCCCACTCAAAAAAACCTTGGGAACAAAACGGGTTTTATTTCCCATTTCTATAGTTGTCCCCACCCATGACGCTTTCTCCCAAGGGAAAGGTCATCACCAAGCCCGCATGCTAAATTCCGGGGGGTTACAAATGAAAACCCAAAAATTCCCCAGCGCTATGGGAAACCTTGTAGATTGTCTACACACACGGGCCCAAATCGGCTGGTGCCCACTGGGCAGAGTTTTCCTTATCTTGGGTCTCCCATAAGCAAGGGGGCCCCTGGTTTGTCCCAGAAACCAAAAAACTGGGTTTACCAGAAGTTGTAAGAAAACGCACACTTCTCAGGGTCTCTATCTTACCAGGGGCCACTTGGGGGCGCACCTGACCCCAAAACCCTTATCCCTCATTGTCTGGGATTTTTGAAAAAAACAAGCCTCTCTTCAAAAAGGGAGCCCTCCTGGTCCTCACTGACAATTCCGGTTTCCTTGGGGTCGCAAACCTTCTCCAATTCCTCTGGACCATGGCTCCCCCTTTCTTGGTACTAGCCGAAATCTGGTCTATACAGTGCCCAACCTTTTCGTGACGATACTCTTCCATTTGCAGTGGGAAACCAAATGTGTCACCATTTACCTCGGGTGCCCCATAACCTGCTGGTCAATGATCGCGGGTTTTATTGGGGGACAATCCAAACCTGGGGAGACCTTTTTCGGGTTAATTTTCCAGCCTCTTTACTGGTGAGTTTTAATGTCTGAGGACTCGCTGGTCTCTCCATAAAATTGCCCCCCCCAAGCGGCGGGAAAGGACCACTTTTCACCCTCTTTTTGGGGCTCCCTTCCCGGCTACCTTTTCATGAAATACAGGGGGTCGCTGGCAAATAAAATGGAATTTAAAAGATTGCCCCAGGTATTTGACTTGTGGTGACCACTTGAGGGGCTTTATTGTACTAAAAAGGGGTTTAAAAAATCGCTTTTTCCCGCAATTTTAAAACCTCCCACAATCAGAAAGGGAAAGTTAAAGGTTTTTGCGTCACCCCTTTTGGAAACCCCTAAAGGGCCTTGGTCTGCCCTGTTTTTACCCCGGCACCCTTTACCCGTGACAGGGACACCTTTTCCTTGGGGCACACTTTTCACTGGCACTTTCTAGCAGCGGGCAATCTGCAAAACAAAGGATGGAAAATGTTTCTTTCACATCCCTCATTTACCATTTCAAAGGGGAAAATTCCAGCTTTATTGGGATACTTTACCCTCTTTCTCAAACCCCAAAATTTACTTTAATTTAAACTGGGGGGGCCAAAAGGGAGACACATTTATAAATGGGGGAAATTTAGTAAAAAGGGATCCGGCCATCCCCCTTTTGATCTTCCCCCTTAGAACAAAATTGGCTGTTTTTACATTTTGGCAACTCAGTGACACGTTTAAAATCAATGCTCTTTGGGGTATTGGCTGCCAAAAAGGCCCCCCTTTTAGGTCGCCCCCAAACCAAGAAACACTACCTCTGTGTATGGTTACTACTGTTTCCCCCTAAAACCTCTGGGGGGAATTTACAGTGCCTCAGAAAAAGGCCCTTTTTTTACCCTTTTGGAGATTTAAACCCCCCCCTGCCCTCCCCTAGGGTTCCAGCCTACACCCAGCTCTGGGGGGGGTCCCGCAGCTACTCCCCACCAAACACGCAGTCTTTATGACCATGGCAGGGAAAAAACTAATGGGAATTTCAGCAACCTGGAGCAAAAGGAAACCCTTTGGTTTGTACTACAGAGCTAAACACTTGTTTTTCTTTGCACCGGTTTTTTATAAATTTCTGAGGCTGATTTCATGCAGGCATTTAAACCCCGGGGTCCAGGAAAACCCTATTAAATTAGGGCTCCTAAACATTGTAGGAGAACAAAATTTTTCGGACTTCCAGGCTGCAGACTGAAAAATTTTAAAGCTCCTCTCCCGGATCCAAAAGCAGTCAACCCGAACTGGTGGCTTTTCTTTTTTGGGCCCCCATTTAACCCCGAACTTGGGAGGCTACAATCAGGTTTGCACACTGTGTGGGGTCATGGCAGAAACACTCACCAACTGGACTCCCGACAATTCCACACAAGTTCAGGGCCCCACCTATCTCAACAGATCCGAAAATTGTCAAACATGACCTTGGGGCACCCTTGGGGTGCTCTTTGATACAGAAACCCCCTAGCACCTGTTTTGACCCCGCGTTAAAATAGGCTAACTTTGTGGGTACCCCTCCCCTCCCTTCCCGCTTTAGGTGGGCTGACGAGCCCTTTTATTACAGGCCCTTTTCTGCCTTTTGTAAAAACCCTTTTCAACCCGGGAATATTTGTGCAAATGTCCCCGAAAAATTTGAAACCATCAGACTTTTCCCGTCCAAAATACACTGTGTCAGTCTTACCAAAATTTTCATCCAGGACTTGGCAACAGCATACTCCCCAGGGGGGGGCTTCCAGGAGAAGTCATTTTTTTCCCCCCCATGCCTTGGCTGTTGGCCCCAAGTGGGCCCCCAAAAGGGGGGAGTCTTACCAAGTAGGGAAAACCCCGGGTTGTTGGTTTTCACAAATCGCCCGGCTATGGATGACAGGGCCCCCAACGGTTTCAAAAAAACATCGAGAAAGGTCTTACCCCCCATATTTTTTGGACGGGTCTTACAATGGGTAGATTTGGGTTTGGGTTTCACCTTGGAGAAATCTTTGGGGACAGTCCAAAGTTCAAACCCACCAGTGGGGGAATTTTACCCCGTAACCAGTGGGATCCGTGGGAAACGTTCTTTGACCTCCCGGATCAAAGGATTCAGGAAACAAAAACCCGCTCTTTGGCCTTTCCCGCCCCAGGGGCCCCCTGCTGGTAGTGGCCCGGGTTTTTTTCCGGGGCCGTTTGTTGCCCCTTGGGAAACGAGGGTTCCCTTGGGATCTTTGCGTCTGGTCTTGGGGACTTTGTTCACCCTTGGGATGGGCCAGGACCTTCCCTTTGCAACAGGACATTTTTGCAAATTTTTCCTTGCAGGGCATCCAGAAAAAGAGGTAGGCTGGTTGCCCTTGGGCCAACGGAACCCAAAACCCCAGGGCTTCCCGGGATTCAGGGACCGGCCCAGGTTTTTTTTAAAAGCCTTTTGTGGGTGGTCATATGGCGCACCAAACTCAAAAATATCTTCCATGTAAAAAAAAAATTTTTCAGGGGCAAGGGAAAATCTCTTTACCAGGGTGCATCCCTGTCTTCCGGGGATAGTCTCTTGCTCCACAGAGTTAACCTTCCCGCAGGGCCAAAGCAAAAATGGGAGCGTCCTATGTTTAAATGCATTTTCTGCCCAATTTGTGCACAAATTTAATCAGTGCCAATATTTTCCCGCATCCCAAGCACCAAAATTTTAAGCGGCCCCTTTGCTCTGAGACGCCCTTTTTTGGCCCCTCTCGGGGGTTTTCGCTTGGCTTTTTTTGGGTTTGCCGTCCCTTTGGGAGGGGCAAAATTTTGGGACAAATAACCTTTTGAAAAAACTGGGAATGGGGTTTAAAAATGGCCCCAGAAAATTTTTTTGAAAGGGACCAAAATTTTAGAAAAACCAAAACATAAAAATAAAACCTTGGCCGTCTGGCCTCTAAAAATACGCAAGATTGTTTCCCCCATACCTGTGGACTTTGGGCCCACTGCCAAACACCACAACCACTTTTTTCCAGGGCCCCTGTGGAACGGGGTTCCCGAAGGGAGCCACCCATTGCCTCAAGCCCTGGGGGGCCGAAACCCTCCCTTTTTAGCCTTCTGTTCCCTCCACTCTCAGGTGGTTTGACCAAGCCCCCCATTTACCCGGGGAAAAAACAGGCTTTTTATTTGCCAAAACCCGGGGGATGGCCCAAAAACCCGACTGGGGGCCTGGTTTCCGGGGCGCCCCGGGGAAAAAAGCCACCCACCCTTGCAAACTTTTTCGAGAAAACCAAACCCATTAAAGGGGTGGATACCAAACCCTGTAATTTCAGCTGTCGCAAACCCAGTGTTGCTGACAGAAAACCCTTGGCTCCCCCCCCAAGCCCGGGTTTTTGGGGGGCACGTCCTTTCAGGAAAACTCCACCTTTGTTGGGAGAAAAAGGCAACTACTCTTTGCCACTCTGTAAATTTTAATATGCCCCCCATGTACTAGAATATAACACTAAATAAAGGCCCCCTAAAGTCAAGAATATAAATTTAAAATAAAACTGCCCCCTTTGTAAAAAATATAACTATTTAATACTGCCCTATGTACAAGGGGAAATTATATACTATAATACTGCCCCCTATGTACAAGAATATAACTACTATAATACTGCTCCTATGTACGAGAATATAAATACTATAATACTGCCCCCTATGTATAAGAATATAACTACTATAATACTGCCCCCTATGTATAATAATGTGGCCTGGTGCCAGTAGCAGAATTTTGATGGTTTATGAATGTACCTGAAAATCTTATGCTATTCACTAAGACAACCACTAGAGTTCAGCACATAACAATTCAGCACCAGAGTCGGCATTTCACCTTTGTGATTGTACTTGAACTACTGATGTCACTGAACCAAGCAGCAAAGTGTGAACTGCAGTTAAAAGGACCAAAGACTTCACAGATTTGTAGACATGGAGCTTTCTGAGTGCTGGTCGGGTATCTACCTAGAAAGTCATAGGAGCCTATGGGCCCCTCAGTTTGGTGCTCTGTCCCATGTGTCCTATCTATTAGGTTAAAAACTGAAAAAATTTAGCTATACTCTGCTCGGGGATGAGGCTTCATGTATGATCCAGGAGATACAATCATCTTTTTGACATATCCCAATCGCAAACTTCAGGACCTTTAACCACTGAGCCTATAATTACTTTATTGCTCATCTTCAGGGAGTTGTGGTTGTAGTATGTCATGCTCTGGGGGTCTCCCATGTGCTGTAACCTCAAGTGACCCCCATGATATCAGCGTCCGGGCCAGCGCCTCGTTTTTGCAGTATCTCCCCCCAGTATGAAGTATGTGCTACAGCTGTGTCACTATGTTGTAGTGCAGCTATGAGAATTCCCAGCTGTTGTTAGAGCCCTGTCCTAGAATGTGGAAATCAGCTTGTAACGTCCTACTTGAGGGTCTGCAGAGCATTTACTGGGTGGGGAACGTGCGGCGACAGTGCAGTGTATAGTACCCATCCCAGCTGGGTGACATTCTGAGGCGTCCATCTGCCTCCTGACTTACACTATCCTATGCCAGCACATAGGAAAACAGTTGCTTTTGTTTCGGAGGACATAAAACAGTTCTTTTCAACAACTACTACCCAAAATCTGATAGAACAGATGGAAGTCAGGAGGAGTTACTGGAGGATCAAGGGCTGCCAAGCAGTTCTTCTGTCCACCCTGTACTGCCTTGGCTCGTATGCACTCATTAGGGTTAGAGATTTAACCAATTTTGAAAAGATCTGCCAACAATCATATCTATGGTGTATACCCAGGTCTGGACTGGTCTATAGGGGCAGCTTGGAAACCCATGTTGGATCCCTGGGCATAATGGGCTCCAGGACAGGGTGGGCTTCTTGGCATGGTAGGCCTGTGACTGCTCTTCAGGGAGAAAGAGACAGTCATGTGCAGTCCTGTACAGGAGCTGTAGCGTGGGTCTCAATAATCAATTCCACAGGTGGGCCCCAGTAATCAACTCCACCGGTGGGCCCAAATAATCAACTCTACGGGTGAGCCCCAAGAATCAACTCCACTGGTGGCTCCAAGAACCAACTACAATGGTGGGGCCCCAAGAATCAACTCCCGTGGTGGGCTCCAAGAAGCAACTACAATGGTGGGGCCCAGGAATCAACTCCAATGGTGAAGACCCAAGAATCAACTCCACTGGTGGGCCCCACGAAAAATATCTAATACATAAATCAGTGGCACACTAAAGACTAAGTAAAACCTCAAGTTATATAGGAATATAGGAAATGCTTTTACAGCTAAGGAAAATATGAAAAAACCTGGGACTCTTAGTTTACAGTATTTGATCAAAAAATTGTATTAGCTCACCTCCCAAAACGTCAAGGGGTTCCCAGAGCAGGTGAGTCCCTAACTAAAAATGTTTCCTTGTAGGAGTCCCATTCAGACTGCCACTTCCCCAGGAGTGATAGGAACCTGCATTTGAATTAACCTGCACATATTTTAAATGAGGTGGTGAGTGCAGCAAGGGCCAATGAGATTGCCCTCTCCCAATAGACTACAAAATGGGAAAAGGCTGTGCACATCTAATATATACTTAGAAAAAAGTAAGCATAGGTGCACACTGAAAGGCAATGACATACATCTAATACATAAATCAGTGGCACACTAAAGACTACGAAAAATAAACTCATGGCTGGACCTCAAGAATCAACTGCACTGGTGGGACCCAAGAATCAACTCCAATGGCGGGCCCCAAGAATCAAGTCCACTGGTGGGCCCCAAGAATCATCTTCACTGGTGCGCCCCAAGAATCAACCTCCACTGGTCGGCCCCAAAATCAATTTCCCCTAGTGGGCCCCCAAAAATCAACTCCACTGGTGGCCCCAAGAATCAACTCCAACTGGTGGGTCCCAAGAATCAACACCACTGGTAGGTCCCAAGAATCAACTCCATGGTGGGCCCAAGAATCAACTCCATGGGGCCCAAGAATCATCCCCACTGGTGGCCCAAGAATCATCTCCACTGGTGGCCCCAAGAATCATCTCCACTGGTGGGCCCAAGAATCATCTCCACTGGTGGGCCCAAGAATCATCTCCACTGGTGGCCCCTAGAATCATCTCCACTTGTGGGCCCCAAGAATCAACTCCACTGGTGGGTCCCCAAGAATCAACTCCACTGGTGGACCCCGAGAATCAGCTCCACTGGTGGACCCCGAGAATCAGCTCCACTGGTGGACCCCGAGAATCAGCTCCACTGGTGGGCCCAAAGAATCACCTCCACTGGTGGCCACAAGAATTAACTCCACTGGTGGGCCCAAGAATCAATTCCACTGGTGGCCCCTAGAATCATCTCCACTGGTGTCCCCTAGAATCATCTCCACTGGTGACCCCAAGAATCAACACTACTAGTGGGCCCTAAAAATCAACTCCACTGGTGGGCCCCAAGAATCAGCTCCACTGGTGGACCCCAAGAATCATCTCCACTGGTGGGCCCCAAGAATCAGCTCCACTGGGGGTCCCAAGAATCATCTCCACTGGTAGGCCCCAAGAAAAATAAACTCACTGGTGGACCACAGGCACCCCAGTTTGACACAGTGTTTTCCTAATGATTTGCTAATTTCAGATATGGGGATAAAAAAGGATTAAGTTGGATTTTGTTTTCCCCTTGTCTCTTTAGAGATAAGAGGCATCAAATGTCTCTGACTGCTTAGCACTGCGCCCGACCA
Organism: Phyllomedusa bahiana; assembly: GCA_025379985.1. NCBI lineage: Eukaryota > Metazoa > Chordata > Amphibia > Anura > Hylidae > Phyllomedusa > Phyllomedusa bahiana. The sequence continues at coordinate 173,166 of JAODAL010000240.1, forward strand.
AAATGTAATACATACTATGGAGGAAGCCCATGGTTGCTTTGGGGCCAATTTTGTTTAGTCTCATCCCTATCACAAAAGGGTTAGGATTGAGGTGTTGTCAGGCAGCAGCTCGAGGGGCTCTCTTATCGGCTTCCCTGCTCTGACGTTCAGCCATAGGATAACGATACAACTATATATCTTATGCCTATGGCCATGTTTTCTGACAAATTCTCTAAATACAGGATCCATGGCTCCCTTCTGAGCCTCTAAACATCTTGGGTCCATCAATGGCGAGATCCAGCAGAAACTCCTATAAAACAGAGAAGCACAGAGATTCCCTCTCCCCCCGGCTCATTTTGAACATGACAAAAACAGGAAAAGGGTCTCCACGTGTTGCTCAGCGAGACCCCATAGATCTTTCAACAACCATTTTATTCTCTGGAAATACCCAGTAAGCAAAGACTGCCCCTCCACCCCGACCTCCAGTAGCTCAAGGTCAATAGACTTGGAAAAAAATTTACATTTCAAGGGGATTTTTAACATTTCTGTTAATAACCATTAAGGGCGATGAACACCTCTGACATGTAAACAATGATTTGACATTTGTTAGTCATTTTCAGACCCTGTAAGACTCAGTTTACAGTTTAGTTTCAGATTTTTACACCTGGGGGTGTCTTGCAGTATTACTTACTTTGCGTGTTTATCATGGATGCTCTGCTTTCCCTCTACACTTGTACGCAGCCTGATTGTCCCACTGCAAACTGCCTTGTGTGTGCTTATCTCCAGTCCTTATGATCTGCCCTCCTTAGATGCTCTCCTCCCCCTCTCTCTATGCCCTGATCTGCCATGTACAACCTTCTCCCCTCCCTGCAGCCATTTCTTCATTCTCACCTTATGTTCGGGACAGCGATGTCCTGTCGTGCGCAAACTTGTTAAATACAAATGTCCTGTTGACAGATCAAGGTGGTGAGCAATGGTAGTAGAGGATGGTCATACATGTATGATACTTGTTGGAGGGATCCACCAACAACCTATTATTCCATACACCAGCTGTAAGGGGCTAAGACCCTATTTGTGCATGCCATAGAATCCACCCCATGCCACAAGAGGTTCCTGCCATGTCTTGTTGGTGAAAAGGATGGAATAAACCCAGGCTCCCTATATATAAAACCCTTATATAATGAGAGCCTTTACTGGCCATGTCTTGTCATAGGCCCCCCACTATTGCAACAGTAGACAGAATGTAAACACAGTGTAGGATACTGATTTTGAACATTGATGGGTATCACTTTTTGCTATATGTAAACTTGTCGTCCCAGTATTACTTTCTGGATGTGAGCTCTGTGTGTTTATCATTGGTGCTATGCTTTCTCTCTACTCTTGTACACAGCCTGAGCTCTATGTATTTATCATCGGTGCTATGCTTCCTCTCTACTCTTGTACACAGCCTGAGCTCTGTGTTTATCATTGGTGCTATGCTTTCACTCTACTCTTGTGCACAGCCTGAGCTTTGTGCATTTATCATTGGTGCTATGCTTTCTCTCTACTCTTGTACACAGCCTGAGCTCTATGTGTTTATCATCGGTGCTATGCTTCCTCTCTACTCTTGTACACAGCCTGAGCTCTGTGTGTTTATCATTGGTGCTCTGCTTTCTCTCTACTCTTGTACACAGCCTGAGCTCTGTGCGTTTATCATTGGTGCTATGCTTTCTCTCTACTCTTGTACACAGCCTGACCTTTGTGCGTTTATCATTGGTGCTCTGCTTTCTCTCTACACTTGTACGAAGCCTGAATAATTGTCCACTTGCAGACTGCCCTGTGTTTGCTTTCCTCCATAACTCTACCCTTTGTAAGCTGCCCTCCTTAGATGCTCTCCTCCCCCTCTGCTGCTGTTTCCAACACCAAAAGCAGAGAGGGGGAGAGCAGAGAGCCCTCAGAAGCAGGAGAGCTGCTGATGTAGCAGCTAGGTGAAGGACTTTCACAAATTCCACAGCAGCAAAACAGAGATGAGAATTTAGAAAGCAAATAAACAACAAATAAGTGCAACAGCGACAGAGATTTCACAATAAATGCTAATGCTTCTCCACGTTTCTATATTTGGGGAGGACAGATAGCTGGCGCTGTGCGGGATTCATGTTGGCCTCGTGTCCTGTACGTTACATTTTGAATCAGACGGTTTCTCTGTTTTCTGTTTAGTCATTTGTCTCGGTAAACACTGGAAGCCAGACAAGATGTCACCGATGAGACGAGGCTCAAATATCAGAGCGCTCGATTAAAGGAATAGAGGCGGCGGGAGGAGCGGCAGTGAGGTTCTTTATCCAGGGTAACATACAACATTCATAAGAAGTTATTCAATGGGCCAAGTAGAAGTTAAAGGAATTGTCTACTTTCATGTGGCCTATAAGGGTTATCTTTCCCACTTGTCAATATAATTCCTATCCTCCCTGTAACCCACTTAAAGGGTTGTCTCCACTACACAAGGATACGCTGAGCATTTTTACATGTTAAGACAGATCTTGCACAAACAAGTTACTTTAGCAGACATTCTATTGTGTCCCCATTTAAACAGTGTCCCTCCTATTCCAGATATCCCTCTTGTAATGGGCTGCATCAGCTCTCAGGTCACTATTGCTACAGACCTGTTGATTCTCTCCTGATAGGCATCCAGCACTGGTTTAGCTTTCACTTTACAGCTACAGACCTGAGATTTCGACATTCTCTCCTACTCGATAGCTGCCAGCACTGAGTTGCCTATATGCTACAGACCTGTTCAAAAAAGTTAAGAAAAAAATAAAAAACAACACAACGGTAACAAAAGATCCTCCTGATAATGCTGACTCACAGCACGTGGTCGCTATAGCTACTGAGACCTTTTTGATCTCTCTCCCCGATAGGCTCCAGCACCTGGTGACAGCCAATATATGCTTACTAGGTTACTTGTTGATCTCTCCCGATACGGCTGCCAGCACTGTCGCTATAGCTACAGACCTGTTTGAGTTCTCTTCCCGATATCTGCCGCAATGTCGCTATAGCTACAGACCTGTTTGATCTCTCCCGATGGGCGCCAGCACTGGTCGCTATAGCTACAGTACCTGTTGAACTCTCCCGTATAATGCTAGCCAGCACTGAGGTCGCTTAGCAACAGAACCTGTTGCAATCTCTCCGATAGGCTCCAGCCTAACTGCGCGTACGCGATTCTTCAGAGTTACAGACCTGTTTGATCTCTCCTTCATAGGCTCTGCCACACCCTGGTCGTCTATAGCTACAGACCTCCGGTTGCGATCTCTCCCATAGCTGCAGACACTGGTCGCTATAGCTACAGACCTGAGTATGATCTCTTCCCGATAGCTGCCCAGCACTGGTCGCTATAGCAACAGACCCTGTTTGATTCTCTCCCGATAGGCTGCCAGCACTGGTCCGCAGAATAGCTACAGACGGTTTGTATCTCCTCCCTATAGGGCCTGCCCCACTCAAACTCTGGTCGCTAATTGCTACAGAACACTCCAGTTTTGATTCATCTCCCCTAGATAGCTGGCCATGCACTGAGTCGCTATAGCTACAGACCTGTTAGATCTCTATCCCGATAGGCTGCCCAGAGCCCCCACCCCCCCCAACTGCGCTATAGCTACCAGACCTGTTTGCACTCCTCTCCCGATAGGCTGCCACCCTGGTCTCATCAATATAAGCTTCACACTTACCAGTCACGTTGATCTCTCCCGATAGGCTGCCCAGCACTGGTCGCTATAGCTAACAGACCTGTTGTGATAACTCTCTACCCATATCTGCCAGCCGACCTGATCCGAGCCTATAGCTACAGACTCTGTTTATCTCTCCGATAGGCTGCCCAGCACAGGGTCTCGCTATAGCAACAGACCATGTTCTTGCTCAGAAACTCTACCCGAAATAGGACTGCTCCGCACACTGTAGTCAAGCGATATAAGCTACAAGACTGTTTGATCGTCTCCCGTAATCGCTGCCAGCACTGTCCGCTATAGCTTACAGACCTGTTTTGATCTCGTCCGAAGGCTGCCAGCACTGGTCGCTATAGCTACAGACCTGTTCGAATCTCTCCACGAATAGAGGCTGCAAGCACTGAGCGGTCGCGTATAGAGCTACAGACCTGTTCGATCTCCTCCCGATAGCTGCCAGCACTGGTTGCTATAAGCTTACAGACCTGTTTTGATATCCCCTCCTCCCGATAGGCGCCAGCACTGGTTTGCTATAGCTACAGACCTGTTTTGATCTCTCCTGATAAGGCTGCCAGCACTGGTTGCTATAGCTACAGACCCTGTTTGATCTCTCCTGATTAGGCGCCAGCACTGTTTGCTATAGGCTACAGACCTGTTCGAAGTCTCTCCTGAGAGGCTGCCAGCACACTGTTGCTAAAAGCTACAGGACCTGGCCACTCTAACTGCAGCCCTAGTACAGTGTTTCTCACTCCCAGTCCACAGAACCCACAACAGAGTCATGTTTTTCAGGATCCTCTCACAGATTTGCAACGGACAATAATTATATCACCTGTACAATGCTAAGGAATCCAGAAAACAGACTGTTGAGAGTGGGTATCATGAGGACTGGAGTTGAGTTTAACCGCCCCTGAATTCAAAGGTGGAAGACCAAGAAAACAGGTCTTAGGTTAAAGATCAATCAATGTAGTGAGACAACCCCCTTTAACTGTTCACTATGGATCTTGCCATATGGTAGGCATCCATAACTATTAAAGATATGCGCTATTTAAAGGGGTACAGTCACATGATCCCTACTGTCAGCTAGGACTAGGGACATAACTATAGTGGGGTGCAGAAGTAGCAGTTACTAGTGCGACCTGTAACTTGAGAGGGTCCAGACCCCTCTGTTATGTGTTAAAAATATAACACAACATAATATCAGTAGCACTCTATGAGCGCTAAAAAAAAACAGTCAAAAGGAACATAGGAATTTTTTAAAAAAAGCATTTCTGCTACTTTGGAATGCATGAAAATGTTGAGTTTTTATTGGTCAGATATAAAGCAGTACAAAACAGAATATGGTATATGTCATTGTAAGACCATGTTCAACTTTTATCCCCAAAAACAACCCAGCCGAAAATTTTGAGTTTCTTAGGAAGAGTAAAGAAAGAGGAAGAGAGAAAAAAGGGTGGAGCGTCTTATGGAAGGCAGCGAGGGGATGTAATGGAAGGTAGTAGAAGTAGAAAAAACGAAAGGGATGAGAGGAAAAGAGGAGAGGAGGAAGTGTGAGAAGAGTATAGGAGGGGAGGGGAAGAAAAAAAAAGGGAATTAGGATAAACAAGAGAAAAAAGTGCCGAGAAGGCGGGATAAGGTAGGGAAAGTGAGAGGAAAGGTAGTAGGAGAAAGGGGTTATGGGGAAAAGAAAGATGGGAGAAGAATAAAGAGGAAAGAGGAAAGAAAAGAAGAGGAAGGGAGAGGGAAAAGAAGGGAGAAGAGAGAGAAAAGGGAAAGAGGACAGGGGGAGGAGAGAGGAAGAGAAAGAGAAAGGAGAGAGAAGAAGAAAAGGGAGGTGTCCCCCGCTCAGTGGCTGTTGGCCCAGTCCCCCCCTTTCCTTCCTCCTCCTGGTCCCCTTCCCTCTCATGCCTTTCTTCCACCCCTTTGTCCCTTCAGCGTCCCTCCTCCCTCATTTTCCTTCTTCGCTCTTATTCCTCTCCGTTCTCCAGGTCCGCGTCTAATTTCTTGTACTGACGCCTTCATCTGATTCCTTTTTTCTAACTCCTCTCCGTGACTCATTGGTATCTCCTTCTCCCTTACCCACCTGTCTACGCCCGTGTTGCCTTTGCATCTTCGTCTTCCACCTCTCCTCCCACTTCATCTTTAACTTCCACCTCTCGCCCTTTACGCGTCTCCCCTTTCGCTATCCCCAAGAAAACACGTCCCCCAGTACCCGCCACACACACCTATCTTCCCTTATCCCACACGCCAACCTGATGTGCCCCTACCGTACTCAGAACCCCACTCATAGTGTCACTGTACATACACCTCCACCTTACCAGGTGCGCGCAGACCACCCACAACACCCCATCTACAGCAAATAACAACCCCCATGCACATAATGACAGTTGGAGCGAAAACCCAGCCCACCTATGATAGAAGGGTACCTTAACAGTGAAAAAACAATAGGCCATGGGGCACCAGCTCATTACTTAACCCTTGGACTAAAAAGGGAGGATTTCAATAATAACAACACCTTATAAGCAAAATATAAAAGTGCAAGCTTAGCAGTAAGATAAGAAATATCAATTGAGAGACCCCCCAGCGGCTTATAACTAAATCACCCTGGGAAAACCGAATGCAAATCCAGAAAAGGGCACCCATCTACTATGTGCTAATTACAACCAGAGGGGTCTTCAAGGGGTTGTCTCACACAATGAATTCGTCCTTTTTCATTGGTTTTCAACTTTGAATTCAGGGCGTGTTTACAGGCTTCATACTAGGCTTAGGGCAGATAGAACATGAACTGTAGTCTATATCAACCAGTGCTGCCAGCCCAATTCAGAGAATCGAACAGCTCTGAAGCTATAAGCGAACCACAGAACTGATTGCAGGCTCATACAAGAGAGGGATATCTATGATAGATAGACACTGTTAATTGGACACATATTACAAAGTGCTTGGTTTTTGCAAGATCTTTAAATATAAAAAGCAATCCTTGTAGTGAGACAACCCCTTTAACAGCCTTATGGGCCCCCGGGCATAGCAGACCAGTGGGCCCTGCTCCACCATTCTTTTTAACGGTTACACATCCTAAAGGCGCACACACAAACAAGCAGCGCCCACCCAGTGATTCACCTCCCGGGGCCCCTATGCTTGTGGGGCCCCCGGGCAACAACCTAGTGTGGCCAATGGTTAAGATGGCTCTGATGACAATACTAGTATCTTCTTAAGTGGTAGAGAGGAATTTGGGCCCCATTAGGCACAAGGGCCAGATAATGACCGCTACCTCTGCATCTCCTACAGTTACACCACTGAGGATTACCCAATAAGCTCACTTATCAAAAAAAATAGGAACCCCCACATATACCAAAGCTGTTGTAATATAAGTACCCCTGGGGCACCAGTACCTTTACAATGCCTATAGATTGCCTCCGATATCTCCCCAAAATGAATAAGTTTATAATTTCCTCCCCTTCCTCTACAGAATCGACCCTACAGCACATCACACCTGAGCGGATGGAAAGGGGATCAGGGCTGCAAAAAAAAAAAAAAAGATATGCATCAGAAGGAAAGATGCAAGGACCCTGCGTGTGTCTAGTTGTAAATGTAGATATATTGGCAACATTATCAATGGTTTTGATAATGTGCAACACCTTGAATGCTAAAAGCTGACACACATGCACCAATAGGGTCATATATGTTTTGTCCTCAGCATAATTAAAGAGTGAGTCTGGAGGTGACTGGCGCTCAGGATCTTCCTCTCTCGTATCCATTTTCCAGAGTGCATCCATCTCGCTGACGCTCATCATTTTGCCTAATGGACTGTGTGCAGGAAGCTGGAGATTACTCTGCAAAATGTGAACGAGCAGGAACGAGAGGCTGGCGGCCCAACAATTACCCAATATCCAAAATTAACCTTTTAGCATCTGTGCAAATCCTGAAATTCGCTTTCCCTGCTTATAGGGCTCATGCACATTGCAGTACTGGGTCTGTAATAAGAGAACTGGAGATCTCTACGGGCCAGTACTGAGCCTCTGATTTTATATAAAAAATAAATAAATTTGGCTATGCTCTCCTTCCTGTTGCGCTACAGAGGTATTCTCCTCCAGAAGCACTATACCATATAGGAGCACATGGACCTATGAGAGGGCTGAAGTCAGTCATTTCAGGGCGCCATAAAGCCAATGCACCTGGGCCCTCACCCATTACCTGTTCCTATATAAAAACTGATCAGGGCCTCTAGTAACTGCTTACAGCTGCTCTTAGTTTCAGATTTTCACACGTGGGGGTTTCCTTGCAACATGACATACTGGATGTGACCTGTGTGTTTATCATAGTTTTCTCTGAGCTTTCTTTTGGGCGGACGGAGACGGGGGGGGCGAGGCAGGGGGAGGTGGTGAAGACATCCTGAGTGATCGTCTCCTTGCCTATTGAAACTCATAGGACCTCTATGTTCTACAAAAAGATTGCTAAGCCTAAAAAACAGTCCTCCTTTTATGTGGCTCTCAAAAGCTTAGACATAAAGAGCAGGGATGAACAAGGTCCCGACCCAAAAAGACCAGCTCTCCATTTTCCTCGGCGGATGCAGCCAACACTTGGCAGTGGTGCCAAGACAGGTAGTGGGTGCTGTCTTGAATTCAGAGCTCCAGCCCTAACTTCAACACGGGTATGTTCAGTAAAATGCACATCTCTTACAGCACTACCCAGACACCTTAACCATCCTCCAATGGCCATTGGTGGACAACTATAATGCCGACGTGGCCCTTGGTAACAATTAGTTTGATAGCCCACGCTAGGCACAATGGGCCACCTGTATGAAACTGTTTAGGTCTAAATCTCATTGTTTTGCCCATAGTAACTTATGGGCAAAAAAGTGAGTTTTAGACCTAAACAGGATCATACATGTGGCCCAATGTTCTCACCTCACCCTATGGATGTTACACCCATTCCTTTCTGAAATTGAATAATGTTATAGGTGGAGGTCAGCTCTAGCCAATCTCTGATTAATATTTAGGAATTCTAATAACCTGGCATGTCTGGGATTATCATATATCATAGACTATTAGTAAAGACCATATCTAATTTTGCATCCTAGAAAACAATCTCAGCAGCTCATGTCAGACTATCAAGTCCTGTACCTGCTAATCCTGCACAGGTTTATTTTTTGTCACATGCCGAATCATTGGTATTTTACTTTATTAAAGGGGTTGTCTCATCTCAAAGTTTCATAGGATGCATGCATAAAATAATGCTGTCACTTCCTGGTCAAGCTGTCTGTAATTAGCATATGAGCTCCGTGTATTCAGACTTCTGCTAATTAGATAAATCTCCTGCTGTCAGGACCAGGGAAGCTTCTGAGTTAAAGTAAACAGTAGTAATTAGTGTCTTTTGTCTGAAAGATCAGATAACAAAAAAGCTCACACTGACTGAAGTTCTGTGCTGCCCTGACCTGTGTGATGACATCACTCCCTGCTATCAGATAGAACAAACAGAAAGGGAGAAGAAGTACACAGTTCGGACACTTGGGACACCAGAGAGAGCTCAGAAGGTGATAAAATCACTTGTAGCTCCTCAAAAAAATAAACAAAGCAATTTATTTGGAAAACATCTTCATTTAGTGATCCCTACATGTTGAAAGCTAATCTTTGTAGCGAGACAACCCTTTTAATAGTACATGTCACTTGTTAATAGATAAGAACAGATTATACTGTAGTCTGTATTTGATCTGTAACCATTAGTCTCAAGGCTAAATTGTTTTACAAATGAAATCTAACATAAGAAAAGACATTAAAAACAAAACTTGTATTTATTGTTTCTAGTAAAATCTGTGTAAAATGTTCATCCCGTTGCCACATGAAAGCCAAATCAAACCGTGTAGTCCTTTATTAACCTAAATACCACGGATTAAGGATGGGCCACCTCTACCACTGCAGCTGCCGTGACTGGCGGACTATCTTGGAAAACAGGGGTTAGGAACAACACGAAGGCCAGAGGTCGCCCATCCTTGTCGTACATTACACAGAGAGCACTGGGGGCCTTTTTTGTTACCAATTGTTTGCAAAACTATTTAAATCATCTGGAAAGGGACAAGGAGGATAAGTAAACATTTTACCTGCCCCTTATGATCAGATTTGTTATTTTCCTCAAGTTTTTAGAGGTGACAAAAGAAATTCTGGTCATTTTTTTTACATTTTACATTTTGTTCGCTTTTGTATATAAACAAAATGATTCTTAGCTATTTATACAGAACCCCCTCTGCCCCAACCTAAGGCATTTGAATTACCCTTTTAAATGGCACCATATAAATACAGCTTCCTGAGCAGAACTGCTAAACGGATATAACCCGCAGACCAAAATGCCTAAACAAATACAGACCCAGAGCAAACCCCTAAACAAAAAAAGACCCCAGACCAGACTCCATAAACAAAATACAGGCTCCAGACCAGACTCCCTAAACACATACAGACCCCAGACCAGACTCCCTAAACACATACAGACCTCAGACCAGACACCCTAAACACATACAGACCCCAGACCAGACACCCTAAACACATACAGACCCCAGACCAGACACCCTAAACACATACAGACCCCAGACCAGACTCCCTAAACACATACAGACCTAAGACCAGACCCCCTAAACATATGCAACCCATAGACCAGATCCCCTAAACAAATTGACACCAGACCAAAAGCCCTAATTACAAACTCCAGACCAGATCCCCTAAACAAATACAGACCCTATACCAGATCCCCTAAACAAATTGACACCAGACCAAAAGCCCTAATTACAAACTCCAGACCAGACCCCTTAAACAAATACAGGCCCCAGACCAAACCCCTTAAACAAATACAGACACCAGACCAAAAGCCCTAAATACAGACTCCAGACCAGATCCCCTAAAAACATATGCAATCCATAGACCAGACCCCCTAAACATATACAGAGCCCAGACCAAAAACGCCTAAACATACACAACCACAAGAACAGACCCCAGACCAGACCCCCTAAACATACACAACCCATAGACCAGACCCCCTAAACATACACAACCCATAGACCAGACCACAAGCTCTAAACAAACACAGAGCCCAGACCTAATAAATCTATACAACCCCAGGATCAGACTGTACCAATGCAGGCCAAACTGCCTAAGCCTAGAGCGGTCACAGACTCCAGCCCTCCAGTGCTGGGTTGTTGTCTGCAGCACCTTCCAGGAGCATGGAGATAGGAGTCATCAGATTTGGAGTCCGGCATCGTCCTGGAGAAAGGGAAGAACTACTGGATGTTACACAACAGTCACCAAGTATATGATTTAGGATAAACAGGTGAGAGTAGAGGTGTTTTGGTGTGTGGGGGGGGGTCATAATTACCCCTGCAATAATCAGAATTGTTTGACAGTGAGGGCTATCATCTGTAAAAGGGTGGTAGAACCTGAAAAAGGTCTTAATATCCCAAAAAGCATGGTAGCAGGAGGGGTGGGACGCCTCACTTCCACTACTCGCCAGAAAAGGAAGCTGTCAAAATGTTGCCTCGAAAATGGAAAGTTTTTGTAATCTGAAAGTGTAATTTCATGACTCACTCCGCGCCGCATTTTTGCTGTGTTTATTTTTGTCCAAGCCGTGTAATTAGTGGCCGGAGTCCACATCCCATCGCTGGAGTGACATCTAGAAAGTTGGGGAGCGACATATTTATATTCCATTGTATGCAAAATAAACACATAGAAGAAAAGTGTAACAGCAAAATACTAACAAAGAAAATACAAAAGACCAACAGCGCCACCATGTCCACAGGCTGTGTCTGGTATTGCAGCCCAGCTCCATTGAGGCGCCACCAAGTCCACAGGCTGTGTCTGGTATTTCAGCCCGTGGAAAGCCCTACAGAAGCCTTTATGCTATCTATCATACATGAAAAAACTTTGAGACTCTCGGTTCACATATTTTGATCAAAAGATGTTTAAGCTGCCCACGACTTTCAACGTGATCTCAAAATCGGGCAGTCCATCCTATCTTTACCTCTCAATCGACCCAATCAGGCCTCCCGCTGGGACAACCGACCTCCATTATTCGGAGAGAAAAAAAAAAAAAAAAAACACCCAACCTGCAAGCTGCCCTTCTTATGACAGCCTGTGAGAGTGGCGGGACATAAACCCAAAATGGAAGCACCCTTTCCTTTCCCATATAGGTTAAAATCAATGTACACCAAGTATAACGTATGTTTCTGCACACAAAAACATTTCTGCAAAAACGTATGCAATGGAGCCCAGCTCCATTGAGGCGCCACCAAGTCCACAGGCTGTGTCTAGTGTTGGAGCACAGTTCAATTTAGGCACCACCATGTCCACAGACTGTTTCATATTGCAGCGCAGCTCCATTGAGGCGCCACCAAGTACACAGGCTGTGTCTGGTATTGCAGCGCAGCTCCATTGAGGCGCCACCAAGTACACAGGCTGTGTCTGGTATTGCAGCGCAGCTTCATTGAGGCGCCACCAAGTACGCAGGCTGTGTCTGGTATTGCAGCGCAGGTCCATTGAGGCGCCACCAAGTCCGAAGGCTGTGTCTGGTATGGCAGCGCAGCTACATTGAGGCGGCACCAAGTACGCAGGCTGTGTCTGGTATTGCAGCGCAGTTCCATTGAGGCGCCACCAAGTACACAGGCGGGCTGGTATTGCAGCGCAGCTCCATTGAGGCGCCTCCATGTCCACATGCTGTGTCTGGTATTGCAGCACAGCTACACTGAGGCGCCACCATGTCCACAGGCTGTGTCTGGTATTGCAGCGCAGCTCCATTGAGGCGCCACCATGTTCACAGGCTGTGTCTGGTATTGCAGCGCAGCTCCAATGAGGCACCACCGAGTCCACAGGCTGTGTCTGGTATTGCAGTGCAGCTCCAATGAGGCACCACCGAGTCCACAGGCTGTGTCTGGTATTGCAGCGCAGCTCCAATGAGGTACCACCATGTCCACAGGCTGTGTCTAGTATTGCAGCGTAGCTCCCCTGAGGCGCCACCAAGTCCACAGGCTGTCTAGTGTTACAGCACAGTTCCACTGAGGCGCCAACATGTCCACAGGCTGTCTGGTATTGCAGTGCAGCTCCATTGAGGCGCCACCATGTCCACAGGCCGTGTCTGGTATTGCAGCGCAGCTCCATTGAGGCGCCACCAAGTCCACAGGCTGTCTGGAATTGCAGCACAGCTTCATTAAGACGCCACCATGTTCACAGGCTGTGTCTAGTATTGCAGAGAAGCTCCCCTGTCCACAGGCTGTGTATAGTATTGGAGCGCAGCTCCATTGAGGTACCACCATGTCCACAGGCTGTGTCTAGTATTGCAGAGAAGCTTCCCTGTCCACAGGCTGTGTATAGTATTGGAGCGCAGCTACATTGAGGTACCACCATGTCCACAGGCTGTGTCTAGTATTGCAGCGTAGCTCCCCTGAGGCGCCACCAAGACCACAGGCTGTGTCTGGTATTGCAGCGCAGTTCCATTGAAGCGCCACCAAGTACACAGGCTGTGTCTGGTATTGCAGCGCGGCTCCATTGAGGCGCCACCATGTTCACAGGCTGTGCCTGGTATTGCAGCCCATCTCCACTGAGGCGCCAAGTCCACAGGCTGTGTCTAGTGTTGGAGCACAGTTCAATTTAGGAACCACCATGTCCACAGTCTGTTTCGTATTGCAGCACAGTTCCATTGATGCGCCACGAAGTCCACAGGCTGTGTCTGGTATTGCAGCGCAGCTCCACTGAGGCACCACTATATCCACAGGCTGGGCTGCAATATCACACACAACCTTTACACAGGTGTGGCGCTGTTTTTTTGAGCCAAGCAGTCCCAATTTTCTAAAACATGAAAAAAAACCACTACACTTTAAATAAAATGTTATCTTTTATTTAAAATAAAATGCATTTATACATAGTTTTAAATCATAATATAGCAAGTCTGAACACAATACTTTACTATGCAGTATGTCTGAGGTGTCTCATGCAGCACTTTGCATTGAACAATGGCAAAATAACACTCTCAAAAAAATGAACAAAGAACTATTTTTTTTCCAAAAAACACGGGAGCCCAGAGGTCAGATTTCTGGAACCTAATGGAAAATAACTATGGATAAATTCAACATTTGCCACCAAAGAAAATTTTTAAAAACACTTGGTGCAAACTTAGTGACGCATGACCGCCTTCTAAAGATTGAAACTGGAAAGAAAACGGACAACAATATTAAATAGATTTGCTTTTATTAAAGTTTGTACACCCCTCCCCTCCCCAATATTATGTGGATCATGGGATGTTGTTTCCTTTTACTGTAACATACAATTGTCCTTCTGTGATGTGCAGATTTATGGGCCGAATTGATCAAAACTGACTGATAAATCCTGACTGTATTGTCCATGGCACACAAAAAAAAAATGCCATGAAAATCACTAGCCAACAGGCCAAAAAAAAGTAAATTTTTCTATCAGTTTTAATACACAGGGCTCCATAGGGTTAGTGTTAAAAAATTTCCAACAGAAGAGTACAAAAAGTTTAGCACCGAAGCAGTAACTCGTTATAGCTTCATATAGAACAAAAAAAAATTATAATTTTTTCATTTTTATTTTTTTTTCATATTTGACTCCCAATTCCCACTTCAAGTGATGGTTTTCTCATCCGAGAAGATCAAAACCTTTGACCCTCCCTCCGATTTTACTGGGATCATCTATACTTCAGTGATCAACCAGAATATTAGGCTTCAGTGAAATATATTTAATACTAAAAATAACAATAATGAATACATTTTTAAATGCAGATTACTAGTACTAAAGCAAAAAAAAACAAAAAAAACCCACAAAAAACAATAGTGAACCAGTAACAAAAAAAATAAACACTGTACAATTTTATAAAATTTGTGTTTTTACATAAGTTACACAAAAGAAAAAAAAATGAACATATACTTCATTCGACCTTTACTTCATATAGTCATGAAACGTTGCATATCTGACGCGAGGACGCTGGTGAACACTACATGTTTTGTTTAATACTATACGGTGTAGACAGTAAGAGCGCAACATACAGGGAAAAAGTAACCAAAATGGATGTACCAACGGCCCACTACGCAGCCAGTGACCCCAATATAGTACATCCCAAAAGCAAATTTTTGAGGCAAGACATGAGCATATCCGTTCTGTCGCCAAAACTTCGACTACCTCATTGTGTTAACCTGAAATTTTGTGGCGCCCGATCAGGGGCTACAACATGGCCGTGATCTCTGAGGTATGCTTACCCCTGTGATATTAGCATTTTCCTGAAAAAGCCACAGTGTTCTTGAAAAAAACATAAAAAAAAATTGCATCCGGATTGACCTAATATTATGTGAAAAAAATTACAAGCTATAGAAAGTTTCGGCGAAAGGGTGGATACACCTCCAGAAAAGGAATTTTTTGGGGAATCAAAATATAAAAAATACATGCGGCAGACCTGATTATTGTGTAATAAAGTCTAAGCCCTTTGATAGTCGTCTAATAAATGGCTTTAAATTCTTGCATCTTCTTCATCTTCTTCTACATTGGCAAAAATACAAGTGGTAAAAAAAGCAAAAAAAAAATCTCTATTTCCGCCTCTATTTTTTTTGTTCCCCCCTGACAGCAGGCGGTACTTGCTACATATTGTAGTATGGAAGTGCTTTGGTTAGTGCCCACAGTTTGTTAAATGCAGAACTTTCATAGGGTGGATACATTTCAAGCTTATGTTTATTTCAGGTTTTTTTTTTTCTTAAGCAGCATACTTAGAATAATAAAAAAAAAAAAAAATAAAATAGAAAAATCAAGAAAAAAAAAAACCAAAACCAAAAAAAGCTCTGATAAATCGGGGAGGAGCGTGGTAGATTAGCACTGAAGTCTCACACCCATCCACTGGTGAGTTTAAAGAACATCTCTTCATCGAGACTTTCATTCTGGTCCTTGGCCCGTGTGGACAGGAAGATGTATCCCCCGATAAATTCATGAACTACTTTGCAATCCACTTCTGTACATATGAAGGAGAGCCTCATCTCATCTGCAAACTCCACTGTTACCTATGGGGGAAACAATAGACTTCCATTACTTTTTGACACGGTTATTGGATATCTCTATGAAACAGTCCGTACAGACACGCTACACACAGGTCTCTAGGCTGGGGGTGTGTGGGGCCCCACCAGTGGCGGCGCCTCATGGGGGCCCACCAGTGGCGGCGCCTCATGGGGGCCCACCAGTGGCGGCGCCTCATGGGGGCCCACTCTACAGCTACTGTACATGCCCCTTGCTTTCTGCCTCTCTACCTGGACTATTTTTTCTAAACGCGCCAGCGTGGGCCTATGTCAGCCCTGTGTTATGTGGACTTTTATAACTTATCTACCTAAAAAGCAGGCTTGCTGTTCCCAGGGACCCACCGAGCTTTCCCCAGTCTCCTGCGAGTCAGTCCGGGCCTGTCTCCAGGATATTCCGATGATACGTTACATGGCTACCACCATTCCAGCCTGTTCCTCTCTACTGGTCCTGAGCGTTGTTGACCACCTGTCACAGAGTTTTCAGCTTCTCTACTTTAGCGTCCCTATGATAACACTTCTCCTTCACTACAGTCATACATGGCCGAAATCAACTTCTACATCAATATAATTATTCTAGCCAGCCTGAATATAGTGCAATTATATACATATATACACTGATGTAGATGGTGACTTGGGTTGCCACAATTGTCTCTATGGACAACCTCCACAGCAGGGAACGTGTTGTCATAAGAACACTGGAGAAGAGGCGCTGTAAGCCTCCAGACATTGGTCACTAATTGCACCAAATGTTTTAGAGGTTGTCTCTCTAGACCAGCGATGATATTGAGCGGCAGAGTAAGGGAGTGCCATGTAACACTAGCCTTACCCATGGTAAGGGCTGCCATAAGTGCCCCAAACAGCCAAAGCATCTGGCCCCCCACCAGAGGTGTAACTTGAAGCTCCAGGGCCCTAGTGCAAAAAGTAAAATGGGCCCCCAGCTGCCATGTGCCACTTACAATGCGGGTATCGCCTTATGTGGCAGGAGGGCTTTTGGGTCCCCTGAGGCTGCAGGGCCCGGTAGCGACTGCTACCTCTGCACCCCCTATATCTACGCCCCTGCCTCTGCAGCATATTATAGGGCCCATTTTTTTGAAAAAGTTTGATCCAGGCAACCGACAGGAGTACTGCCAATACTGCCCTGGAGGCATCCCTGCCCAAGGTACCCAGGTGGCAACGCAAGGGTAGGTTATTACAGTTCAGGTCCTCTGCAATAGACCTGCAGAATAACATATACGTGCAAAAATCCACACCAAATGATACAGATGTATCGCCAAGTAAAAATCCACAATAAATCTGCACCAATCTCTATTGTAGTATTTTTGTGTGTGGATTTTATTTTGTGGGTCCATTGTGGACAACACACAGCAGTCCAGACCTGTATGAACGTATCCTAAAATTATTTGTTTGAGGTCTGTACAAGGAAGACGCCATTCAATAAGCTAAATGAATATCCTCAGGTTATGCCATTAATATCTTCTGGATAAGAGTCCAATTTCTGGTACCTCTCAGACCAGCTCCTTACGGTTGGTTGCGGTCATGTCACAGCAGCATAGTCCCATTCAAGAAAAGAAGTGCAGTACCTGGCACAGCCACAGCCAAATGGATGGTGCTATGACTGAACAAACTCTTTGGATCAATCTGGCCCCGTGGGCAAAGCTGAGGTGCCGTAGTCCTTGCCCACCTTGACTGCCCCCCTCATTGAGCCCAGTCTCAGTCCCCATATACAACCCCATCATCTCACCATCTTGATTTCCCAGTTGACGTTCCACTGCTTCATGTTGCTAAACCTCCATGTTTTAATGGCATCTCCAGTGTTGGCGTCCATCCTGATGAGCCGGTTGTAGGCAATGCCAATCAGCTCCTCCTTCTTCCCACCTTGGAACCTGGCTCAGGAAAACAATTTGCATTACTTTAGAGGATAGCCGAGGAACAACAAGGACCCCCCTTGGATAATACTTTCTAAAAAGTTGGATGGGGGTGCTACATCTCTCCCAATGCAACACAACAAAACAACCAACACTTCCACCCACCTGGCAAGAAAATGGGTGATGCCAAATTCAGGTAGTGACTGCCAAGCTTGAATAAATCTCATCTTGGCTTCAATTAGACTCATCTGAGCAACGTTCTGATGCGCCTCCAAAATACGTGCTGTAATCTGAATAAAATAAGAAGGTGGTCGATTACCCCAAAGATAGAGTGGCAGTGATGTTACTGTACAAATAGTATCTACAGCTACTACAGAGGCAGTACACACTTCGTCCTGCTCCCAGCTGAAAAGGCGATACAACCATACAACAATGCTCTGTGAGCTAAAAAGCTGTACTCCAGTCTAATACATTGTACACGGCTAGTCCTACTCTTGACTGAGTAGTGTATAGAACCATATGCAGTCTAGACAATGCTCTGTGTGCTAAAAAGCTGTACTCCAGTCTAATACATTGTACACGGCTAGTCCTACTCTTGGCTGAGTAGTGTATAGAAACATATGCAGTCTAGACAATGCTCTGTGAGCTAAAAAGCTGTACTCCAGTCTGATACATTGTACATGGCTAGTCCTGCTCTTGGCTGAGTAGTGTATAAGAACCATATGCAGTCTAGACAATGCTCTGTGAGCTCAACATCTGGACTACAGACTAATACACTGTACATAGCTAGCCCTGCCGTCAGTGGTTTGGATTGCATCCAGTCTAGGCAGAAATCTGCAAGAACAGCCTGGATACCAGACTGATACATTGTAGCAAATAAGCAGAAAGCTGTGTGCAGCAGCAGATCACATGTTGAGCTCACAGAGTATTTTCTAGACTGGATACTACTGTATCCAGGGGTGCTAATAGTGCAGTACGGGCAGTACTCCTGTCAGGGGCCCTAATCAAAAAGGGGCCCACTGATATGTTAAAAAATTGGAACTGGTAATGGGTGGGGGCCCCATTTGATTTAGCTGCATGGGGCTCTGAAACGGTCAATATATGACTGATGGCAGCACTGACTGTATCTACTTCTAAACAGAGAGCAGGATGAGGTGTGTACAATAAATCAGTATGGAGTCCAGATTTTTAGTTCACAGAGCATTGTCCAGACTGAATGCAACCTCTTATCAGCCGAGAACAAGACTAGCTGATACAAACATATCCAGTCTAAATAAGCCTCTATGAGATAGACAGCAGGACTCCAGACTGATTCTGATCTCAGCTGAGAAGTAGATACAATTGTATACAGTCTAGACAATGCTCTGTGAGCTCAACATACAATCTGCACCTACTCAAACTTCTCTGCTTATTTGCTACAATGTATCAGTAAGGCTGTACTCACAGGTCATTACCACATATAATCATATGCATTTAGCTAACAACAGGACTAGCAAACAGGATGGCAAACCAGTATCTTGAAAATATTAAACCTGAAAGTTGCAAACATTCAAAATTACAAAGCTATAGATAAAGCTGAAAAAAAACAACAAAAAAAACCTTCATCCAGCGCTAATGGGACATCAGATGGGGATAGAAAATGCCCCCACTATCCTGGATACATTGCATCACTGACTTGTAAGTCACATATTGCCATTTTGATAATTGCGCATCCTGCTGCCCCATTATAGACAAGTCAATACTGTCAAGAGGTTCTCTTACCACAAGGATTAGCTTTTAACATGTAGGGCAAGGTAAATGTAGTCTATTACCAAATACAGTGTCGTTTTGATTTTGATTTTTTCAGGAGATAAAGATTTTCTCTACCACTAGTGTGCAAAGGTTTCTCTCGATTACCGACCCCCTTTCCCTGCTCTATCTTATCTGATTGATCCAAGTTGCTGTCAGTCAGTCAGTCCTCTGTAGCCTTGTGCACTATGGATTAGAAACCTTCTGCACTCATGTCACTGTAACAGGTATAGCATAGCTGATAGGCCAATTACTGCTATAGAACCACCCACAGCCTGACCAGGAAGTGGGAGTCTGAAGCTGGCTGCGTCTCTGTGAAACAGCACGGGGAGACAAATTCCTCTCAGCTGGCAACACAAATAATTGCGTTGTCAGCTGAACCTGACAATTTTCAAGAGGATTGTCCTCAATCTGTGCACAGGGGTGTCCCAACTCGCTCTGTCCCTCTATGTCAGACATGTTCATTTGCAGCATGGCCGATCCTTTTGTTCTCATGGGGGGGGGGATCCGCCAAGAACAAAGGGGTCTGGCAGCAGCTTACTCCCCTCTGTGTACTGAGAATAAACGTACGCTTAGCCCGGCATCTATGGCAGGGGGGTAAGGGAAGTATAGTAGTCGGTTAAATGAGTTTGCAATGCGTGGTGCTTCTACTGGTGTGGAACTACAAGTCCCAGCATGCTGCAAAAGCCACAGATTCTAAGGACTTGCTGGGACCTGTCGTTTTAGAGCACAGGCAAAGCAAAAGCTTCCATGGCCCCAATGAAACTCTGTCAGTGTCCCACCTGCCACATGTAATACTGGGGGCTTATGCTGGAGAATGGCGTTTGGACCTTGTCAGGCACCAGAAGTCACTGCTGCCTCCGCACCCCTTGCTACAACCCTAAAGATAGCTCAGGTCCATTCACCTCTATGTGAACCGAAAGTGAGCTGGGATAATAAAGAAGGACAACAGCCTAATGACTACAACTCCCAGCATTAAAGAGCTTTTCTGCTTCAGTTACTGCCTGTTCTGGGGTCTTCATTGTCATATGGGGGTCCTGCCCCTCTTGCTGACCATTATTACATAAGATTTCTGCATGTGAGTGACTAATAAGCACATTCCAATCACATACGGATCATTACATCCTTCCTTTTACTAACAGATGACAAGCATTCCAGCAAAGAGCAGCTTGCTTGTAACGAATCAAGTGAAGCTCAGGAGTCATGGACATGCTACTATGTCTACAGCTAATTATTACTCAGCCCATGCACGTTAGAAACTAGTATCTAGCTTATACAATCAATTACTGTGCATTAGATGAACATTAATTATCATGTTCAAGTTAACCATCAGAAACAGGCAATTGCTCTCATAGCAATTCCCTAATATAATGCATTGTTTAGACTTGCTGTCAGTTTCATCTAAAATAGTGCATGGTATTATATACTCTTAAATACATATACACACACACACGTGTGTAGGTACGTGCATGGGTAAGTGTTATCAAATGACAATTTAATAAATTTTTTTACTTTATTGTCACAATTATGTTATTTCATTCTTAGACTATGTTCACAAGGGGCGCGCATTTTGCTGCGTATTTGCACTTCAATACGGACGAGATGCACGCGGAAATTACGGTAATCCATAGCTCTCAGAGAACTATGGATTACACCTCCTCTCCCGTTCGTACAATACGATCCTATTGTACGAACGGAGAAATAAGTGACCTGTCATTTATTTAGTAATGCATGTCTATGGGGCGGGTGGGCTATATTCCCTATATTCCCGGGAGTACGTGCTGATCAGCGAGAGCTCCCGAAGCACATGATGTATTGTGGAGCGTACTGTACGCGCCGCAATACACCGTGTGAATATACCCTTATATCATTTATTATTATTTCATTGTACTATATTATCATTTTATTTCCTGTTTTTATTAGGGTATATTCACACAGCTTTTTTTGAATAAATTTTTTGGGTATGTTTTACATACCCAAAAAAAAATGGATCCCCAAAGCATATTTAACAATGTTCATGTGTGATTAGATTGATTTCAATGTAAAATACATATTGTCATTCAGATGATGATGTTCTACACAAGTTTTCACATTGTGTAAGTCGAATGCGGACAAAGAATTGACATATAAATTCTTTATCCGTTTTATGCATTGAAAATCCCATAGAAACCATAGGAATACATTTTTGCAGTCCAGAAAATGTACCCAAATATGTGCCACACTTTGTGTCACGTTTTTGGATGCGTTTAACGCAATACGTCGTATGTATTGCAAAACTGTATCCAAGATGGCGTGTGAACATACCCTTAGGGCTTGTCCCCACAGCACGGATTATTTGTCGGTTTTACAAATCGTCTGAAAACCGACAAGCAACACTCCCCCATAGACTACAATGGAAAAACATAGAACATGTTCATTCTTCCGTCTGGTTTTCGGGGCAGAACATGAACATGTGGGTGCGAAGGGGGAGGGCTTGAATTAGCAAACTGCAGACAAAAGCTGCCCCCCTGTGTGCCAAAAAAAGACAAAAAAACCTTTCAGGATTTCTGACCGGTATTTGGTCTTTACCGTGTAAATCCACCCTTTGTGTTATGACTTTTTAGAACTATTTTTTATTGTTAGTTTATTTTTTATTATAAGTTTTCATTATTATTGTTGCCATTTTATGATGCTTTTATTTTTCCACATTATTATTATTATTAATAATATTATTACATTAAAACCATATCAGAAAGCTTAAATACGCAATTATTAGTTAGGCTAATGCATCTTAAAAATTAAGTGGCCTATAAATAAATCAGCTTGACACGAGAGAGTTGTCAACTGAACACAAGACTCCTTATGCTTGGAACTTACCAAGTCTCTTACATAGCCGGGCTGCAGGTGGCAATGCCGAGAAATGGAAGATAATAGAATAAGGAGGAGATAAAACAAAAATAATAAAATATGGATATAAAACACATAATAGAAAGAGAAAGATCTGTGGTTGTCAGAAAACAAAAATAAAGCAAAGTGAAAGCCAGCATGGTGAAAGCAGAGAGGTTTACAAAGCAAACGGTGTTGGGCTATATTGGTGGAGGATGCGGGTACCACCATTATGTTTAATAGGAAAATGCCTGTTCTGTTATTTCACATAACTATGCTCGTGTATACAAAAGCAGGTGTCAGTGAGCAAGAAACGTAGCAAGGATTTACCATGATGGTCATTAAACCCCCAATATGTGTCACAATTGTACAAGTGTAATGCTTGATTATCTGCCTCCCCCAAAGGGGAAAAAAAACCAGAATGCATTTCTATATACCGTAGATTTACATAGTGAATGTTGAAAAAAATCATATTTGAGTAAAATTTCAAATAAACGTTTTAACACCATTTACCAATGTCCTAAATCTCTCATTGCTGAGCACTGAGCATTCCACACATTCTCCCGGCACAGCACATCCTGCCTTATACTACAACGGTGTCATGAGATTCTGTGGGACAGAGAGGTCCCATCTGACCTCAGGGACCACAAACCAGAGCCACTTCCCGGATGTAGCAACCGTGCCATTAACACTTTGTGCATTTGGCAAACTGCTGCCTGCAGCCGAGCCCTAGAAGCAATACAAAAACACCAGAGCCTTGTGCACGAAGCAATGCCAGGCAGTGCGCGAGTCACACCAAACCATTGGGACACCTCCATTACCTGCTTGTTCTTGTATTTCTTCAAATACCGGGGTGAAACCACACATTCTGGGTTGATGTCGGAGTTGACCTGGTCTGGAATGAACTGTGGGTCTGGGTTCAAATGTTGCATTTTCAGGAAAGACAAGATGTTCTGGACTTCTAGGTTGTAGGAACTGTCCGCCATGGTCTTGCCCTTGGACGCCAATCTACATGCCGCCATCCAGTGAGCATATTGCTTCTCCTGCAAGATTAGGGATAGTTAGGGATTAATTCTACACCATAAAGTGTCCTTGTGTTATGTATATAGGGCACAGGTGTCAAACTCAAGGCCCTCGGGTCGAATCTGGCCCACCACAACATTGTATGTGTCCTACAAGAGCTTCAGCAACCAGGGAAGGATGAGGCCTTGACTCAGAAGGACTGGCTCTCCACTTTCCGTGGAATACACAATTCGCTCTCAGCAGGGGCAGTAAGGACAGTATAGGGAGCGAGCGCCATCTTGGATTCAAAGTTCCAGTGTGTAGCAACTCATGGGCGATTCCACAGCTCTGACAGCCCTACCCAGCCACCCTAACCACCCAACAACAGCCCTTTGGGGGACAACCGTAAAGCTGATGTGACCCTTGGTGAAAAGGAGTTTGATACTCCTGATATAAGGACTTTAGGAACTTTTGGTCAAAGGGGGCAGTTACATTCGCCATTAGAGGGCATCATCCTAAACCACGATCCTAAAAGTGCAGAGATTATATGGTAAATAAATTCTTGACTAACACCAATTATTGTAGCAAACTGCAACCAGCAAAGGTTTGGAGACCTCTAAACTGCTGGACATGACCCTAAGATCCAATAGTTGACTCAACCACCAGCATGTTGACGATGAAGTGGGCACAGCTAAGTACTGATATAGCAGCTGTATACAAAAAGAAAAAACCTCATAACTATACTACACTATGTCTACATTATACTGCTATATTACAAATCATGGTGATGGCAAATATTGTAGGTCCAACAGTTGACCTACTCAGCTTAGTACATGGCTCAGATTGTTAGGCTTGAAGTGATTACCAATAATGAAGCCCACAAGCGAACTAATCCTAACCCTAGTGTCAGGCTTTTGATGGAACAGACAAGTAAGTGACTTGACAAATAAGAGATTAAGTCCTCATATTATGCCACACAATACTTTCCTGGGTGCAAGTGTGCCATAGAAAACCTCTCCTGGGGCCCCTAAGCTATGAACGTCCAAAGACCTAATAAGTGGAAATAATTATTGCTGTTCTGAGGGGTACGCATCCTGTGTGGTTGCTGCTCTTGCTGCAGTGGTTGCCAACACCATGATTCGTAACATAACAGTATAGTGTAGACCTAGTAGAGCATAGTCCGTGTTGGACCGTGTCCCGTCAGCGGAGCCCAGAGCTAAGGGGCCCACCAGCGGAGCCCATAGCTAAGGGGCCCACCAGCGGAGCCCATAGCTAAGGGGCCCACCAGCAGAGCCCATTGCTAAGGGGCCCACCAGCGGAGCCCATTGCTAAGGGGCCCACCAGCGGAGCCCATTGCTAAGGGGCCCACCAGCGGAGCCCATTGCTAAGGGGCCCACCAGCGGAGCCCATTGCTAAGGGGCCCACCAGCGGGCCCATTGCTAAGGGGCCCACCAGCGGAGCCCATTGCTAAGGGGCCCACCAGCGGAGCCCATTGCTAAGGGGCCCACCAGCGGAGCCCATTGCTAAGGGGCCCACCAGCGGCGCCCATTGCTAAGGGGCCCACCAGCGGAGCCCATTGCTAGGCGCCCATTCTACAGCTACTGTACATGACTTGCTTTCTGCCTTTCTCCCCGAAAAGCATTCCTGGGCATCCCATGTCCAGGGGCCCACCGGTGGGTTTCCTTTACTCCCCTATGGACCAATCAGAGCCTGAGAACAGTTATAGGAGGTTTTTTTTATATACAGCTGGTATTAGTATTTTGGTATTAGTTTAGCAATGCAAGGTCATGTTGCACTACTACTTAGGCACTGTACTGCATCACAACTGTGCAGTGCATGGCGGTAGCAGCACTTTATAGTGCTGCTATTTGGGTAGTGTTGTTTGGACAGTATAGGGCACGGATATTTAGGCACCATAAAAAATACTTACAATTAGGCACTACATGGCATAGTCATTTGTACCATGTATGACAGTACACCATATTGGGATGTACCAAAAGGGGACCATCTAAGATACAGCCACTAGGAGTGGAGGATATCCCGACAATATTCCTGCTGCAGTTTGCATTGCAGTATCTTACATTTTCACACCGGAGCCAGATCTCGTTCATTCCTTCAGCGACTGGTATGAGGAGCTTAATGATAAACTTCTGGCCAGAGATGTTGACATCTGGAGTTACTTCACAACCTGGAAAACAGGAAGAGTTGGTACGTTTTATTGACCCAGGTTCTGATAGAGAACACATTCATATTAAAATATGTCTCGGGATTGAAGCATCACATCTGCCATAATAATCATCTGCACCTGGAGCTGCACTTCATCTCCATGTTATCCCGCCGGGTTCACAAGGGTATGAAAGGAAAATTACAACGATGATAAAATGTCGGATATAAGGCGGCACCGTCCGGGGCACATTGCTAATAGAGGGGAGTGTTGCCCAATTCTAACAACTGCTGGATCTCCAGGAAATTCACAGACCCCGCACGCTCAAGAGTCAATTTCACCTTAAAAGGGATTCTCCGGTGTACTCCATCTTCATATATCCTATTATAAAATTTTAAGATTATAGCGAGGCGTCGTCTTCTCAGGATCTCCAACTTTTATGCAGAGTTTAGAGCGATTACAAAAAGAGCGTCTCTTGCTTAAAGTGGTTTTGCCAAGAAGCGAGTTCCTTACCTAACAGGCTGATACTCCCCTCTTGAGGCTTGAAAAAGGAGCGTTGTGTTTCTGTGTTTAAAATAAACAAGTACCTCCTCTGTGATGTCATCGCCCCACCTCCCAAGCACGTTGATGATACTCAGTCTCTGTAGTTAAGCAAACATTGTTTGGCTAATCCACAGAGGAGAACTGTATTGTGCACAAGCTATATGCGTTTTATTTCTCCCTCTTAATTGCTCAGGAGAGAAAATAAGCTCAGCAGGCAGCCTTCCTTCAGGAACGGCTGCAGGGGAAGAGGGAGGGGGGCTGAGCAGAGAGCATCTGCATGTTTACTCAGATAATTACATTACAACAAGTGGATTTTCTAGACCAAAAGACAAGATCTTTCTCCCCAGTCCCTTAAAAGCTCGTTCATGTTCATTGCCATCAGATAAATGCAAACAATGCATGCGCGGCCTGAACAGCTCCTGGTCGTGTCTAATGTAAACTGTCAGGAAACCAAGGGCATGTAAGGAAGGTTGTAGCTCTCAGAGGCTTCACTTTTTTTGATGACCTATATTTAGAAAAGTGATAAAATACCCATTTTGGAGGATTCCCACATCAACATTACATCGTGACAAAACCCCTTCAAGACGACCTTTTCTGTCCTGCATTAAAGAAGACAGCTCATTGATTTGAATAGGCACCGTGTAATATCTAATTTCTCCTCTAGTGGAACTGCAGGGTAATTTTTCACCTTACTGCTAGATTGTCCCACAAATTCCAGTTTATTTAATGGGGGGGTCCCAGTTGAAGGGAAACTTTGTGATCAACTAATTGTCAATGCACCTTTCTAACAAAGATTTCCAAAATGGAAAACCCCTTTTAAATTGGTTGTGCAATCCAATCATTCTATGACCCAAATGGTTTTTAGGTGTTTGAAGGGGTTGTCTCACTACAAGGATTGCTGCTTTTTATGTTAAAAATCTTGCAAAAACAAGTCACTTTGCAATATGTGTCCATTATCAGTGTCCTACCTATTCCGAGATATCTTCTCTTGTATGGGCTGCATCAGCTCCTCAGGTCGCTATAGCTACAGACCTGTTTGATCTCTCCCGATCGGCTACCAGTGCTGGTCGCTATAGCTACAGACCTCTTCAATCTCCCATGATAGGCTGCCAACACTGGTCGCTATAGCTACAGACCTGGCTTTTACTGCAGCCTAGTGGAAGCCAGTAAACACGCCCCTGAATTCAAAATGAAACAAAACTGAACTGTGGTAAGATGAATCAATGTCCTCTCAGGCTCTGGGTGGTTCTATAACAGTGACTAAGATATCTAGCATCTCTAAGTAGCTGAGCCCTTACACTGACAAGTGCAGCAGATGTTATAGCTTCAGTAAACACAAGGTACAAGTGCTGTGAGGGCTGATAACAATGGCTTATCTGTAATCTTGTTAGAGATAATTTGTTTGCTCTGGAGCTCAGTTGTCCATGGGGTGAATTCACTCCCTGCTCTAAGCTCTCTGCTCTAGTCAGATAACAGGGTTATGGACAAGAAACCAGATAACCATAGAAACCTTTATGCACTCAGAGCACATAAAATATCCCTTATATCATGTCTAAAGTAAAATCTATTGACCAATGTACTTAGAAAAAGACTTTATTCAACTGTTCGTTCATGTCGAAAGCTAAACTTTATAGTGAAAAAACCCCTTTAAGCTACCTCCAGTCTACATAGGGCAGTTCTTCACCAAAAATTTGTCACTTGCTTGGATGGTTAGTTCTTCAGATATCAGAGGTTAATTTATAAAGAGGAAACCTTAAAGGGGTTGTCTCACTACACTGATTCGTCCTGTTTTCTTCGTTTCATTATGAGTTTAGGGTTGCGTTTACTGGCTTCTACTAGGCTCCAGTAGAAGCCAGGTCTGTAGCTACAGCAACCAGCGCTGGCAGCCTATCTGGAGAGATTGAACAGGTCTGTAGCTATAGCAACCAGTGCTGGCAGCCTATCAGGAGAGATTGAACGGGTTTCTGTATTATAGCGAATCTGAGGAGCTGATGCAGCCCATACAAGAGGGGATATCTAGGAATAGGAAGGACACTGCTAATGGACATATATTGCAAAGTGACTTGTTTTTGCAAGATCTTTAACATAAAAAGCAGCGATCCCTGAAGTGACACAACCCCTTTAAAAAAAGGGGTATTCCAGGATTGGAAAACAACGTCCCTTTTCTTCCAACAGTAGTGCCCCACCAGTTGACAGCCTGTGTGTGGTATTGCAGCTCAGCCCCATTGCCTTCCATGAAGCTAAGCTGCAATACCCGACAAGCCATGATCAGGTGCTGCACCATTTTGTAAAGAAATGCATAATTTTTGGAATCCAAGACAACCCTTTTAAATACCTAGGTTTCCCATGTGTAGTTTTCCTTCACATTCTAGAGAAGGCACTCCATTACTAGGTTAGGCACCTGAACAGGGTTAGGCAGGTGCAACAAGAAGTGATGACACAGAGGAGCATGGAGATCATTTGGTGTCAGCTGACGGAAGCCGCAATGATCTCCATGCTCCTCTGAAGATCCTGTGTGATCACTTACTACAGATCAGTAGCGATAGTGACCTATATAAATCTATGGCACCAGCAATACATAAGGGTAGATGGATGGCATCTCCCCGATAGAGTATAGATAGCTGGTAAAGTAATATTTGTCATCTCTTACTGTGTTGTGTGGGGGGAAGCTATCAGGAGATACCAAAGCAGCTCTCACAACCACTTTTGGAAACCATCGTGATCACCTCTGGCAGCAACGCTCCCAATGCTTTAATACTTGGGGTTTCAATGGTAGAAAAAAAAAAAATCTACTCAACGAAGACTGTGAAAAAGTTATGATAACGGATGATCTTCCCTTCTATATACAGCAGGAAATGTCACCTAAACCCCGGGTATCTCTCCAGCTCAGATCCCAAAAATCACTCCATATCTCACAAATGGTCTCTGGTTACAACGCTAAGGATCTACATTCCATGAAGCTCAGTCAGTGGCTTTCAGAGCAGGTCTGTACCCAAAAAGGTATTCCTGGCGCCATGTGTCATGACTGCAGCCTGACATCACTTGGCATTCAGTGTGTTTACTGCACAGCTAGACGGGGGAACTGGTGACTGTACAACCCAACGAACGCTCCCATCACTGCTGAACATGTTACACATAACACCTCACAGAGTAACACAAGGCTCTAATAAAAGACTTAATAAAATGCTGATTTTTTCAGTTAGTGTACCTATAATAACACAGCTTTTTATGTACAGGAATATATATTACTATAATACTACCCCCATGTACAAGAATATAACTACTATAATACTGCTCCCTATGTATAAGAATATAACAACTATAATACTGCCCCCTATGTACAAGAATATAACTTCTTGTACATAGGGGGCAGTATTATAGTATATTACTATAATACTGCTCCCTATGTACAAGAATATAACTACTATAATACTGCCCCCTATGAACACAAAATATAACTACTATAATACTGCCCCCTATGTACAAGAATATAACTACTATAATACTGCCCCCTATGTACAAGAATATAAAAAACTAAAAACGGGCCCCTATGTTACAAGAATATAACTACTATAATACTGCCCCTATGTACAAGAATATAAACTACTTTTAATACTGTTCCTATGTACAAGAATATAACTATATAATACTGCTCCTATGTACAAGAATTTAGCTATTATAATACTGCCTCCTATGTACTGGAATATAATACTATAAAAACTGCCCCTATTTTTACTGGGAATATAACTAACTATAATACTGCCCCCTATGAAACTGGAATATAACTATTTTAATACTGCCCCTATGTACGGGAAAATATAACTACTAGAATACTGCCCACTATGTAACAAGAATTATAAACTACTATAATACTGCCCCTATGTACAAGAATATAACTACTATAATACTGCTCCTATGTACAAAAATTTAAACTACTAAATACTGCCCCCATGTACAAGAATATAACTACTATAATACTGCCCCCCATGTACAAGAATACAACTACTATAATACTGCCCCTATGTACAAGAATAAAAACTACTATAATACTGACCCCTTTATACAAATATAACTACTATAATACTGACCCCTATATACAAGAATCTAACTACTATAATACTGCTTCCATTTTAAAAGAATATAAATACTATAATTATTCTCCCTATGTACAAGAATATAACTACTATAATACTGACCCCTATGTACAAGAAATATAACTACTATAATACTGCTCCCTATTGTACAAGAAAATAGCTACTATAATACTGCTCCTATGTACAAGAATATAGCTACAATAATATTGCCTCTATGTACTGGAATAGAACTACTATAATACTGCCCCCTATGTACTGGAATATAACTACTATAATACTGCCCCCTATGTACTGGAATATAACTACTATAATACTGCCCTCTATGTACTGGAATATAACTACTATAATACTGCCCTCTATGTACTGGAATATAGCTACTATAATAACTGCCCTCTATGTCCCGGAATATAACCACTATAATACTGCCCCTATGTACAAGAATAAAAACTACTATAATACTGCTCCTATGTACAAGAATAAAAACTACTATATACTGCTCCTATGTAAAAGAACATTAACTACTTTTAATACTGCCCCCATGTACAGAATACAACTACTATAATACTGCTCCCTATGTACAAGAATACAACTACTATAATACTGCCCCCATGTACAAGAATATAACTCCCTATAATACTGCCCCAAATGAACAAGAATAAAAACTACTTTAATTCTGCCTCTATGTACAAGAATATAACTACTATAATACTGCCCCTTGTACACGAATATAAACTACTATAATGCTGCCCCCTATGTACAAGAATATAACTACTATAATACTGCTCCCATGTACAAGAATATAAACTACTATAAAAACTGCCTCCTAGGGTACTGGAATATACTAGTATAATTCTGCTCCTACGTACAAGAATAAAACTACAATAATACTGCTCCAATGTACAAGAATGTAACTACTATAATAATGCCCCTATGAAACAGAATATACCTACTATAATTCTGCCTCCTATGTAAAAGGAATATAACTACTAAATATTTGCCTCCCCCATGTACAGAATATAACTACTATAATATTTGCTCCCCAATGTACAAGAATATAACTACTAAAATACTGCCCCTATGTACAAGAAAATAACTGTATAATACTGCCCCCTATGTACAAGAATATAACTACTATAATACTGCCCCTATGTCCCAGAATATAACTACTTTTATACTGCCCCTATGTTACAAGAATATTAACTACTATAATATGCCCCCATATGTACAAGAATTTAAGTACTATAATACTTACCCTATGTATAAGAATATAACTACCATAATACTGCTCCCTATGTACAAGAATATAACCATCATGATCCCATAGTACTTTTTGTACTTACCCCTCAGGTTCATCTGGTGGGCCGGGGTGCCATTAGCTTCCTCTTTACTCTTGTAGCAGGATATGGAGGTGTCTTTGAATGTGCACCAATACTGCTTGTAGCCTTTAAGGGTCAGTTTCTTGGGTCTGTTGTGTCAAGAAAACAAACAATAAGCATTTTACTTTTCATGTAACGTCTTCCCCTGAAGTCATCAATCATCAGATGATTTGCAGCTGTGGAAAACCTTCCAGCAGCCGATGACAGGGTCCAATTCACCAGGACATCAGGTGATCCGTGCAGATGGTATTCTTCATACACAGGGCTGCGCCTCTGCACCTGTCATGTGACCTTCCCTATATAGAGACTCATATGGAAGTCCTTCTGTATACACGCACATTACCAGGGCTGTAACGTCCATGCACCTGTGTGATCATCACATGATGATTGGCTTTGAACTTGCCCTTGTATTGCTAAGAAGGGCCCAGTCTCATGATTTTTAGTACATCTGGTCACATGACTAGGACTTCACTTTCTCTCTCATTGTTTACTGTAGAGAGAGAGAAGGCGAGCGATAGAGAGAGAGAGAGGGAGGGAGGGAGGGAGAGAAGGCGAGCGATAGAGAGGGAGGGAGGGAGAGAAGGCGAGCGATAGAGAGGGAGGGAGGGAGAGAAGGCGAGCGATCGAGAGAGGGGGGGGGGAGAGAGAGAGAGAGAGGAAAGGAGAGCAGCGGATCGGAGGAGAGGAGGGGAGGGAGAGAAGAGAGAGAGAAGAAGGCGAGCGATGAGGGAGGGGGAGAGAGAGAGAGAGAGAGAGAGGCGAGCGATCGAGAGAGAGGAGGGAGGGGGAGAGAAGAGAGAGAGAGAGAGAAAGGCGAGCGATCGAGAGAGAGGGAGGGAGAAGGAGAGAGGGGAGAGAGAGAGAGGAGAAGGCGAGCGATCGAGAGAGAGGGGGGAGAGAAGGAGAGAGAGAGAGAGAGAGAGAAGGCGAGCGATCGAGAGAGAGGGAGGGAGAGAGAGAGAAGAAGGGGAGGAGAGAAGGCGGGGAACGAATCGAGAGAGAGGGAGGGGAGAGGAGAGAGAAGAGAGAGAGAGGAAGGGGAGCGATCGAGAAAAGAGGGGGCGGAGAGGAGAGGAGAGCGGGGGAGAGGAGAGGAGGGGGAAGCGATCGAGAGAGAGGGAGGGAGAGAGAGGGGAGAGAGAGAGAGAAGGCGAGCGATCGAGGGGAGAGGGGGGAGAGAGTGAGAGAGGGAGAGAGAAAAGGCGAGCGGGTAAGAGAGAAGAGAGGGGAGGGAGAGAGGGGGGGAGAAGGCGAGCGATCGAGAGGGAGAGAAGGCGAGCGATCGAGAGGGAGAGAAGGCGAGCGATCGAGAGGGAGAGAAGGCGAGCGATCGAGAGGGAGGGAGGGGAGGGGGAGGGAAAAGGGGAGGCGATGAGAGGGAGGGAGGGAGGGAGGAGAAGGAGGCGAGATCGAGGAGGGAGGGAGGGGAGGGAGGAGAAGGCGAGGGCGGATCGAGAGGGAGGGAGGGGGGGAGAGAAGGGGAGCGATCGAGAGGGAGGGAAGGGAGGGAGGGAGGGAATGAAGGCGAGCGGATCGAGGAAGGAAGGGAGGGAGGAGAGAAGGCGAGCGATCGAGAGGGAGGGGGGGAGGGAGAGAAGGCGAGCGATCGAAAAGAGAGGAGAGAGAGAGAGAAGGCGAAGGCGATTCGAGAGAGAAGAGGGGAAGGGAGGGGAGGGGGAGAAGGCGGGCGATAGAGAGGGAGGGGGAGAAGGCGGGCGATAGAGAGGGAGAGAAGGCGAGCGATTTGAGAGGGAGAGGGAAAGGCGAGCGATTTACGAGAGGGAGGGGAAGGCGAGCGATCGAGAGGGGAGAGAAGGCGAGCGATTTGAGAGGGAGGGGAAGGCGACGCGATCGAGAGGGAGAGAAAAAGGGGAGCGATCGAGAGGGAGAGAAGCGAGCGATTTGAGAGGGAGGGAGGGGGGAGAGAAAGGCGAAAACGATCGAGAGGGAGAGAAAGGCGAGCGATGGAGGGGGGGAGGGGGAGTGAGGGAGAAGAAGGCGAGCGATAGAGAGGGAGGGAGGGAGAGAAGGCGAGCGATCGAAGGGGAGGGAGGAGGGAGAGGGAAGGCGATGCGGGTGAGAGGGAGGGAGGGAGGGAGAGAAGGCGAGAGATCGAGAGGGAGGGAGGGGAGGAGGGGGGAGAGAAGGCGAGCGATCGAGAGGGAGGGAGGGAGGGAGGGGGGGACAGGAGAGAGAGGGAGGGAGGGAGGGAGAGAAGAGCGGGGGACCGAGGAGGGAGGGAGGGAGAGGAAGGCGGAGGGGAGCGAGAGGGGGGAGGGAGGGAGAGAAGGGGAGGCGATCGAGAGGGAGGGAGGGAGGGAGGGAGGGGAAGGCGCGCGATCGAGAGGGAGGGATGGAGGGAGGGAGAGAAGGCGAGCGATCGAGAGGGAGGGAGGGAGGAGGGAGAGAAGGCGAGCGATAGAGAGGGAGGGAGGGGGGAGGTGAGAAGAAGGGGCGAGCGGAGGCGAGGGGGGAGGGAGGGAGGGGGGAGAGAAGGCGGAGCGATCGGAGGGAGGGAGGGAGGGGGGAAAAGAAGGCAGAGCGATCGAGAGGGAGGGAGGGTGGAGGGGGAGAAGGCGAGCGATCGAGAGGGAGGGGGGGGAGGGGGAGGGAGGGAGAGAAGGCGTGAGGGGAGCGAGAGGGAGGGAGGGAGGGAGGGAGGGGAAGGCAGCGATCGAGGGGAGGGAGGAGGGAGGGGGAGAAGGCGAGCGATAGAGAGGGAGGGGGGAGGGAGAGAAGGCGAGCGATCGAGAGGGAGGGAGGGAGGGAGGGAGAGAAGGCGAGCGATCGAGAGGGAGGGAGGGAGGGAGGGAGAGAAGGCGAGCGATCGAGAGGGAGGGAGGGAGGGAGAGAAGGCGAGCGATCGAGAGGGAGGGAGGGAGGGGGGGGAGAAAGGGGAGCGATTCGAGGGGGAGGGAAGGGGAGGAGGGGGATCGAGGGGAGGGAGGGAGAGAGAAGGCGAGCGATAGAGAGGGAGGGAGGGGGAGAAGGCGAGCGATAGAGAGGGAGGGGGAGAAGGCGAGCGATAGAGAGGGAGGGGGAGAAGGCGAGCGATAGAGAGGGAGGGGGAGAAGGCGAGCGATAGAGAGGGAGGGAGGGAGAGAGAAGGCGAGCGATAGAGAGGGAGGGAGAGAGAAGGCGAGCGATAGAGAGGGAGGGAGAGAAGGCGAGCGATAGAGAGGGAGTGAGAGAGAAGGCGAGCGATAGAGAGGGAAAGAAAGAAAGAAAGAGGGAGAGAAAGAAAAAGATTTCTATGCCTCTCTGTTTTAGGCTTTTTGTGTGTTTTGTCAGAGGTGTGTAACCTCTTTGTATCACCATATTTATAATGTGAAAAACATTTTAAAACAAAAAGCAACAAAATAAAAAAGGGAACAAAAAGTTTTCTTAGCTTCTTCTTGACCCAGAGCAAACATCCCCCCGAAATGCAGCGGGTTCCTGCAGATGCCAAGTGTGAAACAGCCCGTAGATAGATTTTCGGCAGCTCCATTCACAGCAGAGTAAGGTTCTCATGCCGCCCACCTCTCCGACACTGGATCTTCAATTGAATGTTTTTGGCAGAAACGGATAAATCTCTGAAAACAATGTGGATTCAGTGTCCTCTGCAGATTTGTTTGTATTTCTGCAATAAATTAAAAGGAGATCATCTCTGCTCCTCGGCGGCCATGTGTTCGGCATTGAGGCCTTTGTTCGGATTCTGCCCGGGCAGCCCTGGAATCCTTCCAGACTTCAATTGGATAAGCAAAGGCAAGAGATTTGGAGTTAATGAACATTGTCCTATAAATAGAGCCGCTCCGTGCAGTTTTTGGAAGCGAAGCCCCGTTCTTCTCATGCAACTCCTGAAATGTCAGGCTCCAGATTGCGTTACCGCCACCCCGGACAGCTCTGCTATTGTAACACTCTGTGCCCTCAGGGTCTCCAATGTCCTGACCTTTAAGAATCTCTTGTGCTGGGAACACATATAGCACTTGGAGAGTTCAGAGACCAGTATCGTGTCATTTATGACGTGCCAACTGCAGGCGGAGCAGGTTTTCATCAGAGCACAAATAAGATGTGGGCAGGCGACCAATTTCCAGTCTTTCACAGAGATGTGGCCAGCACAGGTGTCACTTTTATTTCCCAATTTATACTTCCTTCCCATATACTGAGCCAATGGAAACTACATCAAGACCATAAATGTTTTATTAAAAAACGCAAGACTGTTATAGTCATTCCAAGGCAGTCAAAATTCTATGCGAATTTCAGCGCTCTAAATCTGCTGCATGGTTCACAGATCAAATTCTGACTACCAGTAGCCACCACTAAGGGGAGCTCAGGAGCTTACTGCATACAGCTTTGTTTGGTGGTGAGCTCCCCCTTGAGGTGGCTGCCGGTAGCCATTACCATAATAATGCTCTACTTACTTGAAGATTTTTAAGTGGTCTGTAAGTTCTGGAATGGAGGTGATGTCGCCCTAAAATAAAAAAAAAAGAAAAATTCAATATATTAAAAAAAAAGTGTAGTAAATAAAGCTGCCCTCTGGTATGCACCAGATGCCAAAAATGGAAAACCAGAAGTGCAATTACCCATTCATTCACCACTATAACATTAAAGGGTTCGTCTCATCTAGAGCAAAATCTGTCCCTATGCCTTAACAGGGCATCTGGCCATCACAGAGAGGGTCCACCACTTGGTCTCCAGCCATAACTCCCTGCCCTGGTCCCATGTAACTTCTCATTTTGCAAATAACGAACATTGCGTTTCATAGTAAAGTCATCTCTTTGTCTAGAACAGTGGGAGCAAACTTAAAGGAATTCTATCTCCATATATTTTTGTTTTTTACCCATTAAAACCAGACACTGATCCATATTCTTTTCTTCTTAGCCGTTTTTATTTCCTGACTGTAGATTTTCTATTTCTGTTGTCTCTATAGGATTAAGGGGGCGGTCATCTTGCCTGAACGGCTTTAAACAGCGTTTAGAGAGCTGCTTTACTGCAGATAAATGGACATAGGAGCCTGTGAACAGGAGCAGACCCATTGACTTCTATAGGAGAGTGTTGTGAGCATGCTCTGTGACCTGTGAAGAAGTCACTGTGCATGGAGGGGGAACTGTGATAACACAGGATCCATCATTCACAATAGGAGATATCTATACACATTGGTGTCACCTTTCAGTGTAATCCTACCTGTGCTGATAATAAGGAGACTGCGGAGAAGTGATCTCTACAGAACAGGAAGTGTGAGACTATTATTAGGCCTAGTGGCCAACGTGAAGAATTTTTAAACAATATTGATAGCGATATGGAAAATGTAATAAAAATTATCGCCCAAAATTCTTAAAAACTAGTTAAGTAATAGGTTCACTTCTGACGCCCAAATTCCCCTTTAAGGGGGTTTTTAAAACCCCGATGGAATTTATAAGCTAATGGGGTCTGTCGGAATTCTTTGGCATCTGTAACAGACCCCCCTCTACATCTTGGATCAGTTTTAAATCAGTATTATATAGATGGCAAGTATTAAATAATACACTTCCCTTAAGGGGTTGTCTCACTACACTGATTTGTCCTGTTTTCTTGGTTTCATTTTGAATTCAAGGGCGTGTTTTTACTGGCTTTACTGGTGCAGTAGAAGCCAGGTCTGTGCTTTTAAAAAACCAGTGTGGCACCCTTCAGGAGAGATAAAAAGGGTTTCTGTAACTATAGCCCCAGTGGGCACCCCAATCAGGTTTAGCTCAAAAAAGTCTGTAACTATAGCGCCCATGCTGGCGAAAAATCAGGAGAGATTAAAAAGGTCTGTAGTTATAGCAAACGTGCGGGCAGCCTATAGGATAGCTCAAAAAAGCTGTAACTATAGCGACCGTGTGGCAGAAAATAGGAGAGTTAAAAGGGTCTTAGCTATAGAACGCGTGGCAGCCTATGAGGATAGATCAAACCGGTTTGTAGTATAGTCCCCGGAGGAGTGATGCAGCCCTAAAGAGGGGATATCAGGAATAGGTAGGACATGGTAATGGACAATATTGCAAAGTGATTGTTTTTGCAAGATCTTTAATATAAAAAGCAGCAATCCTTGTAGTGAGACAACCCCTTTTGCAATTATGGTGATGCCATGAGCTCCCAATTATACCCAAGCTCAAACATTGCGGGTTTGGGTTTGGAAAACAGAATCCACCCTTTTGTCAGACACAACCCTGCGCTTACCCCCAGTTGGTCATTTTGATCCACAATGCAATGCTCTCCATAACCAGCACTATTACGCTTTAGACATGAATGGAGAACAAAATAGGATTCAGCGTTACATATGTAACAAGATATTGCCTATGAATGCTAAAGCACCCATCCTCCACCTGTGGCTGCAGCTGTCCGGGCATGCTGGGAGTTGTAGTTTTACACAGATGGAGTATGACTGCTGTAATAGGAACTATATTAAAAGAAAAAATTAAAAATTCTTTTGCCGTCCTCACTGTGTAGAAGGGGTTTAGAGGAAGGGGGAGGTTTTGGGAAGGGATGGCAGCTTTACACTAAGGATCTGGCAGAACACACTGTCTTTATGAGAACCTGACCTTTAACATTCATTAGCTTATTGTTTGGAAAGACAACCCTGCCAGCAGCAGCCTGACACATGGAGCCGTGTACATAGAGCGGAGGAATCCAGCTCATAGGAGCAGGGAGCCTATGGGACTGACATAGAAGGTGACGAGCGCGCCGGGGATGGTGCCAGATATAGCTGCTGACGACACGTGATCAGCCAGAGACAGGAGACGAGCACATCGGCCGCCAGTCACTGAGGAGTGCAGGGGCTTTGCCCAAAGTTTTAGAATTGCTTAAAGGGACTTTCCAAGACTTTAAAAAAAAAATTAAAAATAAAACTCCCTCCCACCTCACTAGAATAGAAAAATTACCACATACTTACCTCTCCCATCACCACCGTTCCAGAGCTCCAGTCTTGCCCCTCGATCCCTCATTGAGGACATCACGTTCATGGATCACATGAAGCTGCAGCCAATCACCGGTCTCTGTGGTCACATGCCGACTGCCGAGGCCATCGTTTGGGTTTTTACGATCTGTGATCTATGAACGTGATGTCATCAGTGAGGGAACACTGGAACAGTGGGGAAGGAAGAGGCGAGTATGGGTTACTTTTCTATTTTAGCACAATGGGTGGTGGTAGGGAGGTGCTAAAATCGAAAAAGAAAAGTTTTGGAAAATCCCTTTAACAAAAAATCCCCGGGAAAGGGGTTGTTCACTACATTGATTTATTGTTTTTTTTGGGTTTCATTTT
The DNA here is from genome assembly GCA_025379985.1 of Phyllomedusa bahiana. Lineage (NCBI taxonomy): Eukaryota > Metazoa > Chordata > Amphibia > Anura > Hylidae > Phyllomedusa > Phyllomedusa bahiana. Next base: position 211,823 of record JAODAL010000240.1, read on the forward strand.
GAAGTGGGGGGCTGTTTATGGCTTCCATAGGTGGTAAAAACCCAGGTTGTAGCTTAAAAACCCTGCGCTGGCAGCCTATCAGGAGAGATAAAAAACAGGTTGTAGCTTAGTGACCAGCCCCGGCAGTATCGGGGAGAGATAAAAACGGTCTGTGCTATAGAAAACCAGTGCTGGAGCCTATCAGGAGAGACGAACAGGTTGTAGCTTTTTGCAACCGTGCTGGCACCCTATCGGAGGGGCCCCGAACAGGTCTGTAGCTATAGAAACCCCAGTTCCCGGCAGCCTTAGGAGAGATCAAACAGGTCTGTAGCTTACAACCAGGCTGGCAGCCTTCAGGAGGACCGAAAGGGTCTGTAGCTATAGCAACCAGTGCTGGCAGCCTATCTGGAGAGATTAAAAAGGTCTGTAGCTATAGGCCCAAGGGCTGATGCAACCCATACAAGGGGGATTCTCGGAATAGGTAGGACATGTTAAGGACACTATTACAAAGTGATTTGTTTTTGCAAGATCTTTAATAAAAAGCAGAAATTTCCCTGTGTGGAAAACCCCCTTTAACCAATTCTACTTACTATGGTGTCCCCGGGTTGATTGCTAAGGGCTTAAAAATCGACTTGAGGCCCTTAACAAATGGCTTTAAAAACGACTGGAGTCCGCGGAGTCTTTCTAATTTACAAATGACTTGAGCTGAGGCCTTAACAACCGGCTTAACGACTGTTGCGACTTTACACGCGTAAATTATGGTCCCCCAGTGAAGGGAAAAGGGGTCCCCCAGTAAGTTAATTTTCGCCCCCCAAGGTGGGTTTTATATTTATATATCTCCCCCTAGGGAGGTGTGTAGTTTGTATGTCCCCCAGCAGGTTTATAGGCGGTTATTGTCCCCCGCAGGTTATGGGCAGGTTTTTGATCCCCCCGAGGTATTAGGAAGTTATGGATCCCCCAGGGGTTTATAGGAAGTTTGGTCCCCCAGTAGGTATTTTTAGGGAAATTATGGTCCCCCAGAGGTTATAGGCGGTTTTGGTCCCCCCGCAGGTATATAGGAGGTTTGGTCCCCAGCAGGTATTAGGCGGTTTTGGTCCCCCCCGCAGGGATATAGGCAGGTTTGGTCCCCCAGCAGGTATATAGGAGGTTTAGGTCCCCCCGCAGGTATATAGGCAGGGTTTTGGTCCCCCAGGGATTAGGCGGTTTAGGGGCCCCGCAGGTATATAGACAGGTTTAGGTCCCCCCGAGGTATATAGGAGGTTTGGGCCCCCGCAGGTATTAGATAGCTTTTAGGCCCCCAGCAGGGATATAGATAGCTTATGGCCCACAGCGGTATATGATGCTTAAGGCCCCCCGCAGGTTTTAGATAGCTTTAGGCCCAGAGTGTTTTTTTAGGTAGTTATAGGCCTCCGCACATTGTAGGTTGATTATAGCTCCTCCTGCACGTATATAAGTGATAATAGTCCCCCCCTGCCCTATAACAATAGTAACAGCCCCCCCCCTGCACAATAACAATAATAATAGCCCCCCCCTGCAATATAAAAAATATATAACAGCCCCCCTCCCTGCACATATAACAGTAGATAACAGCCCCCTCCCTGCACATAAACGTAGAAATAGACCCCCAGCATGAATAGCGTAAATTTAAAACCTGACAGCACTTACCTGACCTCGCTCCCTGCCGCTGTCGCTGTCGCTGTCGGTGCTCCCCGGGTTTTTCTTCAGCGGGGTGAGTACCGGCGCGCGCGGGAGGGTGACGCGCCGCCCCCTGGGTGTGAACTCCCGCTGGGCACGATTATCCCCGGGCTCTTGCTCGTGAAGATTAAAAAATTTGTGCGTCCGGCGGAGAATACAGTTGTCCCCCCACGCTGCCGTCCCAAGGTCCTAAACCCCTAAGCCCATGCTTAGCGACTGGTAGCGGCTTAGGACCCTAACGATCGGCGGCGGCGGCGTATAGCGGCGGCGCCGGGGACTAACTATGAGGGGGGAGGGAGTTAAATTCTCTGTGGCTTTTTGCACTCCATCAGAAGCTAAGGTGCAGTTGTAGAGGGGGCCTGCCCGGTGTCCCCCCCCTTTTGGCTGAAATTAAGGTCCCGGAGTCCTCTTTAAAAAGGATATACCTTTTATTTCCAAGGATGTGCAATAACATTGGATCAGCAGGGACTGGATCATAGAGAATAAAGGTCTCTCTGGAGTTTTGTCTATTGAATCACTGCTCCTGTTCCCCTGTGGTCCATTAAAGTGAATGGGGCGGTGCTCCAGTTTCCTCCACAGTTGGTGAGCCATTCCCAAAAAAATCTAAGAAGCCCTAAATACACAAAGGTGTTGATCATAACTAGAAAAAAACAAGTCTTCCAAAAACAGCGCCACCCCAGTTCACAGGTTGTGTATGTTATAGCGGCCCAGTCCTATTCCTTTCTATAGAGCTGAGCCGCAGTACCAGACACAACCCATAGACAGATGTGGCGCTGTTCCGTGGAGAAATTAGTCACAAATATCTCATCTTGCTCAACCCAATTAACAAATGACGTAGCCCCTCAGGATTAGTTGGCCTCTTGACAGATGTAGAAGTGATGGCATATCACAGCTTAACCAGTTGATTTTAGGAAAACCGGTGCATAAAAATCTTACCAAAATGGTTGAGGTCTTTCCTCCCTCTAGGGTGATCTCCAGATCTGACAGAGCGGCATCAACCTCATCGATTTCTTTATCACTGTTGTTATAATGGATCTCTGATGACATCATGGACAGCTTGTTTATATGATACTGCAAAAAAGAAGGACAAATAACAAGTCGATACCTTCTACCATCACCTCAGTATAGGGGTTACCATCCATACAGATGGAGCAGAGTTGAGTGAATCATTTAGGACCACTTATGTTATGAGGACTAGGGGTCAAGTCTATAGGGCACATGTGTTAATCAATTCCAGCCCATCTCATGGCCCTGAGAGCCCAGACTGGACACAGAAGGCTGGCTCTACACTTTCCCTGTAGAGCGCTTGGCAGATGTAGTACCATCAGCTCAGAGAGTGGGCGCCATCTTGGATTCTGAGCTCCGATTGCCTTCTCTATTGGGCACACAAGGCTGTTGCCCAGTGGCCCCAGGAGTATATGGGGCCGCGACCAGTCAAAAGTATGTTCTACGAATCCAGAGCACATGCCTGGGATCCCCGGCTCGACGTTCTTCTTTAACGTTTTGTGCGTCCTCTCGATGCCATTGGCTTCCTGCCCGGCCAATTAGTCTTGAAGGTTGCGAGAGGCAAGTTTACATTTTTTCTATTACAATTGAAGGAGCCACTAAGGATGAGGGCCCTGCCTACCTAGGTTCCTACATACCTTCATACAGCTTTGCCTGCCTACCCTACAGTACCTGAAGCCTTATCTAGCAGTAGCCCTACCTACTGGCAGTATACCCATCTGCCTAGTGGGGGGGGACCTACCTTCCTACTTGCCCAAGGGAGACATACCTGGTGTGATGCCATGTGCTTGGGCAAGTCCCAGTGAACGGCTTTGCCCAGGGGCCCCCAGTCTCTTACAGTTGGTGGCACAACTCTGACAGCCCTACCCAGGCCCTCTAGCCACCCTCCAAAGCCTTTTGAGGGAGCCCTTTGAGGGCAACCATAACATTGATATAGCCCTTTGTAAAAATGAGATGAACCCCTTGGCTGCTGGACCATAATAGGCTATTTATCACAGATCTACTGCTCTAGAACATATGGAAAGATACACTGTCCAAAAGACCTCGAGTATCTGGAAGCCGGCCAGATACACACTTTGATCTTGAAGATATTTGTTGGGTCATATGTGCGGTTCCCACAATCCCGTCCCCCTCTTCCCAACTACACGGCAGCACAGCAATACCAGCACTTTTCCGCTGTGTTTGCAGCTCTTCTCCTAACAGACACAAACCAGCTACAGATGTTCTACAAAAGCGCTGACCTCCTACCGGCGAAAGGATATTAGAGAATCCACAGGAATTATCTCCCATCTACCCCGAAGACAAAGACATTCCCACTAGATCCTCAGCAGAAGGTGGGCGCGAGGTGCAGGAACATGGTCTGCATCCAAAAAAAACCCACCAGAGATGTGGTTGGGCGAAGCCCAAAGGAAGCAGAGACACAAGGAACGTATAATGCGATTGTACTATGGTCATGTCCAGTGGTTTGGTCAAGTTGAGGGTCATAGTGCTCTATGTATAGAGTATAATAGTCATATCCAGTGGTCGGGTCAAGTTGAGGGTCATAGTGCTCTATGTATAGAGTATAATAGTCATATCCAGTGGCCGGGTCAAGTTGAGGGTCATAGTGCTCTATGTATAGAGTATAATAGTCATATCCAGTGGACGGGTCAAGTTGAGGGTCATCGTGCTCTATGTATAGAGTATAATAGTCATATCCAGTGGCCGGGTCAAGTTGAGGGTCATCGTGCTCTATGTATAGAGTATAATAGTCATATCCAGTGGTCGGGTCAAGTTGAGGGTCATAGTGATCAATGTATAGAGTATAATAGTCATATCCAGTGGTCGGGTCAAGTTGAGGGTCATAGTGCTCTATGTAAAAAGTATAATAGTCATATCCAGTGGTCGGGTCAAGTTGAGGGTCATAATGCTCTATGTATAGAGTATAATAGTCATATCCAGTGGCTGGGTGAAGTTGAGGGTCATAGTGCTCTATGTATAGAGTATAATAGTCATATCCAGTGGTTTGATCAAGTTGAGGGTTTCAGTCTTCTATGAATAGAGAAGAATCGAATTGTACAATGGTCATATCAGGTGGTTGGTCGTGTTGGGTTCTATGTATACAGTATGATAGATGTATACAATGGTCATACTCAGCAGGAGGATCATGTTGGGAATTGTAGTGTACAATGACCATTTTTATGTTGGGGGTCATAGTGCTCTATACATACAGTAGATTAGAATTTTCTTTTGGTCTTATCCAGTGGTCGGGTCATGTTGGGGGTTGTAGTGTTCTATGTATAGAGTATAATATAACTGTGTTATTGTCATGTCCAAGGGAATGTCATGCGGGGTGTTGTCGTTTTTTCATTTATAGAGTGTAATAGAATTGACATATAGTTATGTCCAGTGGTCGGGTGATGTTGAGAGTTGTAGCAATCGATGTACACGTGTATATTAGAATTGTATTCTGGTCACATCCTTTGGTTTGGTGATGTTGGGGGTTGTAGTGTTCTATTTATAGTGTATAATGAGATTGTATGCTGCTCATGTCCCTTGGTTGGGTGATGTTGGGGGTTGTAGTGTTCTATTTATAGTGTATAATGAGATTGTATGCTGCTCATGTCCCTTGGTTGGGTGATGTTGGGGGTTGTAGTGTTCTATGTATAGGTTATAAGAGAACTGTATTTGGTTTGTTCTTGGGGGGTGATGTAGTTTCTATGTTAGCGTATAATGAATTGTATTCTGTCTGTCCTTTGGGTTTGGGGATGTTTTGGGGGGTTGTAGTGTTCTATTTATAGTGTATAATGAGATTGTATGCTGCTCATGTCCCTTGGTTGGGTGATGTTGGGGGTTGTAGTGTTCTATGTATAGCATATAATGAGATTGTATTCTGGTCATGTCCCTTGGTTGGGTGATGTTGGGGGTTGTAGTGTTCTATGTATAGCATATAATGAAACTGTATTCTGGTCATGTCTCTTGGTTGGGTGATGTAGTATTCTATGTGTAGAGTATCATGAGATTGTATTCTGGTCATGTCCTTTGGTTTGGGTTGGATTAAGTTTTTATTCTATGTAGATAATGAGATTGTATTCTGCATGTCCCTTGGTTTGGTGATGTTGGGTTTTAGTTTCTATGTGTAGAGAATAATGAATTGTATTCTGTCTTTTTCCCCTTGGTTGGGTGATGTTGGGTTTTTAGTTACTATGTATAGGAATATGAGAGTGTATTCTGTTCTGTTTTTGGGTTTGGGTGATGTTGGGGGTTGTGGTGTTCTATGTATAGCGTATAATGAGATTGTACTCTGGTCATGTCCTCTGTTTGGGTGATGTTGGGGGTTGTAGTGGTCTATGTATAGCGTATAATAAGATTGTATTCTGGTCATGTCCTTTGGTTGGGTGATGTTGGGGGTTGTAGTGTTCTATGTATAGCGTATAATGAGATTGTATTCTGGTCATGTCCTTTGGTTGGGTGATGTTGGGGGTTGTAGTGTTCTATGTATAGCGTATAATGAGATTGTATTCTGGTCATGTCCTACAGATAAAATGTTGTATTCATTAGCTATAAAATTTCTCTTTCAGGTTGAAGCTACCCCGAAAACCACCCCTACCCGAGTCTGGGAGCCCCGCTACGTGCCTGTAGGATTACACACTTGCTGTGTGTGAGTCATAGTATCAGATGTCCCCGACCAGAGAGACCATTAATGAAACTTTGTGAATCAGCAGTATGGCCGACAGCGTCCCGAGCCGTATAGCATTGCAGCGGGTCGCCGGAGTACATTCCCAGACGCTGCGGGGAACTAGAAACACTGATATATGAGCTTTGCAAGTCTGAATCATCGTCCAGGAGAGAAAACTCCAGACATTGGGAATAACTCCACTCACTTACTAACAAGCTTTGCATCATGCGAGGGCTGGGGCTTTAATGAGTCCTTATAGTACGTCCGCTGTGCGCGGATAATTTCATTGATTTAGGGTCGAGAGATGAAAGGAAACGACTCCACCCTTCCATCTCGCTTATAAATAGCGAGGGCGCCCTAAGAGCTCCAGCAGCTGCGCAAGAAAAACAGATCCCGTTTCACATCGACAGAGGACGACAACAGGAAATGCAACCGCGTTCCCAGATCAGATGTCCGAGGCGCAGAAGCCACCGAGGGGACCATTCAAAACTCACTTTTTACGATCTGTATTTTTAGCAGGTGAACAGCAGCCGGCTTACAGAATAGACGGATTAACCCCATATCTTACACGGTCGGGCCCTGCTCCAGTCCCATACCTTCCAAGGGTCCCTATTTTGGAGGGACAGTCCCTATTTTTAACCCTTGTCCCTCTGTCCCTCTTAGCTCTATAAATGTCCCTCTTTTTCATTTAGGAAATAGATTTGCATTAATAAACTGACTATCTAGCTTTAAAAAGTATCTGATTGCTTGCTCGCTGTATATTACATAGCAATTTACTTAATATTTCATCACTGGATACAAAGCGATCCTGAAAATGTGTCCCTTTGAAATGTGTCTAAAATGGTAGCATATGTGTGTTTGGGCGTGGTTAGAGGCGTGTCTTGGTAGGATGTCATGGGTTTGGGCGTGGTTAGAGGTGTGGCCTAATGTGTCCCTCTTTGCAATCTCTAAAAGTTGGGAGGTATGCAGTCCCCTCAGCCCTCCCATGGACTGTACCAGAGGCGTAACTTCCATCTCTTGGGCCCTGGTGCGAAAAGTGAAATGGGGCCCCCCAGTTAGCATGCACCATTTACAATGCTAGTATCTTCTTATGTGGCAGGAGGGCTTTTGGGCCCCCCCTGGCTGCAAGGCCCGGTAGCGGCTGCTACCTCTGCACCCCCTGTAGCTACGCCCCTGGACTGTACAGAAGTTTATATGCCCCTAGTGACTCTCTCTCTAGAATGACCATATTCCCTTATAGAGCCTACGGAACAGTTGTCCCGATGACACCAACAGGCTTTTTTTCTGGTGCCCCAACTTCAAATTAATGTAAAGTTATTATAATCATATGTTCAATATTACTCTTAAAGGGGCCACTCTCACCACACTGATTAAATATGTAGGCAAAATGAAATAAAAAAAAGACCATTACCTAATACGTTGCTGTTCTGATTTTGATTCTCCTCAGAGGTAGAGCAGGTCATATTGTCTGCCTGTGTACAAAAGCTTCCCTAAGTTACAGACCACCTCTCTCTGCTCTAGCCGTGGCCGGATGGTGATATCGCTTCCTGCTGTGTCTTATCAGCAGCACAGGAGCTTGTTTATGTTTCTTACCGAAATTAAAAGGGGTTGTCTCACTACAAGGATTGCTGCTTTTTAAGTTAAAGGTCTTGCGAAAACAAGTCACTTTGCAATATGTGTCCATTAGCAGTGTCCTACGTATTCCTAGATATCCCCTCTTGTATGGGCTGCATCAGCTCCTCAGGTCGCTATAGATAAAGACCTGTTCTATCTCTCATGATAGACTGCCAGCACTGGTTGCTATAGCTACAGACCTGTCTGATCTCTCCGGATAGGCTGCCAGCACTGGTCGCTATAGCTACAGACCTGTTTGATCTCTCCTGATAGGCTGCCAGCACTGGTTACTATAGCTACAGACCTGTTCTCTCTCTCTCATGAAAGGCTGCCAGCACTGGTTCCTATAGCTACAGACCTGGCTTCTACTGCAGTCTAGTAGAAGCCAGTAAACACGCCCCTGAATTCAAAGTGAAACCAAGAAAACAGGACTGAGGTGAGATGAGTCAACATAGTGAGACAACCCCTTCAACCCTTTAGATATCTGTAGCCTTGTGTTCTGCTATTTAAAGCCTTCCATCACCAATGTCCCTCAAACAGGCTCAGCTAGGAATAGAAGAAGTGATATGCCAATAACTGCTTTAGAACTTCCCCCAGCCTGAGCAGGAAGCGGGAGCCTGAAGCTGTAGACCCTCCCCCAGCCTGAGCAGGAAGCGGGAGCCTGAAGCTGTAGACCCGCCCCCAGCCTGAGCAGGAAGCGGGAGCCTGAAGCTGTAGACCCGCCCCCAGCCTGAGCAGGAAGTGGGAGCCTGAAGCTGTAGAACCGCCCCCCAGCCTCAGCAGGAAATGGGAACGTGAAGCTGTAGAACCGTCCACAGCCTGAACAAGAAATAGGAGTCTGAAGCTGTAGAACCACCGCACCTATAGCCTGAACAGGAAGAGGGAGCCTGAAGCTCTAGAACCATCCAAAGTCAAAACTGTAAGTGGGAGCCTGAAGCTGTAGAACAACTCAAAGTCTGAGGTTAACTATGAAGAGCAGGCTATGTGAAACATCAGTCAAATCACTAGACTTGTCAGGGTCTAGTAATGACATCAACCAGAGGAGAGACTTTTACTACATTGACTCAATGGAGAACAGGCACCTCCAGTAAGCCAGGAAGAGAACCCAGATGTTCAGGGGAGCAGATAGCCCAGAGTTTGGGAGAGAAAGCGACAGGGGACAACTAGGTAAGTATTAGGTTTTTCTACCACCTTGGCCCCAATGGAATATAGGTTTTTATTTTACTGGACAACCCCTTTAAGTGAGGTCTACTAACGCATCTACCAGGCTCTAACTGCACCCAGTTAGGAAGTGACCATCTACCGTAGACCAGGATAATTCAACCTTGTTATTTTATGGGGAGTTTTTAATTTTTTTTTACGTATGCATGAATTACAGTAAAAGATTTGAACTAAAAGAAGCAGAGCACTGAAGGCAGCCATTGAGTACATAACAAAAATAACCTTTACGTTACAAACAAAAGGAAAAGTTCAAGAATTACAAAAACAAAAAATAGTTTTTGCCAAATGTACAGTTTAGGATTTGCAGAGCTCAGCATAGCTGCAGGAAGCGTATCGGTCCCAAGACCAGTTCTCAGATGTGCCGTGCACTCCCTGCCAGGAGCGGTTCAGAGACCCTGCGTGCACAGATTTTACTAGACAAAATAATATTTAGAAGGACTGAAGATCTCTTCCCCTTAACAGCAGGCCAGGGGCTCTCCAGACAACGGGCTGCCGTGTCCTTTCCCAGACACAAGGGTGAAAAAAATAAAAAAGTGAAAAATTCAGACCCGGCGGCCTCCTCGTCCACCCACCTGCAGAGCGGCGAACATCATCATCTCCTCCTCCGTACACTCGATCTCCTCCAGCAGGATGGACCATTTTGCTTGTTCAAAGAGCTGGTTGATGCGGATGGCGTCATGCTAAAAACACACAAAAAACATACCCCAAAAACACAACAGATCTATAGGACTCTTGCAGAGAACACAGATGTTCATTTCTCTCTGAACTCTTCATTTTTTGTCTGACAGAAGACTAAAGGGGGCAGGGCTAAAAATAGAGGAATGGGGGAGAGCTCCTGCTGCAGCCAGATGCCTTACAGTTAAGAGGAGCTTGTGAGGAGAGCAGGACTCTTATGGGATACATAGAATTTATTACAGTTTTTGTTGTAATAGGAGACAGAGTAAGATCGGAGAGGAGAATATTACAAGACAAGTTGTTTCTGATAGGCGTAAAAAAAACAAACAAAAACCTAATATTGTAATGACTAAGCTGGTGAGATACATACTAACTCAAATTATTATTAGATCTGAAAACCTCCCATTATCACAGCCCCCACTTTGCAATAACATTTGCCAATCGGTTTATCTGGAATTTAGAGTGGGAGCAGGGGCGTAGCTACAGGGGGTGCAGAGGTAGCAGTCGCTACCTGGCCCTGCAGTTTGAGGGGGCCCAAAAGCCCTCCTGCCACATAAGGAGACACAAGCATTTTAAGTGGCACATGCTAGCTGGGGGCCCCGTTTCACTTTTTGCAGTAGGGCCCAGGGGCTTCAAGTTACGCCCCCCCCAATTAGGACAGGAATCAATGAGAATAAGGACAATCCCTGTACAGCGCTGCAGAATAGGATGGCGCTATATATATATATGAATAAAATAAATTTGCGATTACATTCGCATTAGTGTCCCTTTGGTCTCATTTTGTACACATCTGCTGAGCTTAGGGGTCATCAGTACTCATTTTTGCTGAGGGAGTATTAAAAAAAACAAAACAAAACTGTGTCTTGCAGAACGTAGGTAGTGGTTACTAGTTTATGGTCCCTTGAATCTTGTTTTAGGAGTCTTCAGACATTCCTGATCAACCATAGTCATATCCTGGTCACACTTGATTTGCCTCAATCCATACATCACACCCTTATGGGGAAAATCATTTCTGTTTCATTTAAGAAGCAGATCCGCACCCAGATGCTTGCATTCCTATGTTGCATAGAGTTACAAAATTCAAGGGATGGCCTGGCCACAGAACCTTATAACCCCTTGGGGCAACTGATCCGTCATGATTCAGGTCTGGTGATTAAACCTGGGTCATTACCCATACCCCAATGGAAATGAAGAGTTTTGGGATCTAGGGAATGCCAGAGATCTTAAAGGGGGCGGGGGGTTATAAGATTAAAAACAATTTCACATAACCAATCTCAAAAAATGATATAGTCTGGGCCCCAACCACAAGATACAATCAAAGGACAAACCCCCAAAAAAAGTTAAACAAATTTCACAGAAAAGGAGGGAAAACCAAAGATATACTATATAAAAATATCCTGTCCTATCCCTACTATATACAAATATATATACATACACACACACACATATATATATACATATATATATATACACTCACCGGCCACTTTATTAGGTACACCTTTTCCAACTGTCGTTAACACTTAATTTCTAATCAGCCAATTCACATGGCGGCAACTCAGTGCATTTAGGATGTAGACATGGTCAAGACAATCTCCTGCGTTCAACCGAGCATTCAGTATGGGGAAGAAAGGTGATTTGAGTCCCCTTTGAACGTGGCATGGTTGTTGGTGCCAGAAGGGCTGGTTGAGTATTTCAGAAACTGCTGATTCCTGGGATTTTCAGCACAAAACCATCTCTAGGGTTTTACAGAGAATGGTCGAAAAAGAAAAAAACATCCAGTGAGCGGCAGTCCTGTGGGCGGAAATGCCTTGTTGATGCCAGAGGTAAAGGAGAATGGGCAGACTGGTTCGAGCTGATAGAAAGGCAAAAGTGATCAAATAGCCACCCGTTACAACCAAGGTAGGCAGAAGAGCAAACTCTGAACGCACAGTACGGCGAACTTTGAAAACAGATGGGTACAGCAGCGGGAAGACCACCCCGGGGGCCACTCCTTTCAGTAAGAACAGGAAACTGAGGCTCCAATTTCCCCAAGTCATCGAAAATTGGACAGTAGAAGATTGGAAAAAAACGTTGCCTGGTTGATGAGTCTCGATTTTCTGCTGCGACATTCGGATGGTAGGGTCAGAATTTGGCGTCAACAACATGAAAAGATGGATCCATCCTGCCTTGTATCAACGGTTTCAGGCTGGTGGTGGTGGTGTTCATGGTGTCGGGAATATTTTCTTGGCCTTTTTGGGGCCCCCTTGGTACCAATTGGGCATCGTTGCAACGCCTTGTGGAATCTATGCCACGAAGAATTGAGGCAGTTCTGAAGGCAAAAGGGGGTCCAACCCATTACTAGCATGGTGTACCTAATAAAGTGGCCGGTGAGTGTATATATATATAGCAATATATCCAATCAAAAATAACTGCTCCGACGCGCTTCCCCCACAAATTAGTGGGTTTATCAAGGTAGCATTATCAATAATCCTCCTAGTTCATCTATATCCTTAGGCCCCGGTATACACACACACACATATATATTTACTTTAATTATTTTTATTATATAGTACATTTTTGGGTCTATAAGATTAGGAAAAAACATTGTTGCTTTCTTCCAAAAATAGCGCCACTATTGACTTCAAGGTAATATTCAAGGCCTGAGCTGCAGTACCGCACTTGGCCTGCTTACAAGAGTGGTGCTGTTTTTGGGACAAAGCAGCCATTTTTTATTAAGATACTTTAATTTTTATTTTTTAGCGGAGGTAGGCAGGGGGAAAAATATATATATATATATATATATATATATATGGATAATTTGACTCTATAATCTATCCCCCTACTGCTAAGTCTTTGAATTACCTTAGGATTCAAATCAAAGAAGCTGTGATACTTAAATCGAAGTAGTAAAGCATCATTTTCTTTCACATCCTGCTCCATAAGAGATCGGGAAGAGTCCAGCCAACTGCAGGGAAGAGAAGGAAAATAAAGAAATATAACCAAACAACAACAAAAAACAAACCAGAATAACAAAAACAATAGTAAAAGCAACAAACAACAATAGTAACAATAAACAGTAATAACAAAACGCGCAAACGTTTTTTAGATACTTACCCCTGATTTATTTTGGCTTTGTCAAGGAGAGTTTGTGGCTTGTACAATTTGGCAAGGATATCTGGAGACGTGATTGGGTGGCTGACGGCCACTATTCCAGGGTTGCCCTCTGACAAGGCGCTATCGCCAAACCATGCAGAAGTGGGTGAAAGAGGGCTGCCATCACGAGAGTCATACGTCGGGGTCATGGTCTTACTATACAAACCAGGACTGGAGTATATACTTCCTAAAGAAGACAAAAAATATAAAAAAAATTTTTTACCACATGTTCTAAAGTTTTGTAAAATATTTTTGAAAAATTCTAAAACCAACAAAAAAAAAAAAATGGACACAACACAAGTCAAGTGCCACATGCTACACGGGCCAGCAGATAATATACAAAAAGGTGGGAAAAACAAAGGGGTGAAGACAGGAGCAGAGACACAGAGGCAAAGAGAAGGACTCACCTTTGACGGGCCCAATGTATAGAACATCATTTCCTATAGAAAGTAGAGGAAAAGGAAAAAAGAAAGGAAATGAGACAGCCAGAGACAGCGAAGAACAGAGGAACGGGGCTCGGTCAGCAGAACAGATAGTTGGGGGGGGGGGGGGGGGTCATTCTGGGAGCCTATCACCATTTTCAACACCCCAAATTATAAGTATTTATTACAGCTATTCCTACGGTTGGGGTGTCCAAACTTTTTACAATAAGGAAGTCCACACTTAGGGTTAGGTATTCCCCCCCCCCCCCAATCGCTGGATCTAGAAGTAAGGTCCTAACATTTTCTTTCTACCCCATCTTTTACATCTGCTCTTGTGAAATTCCACATCACTTTGCAGGTCTGGATTAGCAAATGCCAGATTAAAGGGCTCTCTCTGCAGATAAAGCCTTTGGGATGGTTCGTCTATTGCTCTTTGTTATCAGCTGTCCTGTGATCATTGCTTTATCTCCCATATCTTCAGTGCAGAGAATCTCTACATACATTTAGACTGTGTTACTGTGGATATTTGGATTAGTGTTCCCTTTAGATGTTCATGGGTGTGTGTTTTGAGGGGAGGGGGGGGGGGGGTCCTATTAAATGGAATGGATTCTTTCCTCAAATATATTGTTTAAGCCTCTAATAGAAATCCACACCATAGATATAGATGGGAAACAACATAGGTATAAAATACGGGATATAAGATATTACAATAGGTATAAGATATCCTGCATCATACAGGTTATGGATATATGACCATAAAAGATACGGGATATAACAGATATAAGATCAAGAAAAGAAGATATATCCTGCATATTTTACACTATGGATATATTTTATACAGGATACAAGCTATAACATGGGTATAAGATACACTATATAACCATATGGTAAAATATACAGAATATAAAATCTAGAGGAAACCAGCCCACTGCAAGGAAGAGAAGTGAAATACAGTACATAGAATGAAAATAATAAACATCACAAAAATACAGAATATAGTGATAGCTCCTATATATATGTTACCCTATGATTATATCTTATATCCTGTATAATTTTTCCCTATGATTATATCCTGTATATTTTACCCTATGTTTATTTCCTGTATATGTTACCCTATATCATCTTATATCCTGTATATTTTACCGGATGATTAGATCTTATATCCTGTATATTTTACCCTATGATAATATCCTGTATATTTTACCCTATAGTTATATTTTATACATCCATAAGATATAAGATGCAGGATATCTTACCCATTGCTATATCTTATATATTGTACCATATGGTTATAAAAGTTATAGGTGTAAGATATAAGAAACCAGATATACCGTAGCAAAGGTATAATTTATCCTGCATCTTATAGCTTACAGTTATGTAACATATAACCTTAGGGTAAAATACACAGGATATAAGACATAACATAGTTATGAGATAATACAGCAAAAAAGATAAGATACAACATAGGTATAAGAAACAGCATATAAGATATAGCAGACGTATAAAATACAAAGCATCTTATAGCTATATAAAATATATAAAAAATATAAGGTACAGGATAGCAGATATAATATAGGTAAAAGCTGTAGAATATAACCATAGGCTATAATACACAGGACATAAGATATACCACAGGCATAAGGTGCAGGGAAGAAGATATAACATAGGTATAAAGTAAAGAATACAAGATATAACAGGTATAAGATACAAGATATAACAGATATAAAATACAGTAAATAAATTCTAGCATAGGTAGAAGATGGATAGAAAATACACAGTACAAGTAGACCTGGGTGGCATGACTTGCTATTACACTGCTGGCTCTTGGCCCTATACTGACCGGTCCCGGGGGTCAAGGGTCCATCAAGTTCCAGAATGTTCTCCTCTGTTGAATTATCTTCAATCTTTTTCTTTTTTTTTCTTTGTTGGATCTCTTGGTTTCCGGAGAAGTGACAGTTCCTCTGGATGTCTGATATCTGCCGGGAAATTATACATAGACTAAAAATTGACCTCTAGGGAAGTTAACATGGTGGCATATTGGACATTACCCAGCTTCACTAGATAGGGATAAAACTAGGAGAGCTGACAGGGAGTTTTTAAGTCAATCCCTGTATTCAGGGGTGTAGCTATAGTAGTCACTACCAGCCCAGGAGCCCGAGGGGGCCCAAATGCCCTTCTGCCACATAAGACGACACCAATGGCACATAGTATGAAGGGGGCCTTTTATAGATTTTGCATTAGGACCCAGAAGCTTTAAGTCATGCTTTCATCTGTATTTCCTCATCAAATAAATCTGTATCATCTTTTCTTAGGGATCATCATTGTACTGTTCCTCTGTTACGTCTCCTGGAAACGTATAAACGGAGATCTCAGTGTTCTCAATCTTCAGGTCAATGGGGGTGTGTCCCTAAACAGTTCAATCCAATCCAATGCTATTGACAGGAGGAATGGTAACACCCACTTGTCAATCGGTTTACACATTTCAAGGCAAAGTAATAGAGGAAGGGCCCGTCGCAGAGCGCTCACGAAAAATGCGTCGGACTTTGTATTTGTTTAGGAACACATGAATTTACTAAATCATGCCATAGAAGAGGGCAACCGAAGGGTTAACCTTTTAGGATTTTTTTTTTTTTTTTTTGTGGGAGGAGGGGGGGGGGGGGGTGTAAAATGCTCTTTCGAATTCGCTCTCTGTGACAGAAGTTGCTGAACCAAACAAGTATTTTATAACTCGCCAGAGATTGAGAAATCCCATTTTCAGAGCCGGGTCATTGGCCATGAACGCAAAGGACTTAAAAAGTTATGTATTTAAACTGGCAGCAAAAGGAATTTGTTGCCTGGCCCTGAAAAAATGCGCAGAGAACGGCCTTTTAAGGGGAAAGCAGATTTGCCGGCAGTTATGCAACATTTGACAGATGGAAGCACGAAGAGTTTAACTGCAGAAGAGACAAGAGACCGGCGATGGGGGGGGGGGGGGGGGGGACTGCTGACCCGGCGATCGCTGCAGTGTCAGGCGCCCGGTCTGTGCCCTGGATTGCAGGATTGTGAAAGAATGCGACACATCTGCCTAATAAACCCAATGCCAATCAGAGTCCATGTATGTCAAATGGCACCAGAGCAGGCACCGCTTCATTCCGCTTCAGGGGCCAATTGGGGCACAGCATAAGTCACATTCATAGATGTCACAAGATCAAAAGACACAAGGGAGATGGTTATTGGAGTAGTTAAAGGGTCTTTAAGTGGGTGACTTCCTCTCCCACAGGCCATCGTCTATGGATTATAGCTTGCAAATCATCCCAAAAACGTATGAACAATTGGGCCACATTAAACTCTTAAAGCCCGTCCACAAATGATGCTAATTAGTGTAAAAAATGGACAGAAGGGTCCTTTAAGTGGATGACTTCCCACTACCCCAAAAGGGCCACTCTTGTCTATGGGATAACATCTAGCATTGCAACTCAATCTAGCATCTGTTTATGGGATGGAGTTGCAATGCTACATATAATCCTATAGACAAGAGTAGCCCTGGTGGAGAAGGGGGAAGTCACCAATTTTAAAGGACCCTTCTATGCAAGTTCTTCACAATAATCCAAAATAATTTAGAATCTGTTTATGGGACGGAGTGGCAACGTTATATATAATCCCATAGACAAGAGTGGCCCTGGTTGGGAAAGGGCAAGTCACCAATATAAAGGACCCTAATATGTCATTTCTTCACAATAATCCAGCATCTGTGTATGGGATGCAGAAATGACATATTAGGGTCCTAGAAATTGTCGACTTGCCTCTACCCCACTAGTGTCCCTCTTATCTATGGAATTATATATAATATTGCAGCTCCATCCCATAAACAGATGCTGGATTATTGTGGATTATTATGAAGAAATGGCATGTAAGGGTCCTTTAAGTGAGTGACCTCCCCCTATCCCAACAGGGTCCCTCGTCTAAGGATTATACATGGCATGAAACAGTCCCATAAAAAGATACTGAACAATCTGGGCCACCGTTGTCTATGGTATTTTATACGTCATTAAAGCTCCGTCCCACAAATAGATGCTAAATTAATGTAATGAAAATGGCACAGAAGGGTCCTTTAAGTGGATGACTTCCCACTACCCCAACAGGACCACTCTTGTCTAAGGGATAAAATATAGCATTGTAACAATAATCTAGCATCAGTTTATGGGATGGAGTTGCAATGCTAAATATAATCCCATAGACAAGAGTAGCTCTGGTGGAGAAGGGGGAAGTCACCAATTTTAAAAAGGACCCTTATATGCAAGTTCTTCACAATAATCCACAATAATTTAGAATCTGTTTATGGGACAGAGTTGCAATGTTATATATAATCCCATAGACAAGTGTGGCCCTGGTGGGGAAGGGGGTGGTCACCAATATAAAGGACCCTTATATACCACTTCTTCACAATATTCCACAATAATCTAGCATCTGTTTATGGGATGCAGAAATGGAATACAAGGGTCCTAGAAATTGGTGACTTGCCTCTAACCCAGCAGTGCCCCTCTTATCTATGGAATAATATATAATATTGCAGTTCCCTCCCATAAACAGATGCTGAATTATGAAGAAATGGCATGTAAGGATCCTTTAATGGGGTTGCCTCCCTACAGGGATTGCTGCTTTTTATGTTAAAGATCTTGCAAAAACAAGTCACTTTGCAATCTGTGTCCATTAACCGTGTCCAACCTATTCCTAGATATCCCCTCTTGTATGGGCTGCATCAGCTCCTCAGGTCGCTATAGCTACAGACCTGTTCGATTTTCTCCTGATAGGCTGCCACACTGGTTGCTATAGCTACAGACCCGGTTCTACTGCAGCCTAGTAGAAGCCAGTAAACACGCCCCTGAATTCAAAATTAAACCAAGAAAACAGGACTGAGGTGAAATGAATCAATGTAGTGAGACAACCCCTTTAAGTGAATGACCTCCTCCTATCCCAACAGGGTCACGTGTCTATAGGATTATACAGGCATTGTAACTCCGTCCCATAAACAGATCTGGTTCTGCAATCTCATTCAACTCCCTTGAGGACAGGGCTTCAGGTCAACAAGTTATCACTCCTGTATGTTAGTGACAGATTTTCCCACAACATCTGCAAAGGGTTTGTATGATCTTCCCTGTGTTTGGTGGATTTCCTCAGGATTCTCCCACACTCCAAAAACATACAGACAGGTCAATCTAGAATATAGACTAAGGGCCCCAATGGGGACAGGGAGCGATGTGAATGATGACAATCTCTGTACAGCGCTGTGGTATATAACAGAGCCATAGAAATTAATGTAGAATTAATTTTCCTCTGTTCTTGGGAAAGATGAACCTGCCAAATGGACGATAGCACGAATATAAAATTAGATGGAGAAAAGTAACACAGGACTGCAGCATTAGGCGACACTGGGATCATCTGTTCTGTAACCATGGACATAGGTCTGCATAAGAGTTGGGGACCCAAAACAGCAAGGATTCTGCAAACCGGGACTATTTGCAATTTTGCACAGTACTTGCTTATTTTAGATGCATTGGAACAATGAACAAAAACTAAAAAAAAAAAAAAAAAAAAAAAAAAAAAAGTATACATACCCTTCACATATTAATTGATGGTCAGCTTTAGTGGTTTGTACAGGCATCCCCAAACTGCGGCCCTCCAGCTGTTGGGAAACTACAACTCCCATCATGCCCACTGTTCTAGATTATATAAATGCATGATGGGAGTTGTAGTTTCCCAACAGCTGGAGGGCCGCAGTTTGATTATGCCTGGGTTAGTAAGATGGCACCACTGGTTATAGAACAGGTAAATGGAACTAATTTTGTCCAGGCACTTGCATTGGCATGTGAACCCATCACCCAGCCAGCATCTGAACCGACACGGATATAAGGTGCCGAGCGGTGGAGATCTGTGACCAGGACAGGCTGTATATGGGGAATGGACCAAGGTCATGTCACATAGGCCTCCTTGAAGGGGAACACCTAAAGCTGGGAAGGTTTGGATCAAGTCTAGGGCTGTAGACTCCGAAGGTGCAGCACGGGAGAAGTCTCTACAACCAGATCTGCAGGAGCCGCTATAACCACATGATACATACAAGCATGAAGAAGATAAACACAGGATAAAGCTGGGAGATCCTGAGCATGGCATTGTTCAGGGGCAGCGATAAGGAAACACTTGTGTGTGGGCACTTCCTATCATGCAGTAGTAACTTATATAAGCCAGTCCTGTATCCGGTTACAAGCTTTGAAGTCCCTGGCAGCTGAAGGAGGGGGTGAAGCTGCTAAATCTGTTGTGTGACGGGAGGTTCAAAGCCTGCACCCCCTCCCACCAGGACTGATATACAATCTCTGTGCTGTGTGTGGCCAGGGTACTGATGTAGGGCCCCGGTGTTATGTCTGCCAGGCTAGCTCTATGCCCCGATTACCCATCGGGGAGGACTGGGATGTAGTTACTTATGAATGACTGGTCCCCTATGGCCGAGTACGGAGTCAATAGGACATGAAAAGGCAAGTGCCAGCACATTCATAAAAATAAAGCAAATGGGAAACTACACTATGAGGTCTATATGCCATAGCAGCAGGCGCAGGCTGGTCTACAGGGGAGTAGGCACTTGTGCTATATAAGACACTAGTATTGTAAAGGACACATGGTAACTGGGGAGGGGGGGGGTAGGAGGTTTTTCTTTTTGCATGTATTTTACGCCTTTGCATTGTGGGTCTTATGGTAGTTTTTCATGAAGGACTGCAGAGAAAGAGACAAAAAGCTAAAAGCAGAGTGCACTAACTAGGTTGGGTCTAAAGAACCAACTCCTCTGACTGGGCCCTTCCCCTACAATCACCGCCACCGGCGTAGGCCCGCCCTCCCCAAAAAGCACCTCCCCCGGCGTGGGCCCTCCCCCAACAAGCACCTCCCCCGGCGTGGGCCCTCCCCCAAAAAGCACCTCCCCCGGCGTGGGCCCTCCCCCAAGAAGCACCTCCCCCGGCGTGGGCCCTGCCCCGAAAAGCACCGCCACCGGCGTGGGCCCTCCCCCAAAAAGCACCGCCACCGGCGTGGGCCCGCCCGCCCCCAACAAGCGCCTCCACCGGCGTGGGCCCGCCCTCCCCCAAAAAGCGCCTCCCCCGGCGTGGGCCCGCCCCCCCCCAAGAAGCACCTCCCCCGGCGTGGGCCCTCCCCATGAAGCACCGCCACCGGCGTGGGCCCTCCCCCAAGAAGCACCGCCACCGGCGTGGGCCTCCCCCAAGAAGCCGCTCCACCGGCGTGGGCCCTCCGCCAAGAAGCACCTCCTCCGGAGTGGGCTCTCCGCCACGAAGCACCTCCACCGGCGTGGGCTCTCCCCCAAGAAGCACCTCCACCGGCGTGGGCTCTCCCCCAAGAAGCACCTCCACCGGCGTGGGCTCTCCCCCAAGAAGCACCTCCACCGGCGTGGGCTCTCCCACGAACCAGCTCCACTGGCAGGGCCCAGGGACCCCAGTTTGACACAGCAATGCAGAGAATACAGACGAGTGGTCCTTTATTAGACACAGGTAATAAAGAATACACTGTAACAAGCTGAAGAGGACAAGTGAAGGACCAGGTTCTCCCCTCTCTCGAGCTTATTTGATATAAATTTCCTCCCACCTACATGGCGCCTCTCCCCAATGAGGAACGTGGCCCCTTTTTGAGAACACCCCCTTTGGCAGCCCATCATCCGGAGGCTTTCACTGGTTGCATCAATTAAGGCAAAATCACCTTGGCCAGAGTAGGAGACTATGTGCTTCCTGCTAATTACATTTACTAGGAAGATCTCCCACTGGGATCTGTCTGTCTGGAAACAGTCTCAGTGCAAACAAATGTAATGGAACAAAGTAGTAACCTGCAGCCGGACAACAAGTACCAGGAGAACCCACAGGAGTCCACAACACAAGACGACTTCACTGTGTATTACAGATACCAGCAGGTCCCGACATGCGACCAATGGAGAGCAAATTAATTGTCAAAGATTGATGGTGGGATGAGGCCATA
Source organism: Phyllomedusa bahiana (assembly GCA_025379985.1). NCBI lineage: Eukaryota > Metazoa > Chordata > Amphibia > Anura > Hylidae > Phyllomedusa > Phyllomedusa bahiana. The sequence continues at coordinate 233,225 of JAODAL010000240.1, forward strand.
GGTAACTACCAACAGTCACCAGTGCTTACCCAGCCGCTGCCATCCAGCACAGGCGTACAATGACACTTGGGCTATTTATCTTTGGACTACCATATCCAATTTCCTTTTTGACAACTGGGAGTTTGAAGGTATGTTCCCATCTTGCACTTTGATGACAGACTGTAGTGATAGGAAGTACCATCAAAGTCTTGCACCCTATTCTCCATTCTGTTCTATGGGAGTTCCCAGTACAGGGGAGCGCTGTGTTCTATCCATTCTGTTCTATGGGAGTTCCCAGTACAGGGGAGCGCTGTGTTCTCTCCATTCTGCTCTATGGGAGTTCCCAGTACAGGGGAGCGCTGTGTTCTCTCCATTCTCATCTATGGAATTTCCCAGTACAGGGGAGTGCTGTGTTCTCTCCATTCTATTCTATGGGAGTTCCCGGTACTGGGGAGCGCGGTGTTCTTCTCATTCTTTTTCTAGGGGAGTTTCCCATATAGGGGAGCGCTGTTTCTCTCTATTCTGTTCTATGGAGTTCCCAGTACAAGGAGCATTGTGTTCTCTTCATTCTGTTTAAAAAGGGAGTTCCAGTACAGGGGAGCGCTGGGGTTCTCTCTATTCTCCTCTATGGGAGTTCCGTACAGGGGAGCGCTGTGTTCTCCATTCTCCTCTATGGGAGTTCCCAGTACAGGGGAGCGTTGTGCTCTCTCTATTCTGTTCTATGGGAGTTCCCAGTACAGGGGAGCGTTGTGTTCTCTCTATTCTGTTCTATGAGAGTTCCCAGTACAAGGGAGGATTGTGTTCCCTTCATTCTGTTCTATGGGAGTTCCCAGTACAGGGGAGCGCTGTGTTCTCTCCATTCTGCTCTATGGCAGTACCCGGTACAGGGGAGCGCTGTGTTCTCTCCTTTTGTTCTTTTGGGGTCCCCATAAGGGAGCGCTGTGTTCTCCCCATTCTGCTTTTGGGGAGTTCCCGAAAAGGGGAAACGGTTTTTTTCCCCCTTTTTCTCTTTTTTGGGTGTTCCCAGTACAGGGAGAGATGTTTCTTTTCATTCCCCTCTATGGGGTTTTGCGGTAAGGGGAGTTGCGTGCTCTCTCCATTCTGTTCTATGGGAGTTCCCAGTACAGGTGACATGGGCACTACATGCAATCATGTACAGTAGCTGCAAAATGCCCCCCCCCTCCAAATAAACCAAACTCCACCATGGGGGCCCCCCCCGGGAAATCAACCCACTGGTGATTCCCCTTGGTTTGACATTTCTTGGGTTGGGTCCTACCTTCTATATACATAAGTGAGATAAACCTGCACCTATGGATACAGTCAGTGTCAGACTGGTGTGCCTGGGCCCCCGTTGAAGTTTATTCTTTGGTGCCACCCACTGGTGCAGATGATTCTTTTTTTTGGGGGGGGGGGGAGGGAGGAGAACTGGTGCAGTTGATTAGTGCTGGGGGGCCCCCCCCCCCCCCCCCGGTGGAGTTGATTCTTTGAAGGGGACCCCCTCCCAAGAATCAACTGTACCAGTGGGCTCCCCCCCAAAAAAATCATCTGCACCGGCGGGTGGCACCAAAGAATCAACTTCAACAGGGGTCGGGTGGGCCCCCAAAGAATCAAAAAACCGGGGGGCCCCCGGCACCCCGCTGACACACTGTGTCCCCAAAGGGGCAGGTTTTTCAACTTTTTACTGAAGGTTTTGGGCCAACCTAAAAAAGAGTCAATTTTATAAAATTCCCCCAAAATTAGATTGCAAATCAAGGGGTCAAACCCCAGTAAATTTAATACCTGGTAGCACAGGCCATTATTAAGGAGGGAATCTTACAGATGAAATTGCAGCACCATAAAGAGTCTCCTTCCTCACTTCTGCATTTTTATCATATTTGTAAGAGGAATAAGTATTTGCCCCCACCTCCTTGAAAATAAACACACTTGAGACGATTGCGGCGACTCCCTGCGTTGTGGAATGTATGGCGGATGAAAGTGTCCCTTCGTGCCTGTAGGGAAAAAAAATTTTCCCTTTTGGGGACCTTCCCTGTCCCCAAACAACCGGTCTGTAAGGGGTTTAAAATTTTTTCATGCTCCCCCAAGAGGGGGCTCGTCACGGCGCACAAAGTGACCCTAACCGCCCATCATCCGCCCCCTTCCACACAATTGCTAAATTTAGGGCCGCGTTTAACCCCGACATCATCAATATAAAAGGGGCCCGTCTTTAATAAAGTCCTTGAGGAGGGGCGCGCAGGGAAGGGGGGGGGGGTCAGTAATAATTTTTTTTTTGTTAATACAATTAGAAGCTCCATCTTTTAATCAATACAGAGGTTCAGGACCAAGATTTACTGCACCTCAAGGATTTTCCATGACAAGACAGATTTCCTTTATTTTCCAAAAAAAAAAAAGGCGAAGGGGGGCCGCAAAAAAGCTGAGCAACCAGAGTTTTTACAAAAAAAAAAGAAGAACACGGTGACTATAATAGGGAACAATGACTGCAAGGAACTGCAGACATTAAGACTTTATGCAACCTTATGATTTATTATACAAGTCATGGTATTACTCAGGGTCATAACTAGACCAAAAATTCCCCCGAAAATAAATGAATGGGCCCCGAACCTCCAAAAAGACAAAAAACCGGGAAACCCTTAAAGAATTAAAGGGTTTTTCCACGATCTAATTTTGACGTGGGGAAACCTCCAAAAAAGGGTATTTTTAAACACTTTTCTTAAAAATTTTGGTTAATCAAAAAAAAAGTGAAGGCCCGTAAGGGGTACAGCTGACTTACATGCCATTGGTTTCCTGAACGTTTTTTATTTGACAGGACCACGAGATACAGCAAAGATCTGGCCCTTGCTTGGGGTTGTTTGGGGATTCTTTCTGTCAGGGGAAAAATTTTCGAGCTTTGAAGGGAAATGGGGAAAAATATCCTTTTCTTTTGTATAAAAATCCACTGGTTTAATGTAATTATTTTGAGTTTAAAAAAAAAAGAGACGGGTCCCTGGGTTGGGGTCACCCCCTCCCCCTCCCCCCCAAATCAGTGTTTTCAAACTCCAGTCCCAAAAACCCCACCAAAAATCAAGGGGTTTTTGGGTTCCCATTAATTGGGACGGGCCCAAAAATTTAACCTATGCAATACTGGGGGAATTTTAAAAAACCCGAAAAATTTTACCTGTTTTGGGGGGTCTTGGGAAATGGAGTTGAGTTACTTGCCCTAAGCAGAAGGAATGAAAGAATCGCTGCTGCTGAGCTTATTTTTTTCTCTCCTGAGCAGGGTTTTGAGGGAGAAATAAAAAACTGGGATTAAAAAGGGTTGGGCACAAAACAGTTTCCCCTGTGGATTAGCCAAACAATGTTTGCTTAAAAAACGGCCCAAATATTTAGGAAAGTGGCCAAAGGGAGGGGACGATGAAATCACAGGGGGGGACTTGGTTTTTTTTAAAAAAGAAAACATCGGCCCCCCTTTTTTTCAAACCTCAAGAGGGGGGTATCAGCCCGTTAGGTGGGAAATCAATTCCCTTGGGAAAAACCCCTTTTAAAAAAACCTCTAAAAATTTTCTACCCATACATCAAAAAAACCTTTAACCCCAACTTGTTATGTCCACTTTAGAGCAGGCTCAGACTGGCCCATAATGGAAAAACCCCCGGGGATTTGCAGGGCCCCCTTTCATGGTTGGTCCCAGGGTTTCTTTTTAGGGAAAAAAGCAGGGGTTATGGGGTAGTCAGTACAGTTGCTGTATGGATTTGGGCCCCCCAAAAAAAACTCCCCTGGTGGGGAAAATGGCACCCATCCATCCCCTTTTAAGAGGGACCCATGTGCTTTTTTTAGGAAAAGGCCCCCTCAACCTCTAAAACCAGTAACCCCTTTTTTTACCTGGCAGCTGCATACCCGGATTTTTTGGTGATGCAAAAAGTCTTTTTGTCACATGACCTGGGACTCTGTTTTGGGGTGTTTTAAACCCTGGGCTTTTAAAAAGGGAAAATTTATTGTTTTGTGTTTTAGCAGCTTAGAGGGGCAAGGTCACATGACCCAGTGCGGTTTTAAATCCTGTATTCCCGCTGGCAGGGCAAATGACCCAGTGGCAAACAGTGGGGAAATCCTGTATTCCCGCTGGGAGGGCACATGAACGCTTTTTCCTTTTCCGGGCCCGCCCCGTGGGGGGGAAAATCCTGTATTTCGGGTGCAGGGCATTTTTACCCAGGGGGGGGGGGAGCAGTGAGGGTTTTTTGTATTCAGCTGCAGGGACAGGGGCCAGTGGAAGCAGTAGAAATCCTGTATTCCAAGTGGGGAGGTAAAATGACCCAGGGGAAACAGTGGAAATCCTTTCTTTAACCCGCAAATTTACATGACCCCCCGGGGGGGTGGTGAGGGAAAACCTGTATTCGTGGGTGGTCACATTTACTCCCGTGGCGACAAATGAAAAAATCCTTATTCACTGCAGGTAAATGACCCAGTGGCTTGGGGTGAGAAAACCTGTTTATCAGGGCCTGCCCAAAAGGGGTTTTACTTGGGAAACAGGCCCCGGGGAAGCAGGGGAAAAAATGTATTCAGGTTGGGAGGTAAACAAAAATGGAATTTACGGTGGGGACCTAGAACCCAAATTTTAATTTAAAATTTTAAAGGGGCAAAAAACAAACTGAGTGGTTCTTTAATAAAAGTGTAGTTACCAGCAGTCACTACTAGTAATGCTTCATGAATACAGTTTTAAATTTTTTGGCTTTAAAGCTTACAAAAGTGCAGTAGGTGGGCCCCCGCTCTCCTTTGTGGTTTTCTGCAGGCACAAGATCTTGGTCTTAAACTTTGGCTACAATGGGAATTTCAACTCCCCCTTGGGTTTTAAAAAAATTAGTAAATTTTTTTCGGACAGAATTTTGGACAAAATTTTTTAAGGGTGGGGGATTTTTTTTGGGTTTTTAAGTAAAATTTAACAAAATTTTTTAAAATTTTTGAAAAATTGTAAAAAATACAATGCCCCCTTTAGGGGGCGGGGACCAACAAGATAACATGACACAGCACTTGGAAAAAGTTTGTAACGAATATAATTTCCCTTTTTAAAAAATATAACCTCAGGTCACAAAGTTTATCCAACAGGAAGAGACAACCTTTCACCCACTGATGGGGAGCATTTACAGCGCCTTGATGCTTGGTCTCTTACCCTCCTGTTGACATGAAGCAAGCTGTAAACAGCACAGCGCTAATACCACGTCTCCCATTTAAACAGCTGCCGTTCTGGAAAGGGTTTTAATTTTTTTTTTTTAAATTTTTTCTTTAAAGTCTTGGGAAAAAAGTTGGGGACGGGGGGGGGTTTGAAGACCCGGTCGGAGAAGTTGACCTTCACCTTGACGTATTTCATGTTTGGAAGCTGAAGTCGGAGCAGTTTGTGTTGAGGGGTGAACTGCAGTTTGGCGTCTGCTTGGATGCCTTTTTTTGTCCAAGGGGGGGACAGTGAGTCTTCAAGGCCATGTTCCCCCTTCTTCCCACCCAAAGCTTTATCGGACCGTCTTTCTTTACATTGAAAAAGGGGCAAAAAAAAGAAATTTATATTTATATAAAAAGGGCCCCCTTTTTTTTTCACCTTTTTTGAACCCTCAAGGCCCCCCATTATTCCCGGTCTCAATCCCGGTTTTAAATTTTTCCAAAAAAACAATTCATGGGCCAATATAAAATTTTAGAACTTTATTTAGACAACTTCATAAAAGCATAAGACTCAAAAAAAGTAGAAAACAAGGGATACTTATATTTAGTTGCGGGGAAAACCCCGTTTAACAGGGGAGTCCTGTAACACCAGAGAAGCGATGGCCCTTTTTATTTGAGTCCATACTCTCCTTCTGTATCGTTTTATTTTTTTACTTGGCTTTTTGGGTACCTGAAAACCCCCCAAATTGGGCAACGCCCCTGGAATTTAATGGTGGGTCTAAATAAAAGCAGCCCCCCCCAAACTGGGGGGCGAAGGAAAACCCCCGGAGACCAATTGTGGGGTGCTTTTTCGGGGTCTTGTACAACCTTGGACGCCGACGAATGGTATCTACCACGCGGCCATACAGAGAGATGGTGAAGTCGTATGGACTCTGATAATAAGGACATCGCTTTTTTGGGTGTTACAGGACCGCTTTTTGAACGGGGTTTCCCCGCAACTAAATATAAGTATCCCTCTTGTTTTCTACATTTTTGACGTCTTATGCTTTTATGAAGTTGTCTAAATAAAGTTCTAAATTTTATATGGCCCATGATATTGCTTTTGGACAAAATAAGAAATACCATCAGTTTTCTATTCGTAAAGAGACCGATTTCTAATGTGTATTGGCACCTGCAGATTAAGTCACGCAACTGGCCCACAGAGGAGACCTTGGTGGGCCCCCTTGAGCATAGTAGGCCTGGGGCTGCTTTTAGGGAAAAAAGGCAAGAAAGACGAAGGAAGACCAACGCCCCGGGGGAGCCCCGGGCCCCTTTTCCCAAATACATTTTGTGGGTTTGGGCTATCAAAAAAAGGGTCTTTGTTGTCCAAATTTTTTTCCGTGAAATTTGTTAAAAAGGGAGGATTAAGCATGTTGGATTTCAACACTCAATGCTTTATTCCTTTGGGAAACAATCCCTATGGAAAACACATGCCTGCCTGGCCAAGAACTTCCACCTTTGGGGTTTGTGTCACTGGACAATCTCCAAAACAACAAGCTAGTCGGGAGATAAGGGTCCGTTATTTTAGAGCACCATTAAATTCCAGTGCGTTGTACAAGTCTGTGGGTTCAGGTACCAAATACAAGACAAGTACAAAAATACACTGATACAGAAGGAGAGAGGACCCTGACAGCTTACAGTCTACAGTGGATAAGGGGGAAAACATTTGACATGTCCCTATGGTAGTAGTTTAAAGGTAAACTCTTATAGTCAGTGGAGCACTTTGGAGAACTACTTGAGCTTGGTCCTGCCCCAAACCCTATTGGCACAGCTTAGAGATTGCAACTAATGGAAAACTAACCAAATACTAAACCACCAGTTCAGATTTGACAGGGCCCATCTAAAGAGGGAAAACCTTCCCCGATGAAAAGGTTTTTCATCTTGCTATTTCTTTCAAGCAGAATACATTTAAAAAAGGGGGGGTTTGTTTAAAAACCACATTTTCAGTGAGTTCTTCTCCATAAAGGGTCAGGAGATCCTAAAAGGGGTATTCTCGCTACATTGATTCATCATACCTAGGTCCTGTTTTCTCGGTTTTACTTTTGAATTCAGGGGTGTGTTTACTGGCTTTACTGTTTTCTACTGGCTACTTCTGGCCTGTAGTGGTGAGCTGTACCTATAGCGACGAGCACTGGCAGCCTATGAGGAGAGACCAAACAGGTCTGTAACTTTAGCGACCCGAGGACTGATGCAGCCTACAAGGGGGATATTTAGGAAAAGTAGGGGCCGTTAAAAAAGGGTTTTTCCACATTGGGGGAACATGCTGGGTGGAGAGTGGCCCGCGCTTGCGCAATCAGCTCCATTTATTCTATGGGATTTCGGTAAGCCGGGGTGCGTTTCTCCAAAATGGGCTTCCATAGAGCAGAATGGAGAGTCGTGCACAAGTGTGGCCAGCTCTCCAGTCTGCATGGAAGGGTTCTGGGGCTGGTTCCCGGTTCCAGAGTTGGGACCCGCACCTATCAAACAGTGGTGGCAAATCCTAACGATATGCCATCATTGTCTATGGTGGCAAAACCACTTTAAGGGACACATACTGCAAAGTGACTTGTTTTTGCAAGATCTTTAACATAAAAAGCAGCGATCCCTGTAGTGAGACAACCCCTTTAATGAATATACACTTTTAGTGAAGCATTGCAGAGCACCTATTGAAATCAATGCTCTGTTACGGATCTGAATGGACCTGGCAAAGCTCCAGATCTCCGCACTACAGAACCCTCGGATCTTGCTAGCAGATCTGGGGGAAGGTCCTATTTTGAAGGTGTTGCCAATAATTTGCCCATATAATCATAATAAGAAAAATAACAGATCTGTAGGTAACGTTCTCAGCCGTCACGTCCGTAAACCTGTTTTCATTCTAGTCACTTTTTATGGATTTGTTGAACGGCTCAAGTTTCTTATGAGATTTAGGTTTCCTTAGAGACCTCCTGAAGCCGAGCCGGAGACATTTATTTTATTCCAAGCCGTGCTGCTCCATGAAGCATTTCAATTAGGGCTAATAACTCAATTAGAAGGAGACCCAGTAAATGGGATTTATCCAGTTTCATGGCTTGAACATCACCACCCTGAATTTACCGGCTAATGCAGTGATTGTAATGCAAGTCGTATGCTGGTTACATCAATAACAACCCAAGGACGCTGCATCAGAGAACTGGAAACAGTCCTAGAAACAGATACATTAGCCATTCAGAGGGGCATTTAGTCAAAGGCTCGATACAATGTTGCACATATAAACAAAACACATGTTGAAACATTGATTGTTTCCAGGAATCTATCAAAGATGTATTGTACCAAGAGGGAAAGTACATGAAATACAGGACTCCTAAGCAATAATCTACCATGATGCCATTTCTCGGACTTGCTATTTAAAGGGGAACTCCATTCCCCCCCCCCCTTTATTTTATTTTTTTAAACTTGTTTTTATTGCAAACACTTTCAAATATGTCAAAACTTGTGGGGGAGCATTGGGAAAAATAACAGTTTTAGGACGAAAAAGGGTATACATATCTACCTAACTGGGGAACTTGTTGGTAATTCATCCCGACAAACAGTTCAAATTCAGTTTACACATTACATCGCTAGTTCAAGGGGTTTACCCCCGGGAAGTTTTTTCTGGTTTCCGGGGGCTCGTTTGTGTCTTTTTCCCCTCGCTATATTATTTTGCTTTTTTCCCAAATTTTAACCTTGAAATGACATAAAAGGGAGAGAAAAAAAAAAAAAAGGGAGGGGGGGGGGGGGGGGGAAAGAAAAACAAAAAAAACCTCCTCACCCGCCCCCTCCCAACAAAAACCCTGGTCCGAAAACTCAGAGTTGCAGTGCACACCTCCACTATTTAAATTTTTGTGTGTTGTTTTGGACATTTCAGTGGGTGATTTTACCCGGGACCCCAGGTGGTTTTAAAATTTGAAGCACTCTTTATTTTTGTTCTTATGTTATGGGGAAGGAGTGATGAACGGCGACCCCTGTGTAAAGAAGTTTTTGTGCTAGTTTCTTTCTTTTTTGTTGTGCTGTGCCTATCCCCCCCCCCCTTTATTTAATTAGAAATTGCTCCTTGGTGCACGGTAGTGCCAGTCATTTTTATTATGCAGCAGCCAGGCTCATCTTTCTTTCCAGCCGCTATACTGATGCCTCTACCCTGTGTCACTCGCTGCACTGGTTGCCCATTCAGTACAGAATACAACATAAAACTCATCCCCTCTCACCCATAAAGCTCTCCACAGTGCTGCACCCCCCTACATCTCCTCCCTCATCTCTGTCTACCACCCTACCCGGCCTCTCCACAGTGCTGCACCCCCCTACATCTTCTCCCTCATCTCTGTCTACCACGCTACCCGGTTTCTCCTGTCTGCTTATGATATCAGATTACATTCCTCAATCATCCGAACCTCCATGCCCGTCTCAAAGATTTCACACGTGCTGCACCAATTCTCAGGAACATGCGACCGTAGGCGAGCAGGCACAATCACAACCCTCAGCTTTAAGAGGGTCCTGAGAACATATTTTCTCAGTCTGGCCTACCAAGATCCCTAATTGCTAACCTCCACACACTATCACTCCCTACACTAGGGCAACCACAGACACTTATCTGTATATAGATGTACTGTCAGGGTAGCAGGTTCACCCAACTTTTAAAGGGGTTGTCTCACTACATGGATCGCTGCTTTTTATGTTAAAGATCTTGGAAAAAAAAAGTCACTTTGCAATATGTGTCCATTAACAGTGTCCTACCTATTCTGAATTTTCCCTCTTGTAGGGGCTCCCATCAAGCTCCTCAGGTCACTATAGTTACAGACCTGTTGATCTCTCCTGATAGGCTGCCAGCACTGGTTGCTATAGCTACAGACCTGGCTTCTACTGCAGCCTAGTAGAAGCCAGTAAACACGCCCCTGAATTCAAAATTAAACCAAGAAAACAGGACAAATCAATGTAGTGAGATAACCCATTTAAGTAAACCATCTCATTTATACAACATGGCTGGACCATTGTAAACTTAGCACTTCTTACCCTTCGTCTCCCCCATACACCCTAATAGATAAGCTCTCGTGCGCAGAACCCTCACACCTTGTGTCTCATCTGTAAGTACTTTTTAATGTATAATGTCTGTACTTGTACCCTCTAAATTTTAAAGTGCTGAGGAACATGTTGGCTCTATATAAAGATTATTATTACCTGCAGGTGAATACAGGATTTCTCAATGCTGCCGCTAGATCATGTGACCTGCACTCTGAGCTGCTTAAAAACACAGCATGGTTGTGTGACCCAGAAGAGAACCTCTCTGTGTATTCCTATGGGAGGTTTAAAGTCCGTGTCATAGGAATTCAGTATAGAGAGGCAGACTCCAGTCAGCAGTGCGTCTTACAGCAAACCAAAATGCAGGTCATGTGACCTAACAGACTGTTGAATCAGCCGGAAATCCTGTATTCAGCTGCAGGTAAGCAAAGCTACTGGTACTGCAGTGTATCTAAAAGCAACTTCTAATGAAGAAAGTGGGATACATGAAAAATGGAGTTGCCCACTAAAAAGGTATTTTAGTGGGATTTGAAGCTCTCCCAAACACAGAGGAGGTCACCTTTATATGGGTTTGTCCACATACCAATCGATTTATGCCAGGTCTCCCATTGTAATAGAGATTATTGGCCACAGATAAGAATAGCTGCCCATACTTGCATTTAGTAGGGTTGCAAAATATAGTTGGCATTAAAAAGCATCTGGTCATCCTTTATATCCCAAGGAAATATAGAGAAAAATATCCTCTATCTGATCCTTCGGTACTCCTGGCCAAGAGGCACTAATTCAGGGGTCTGCAACGTCAACACTCCAGCTGTTGGGAAACTACATCTCCCATCATGCCCACTGATATAGATTATATAAATGCATGATGGGAGTTGTAATTTCCCAACAGCAGGAGAGCCGACGTTGCAGACCCCTGCCTTAATCTACCTAGTTGTCAGGTGGTCCTGTTGGAGACTTTGGGATTTACCTTCCTTTGGCCACTCAATCCATATTATGGGCCTTACTTTATTTCACAATGCAGCTCAATATACACGGGTGGTCTTCTATGAATTGTTCTTCAGAAGACACAGAATAAACTTTTGCTGCAGGGAAATAGCATGAAGCGGTGGGTGGAAAACGGGGCAGCCACAACTATGTAACGCATGTCAAGGCCTATAATGCACACTGAATGTACCGATACCCATACTAGGAATACAATGGGGACCATTGTTGCAAATAATAAAGAGGTTAACATTTTGGGATCCCCCTCCTCCAATACCGTCTAACCCTAAAAAGACCACTGACCTAATTCTTCTTCTCTCCACCCGCTCTTGATCAGTTAGGACTGCAAATTTCTCACCCTCGATCCTTTTAAGACGCTCTCATCAGCGTTAAATAGGACACTTATTGTCCTCCTCTATTTGCAGTTCCTTAATGCTGGCAATGCGCCACTTGAAAACTGGCACTAAAAGCTCTAATCCACAATGGTTCTCTATAGCACCTACTACTCAAGTATGTAAATCTGCTACTAAAATGGAGAGTCTAAAGCAAACTGCGGCCCTCCAGCTGTTGGGAAACTACAACTCCCATCATGCCCACTGTTATAGATTATGTAAATGCATGATGGGAGTTGCAGTTTCCCAACAGCTGGAGTGCCGCAGTTTGAGGATGCCTGGTCTAAAGTAACCTCCTCAGACCTGACCAAACACAAAGTGATCGGCTAAACAGTTACCAAAATGTGCAATTAGACCACTGATCTTCAACCTGTGTCTGTCATCTGTTGCAAAACTACAACTCCCAGTATGCACTGGTGGTCAAAAGGGATAGCTGGTTTGAAACCATATAAATGAAGCTCTGGATTAGAGTCACCAATTTTGGGCATTTTCTTGTTTGATAGGGGAGTCCTTCAATATTAGGATGATCACATGGTTTTTGCACCCCTCACGTCAGCATTTTGATTTTCCTCAAAGGGGCACTGGAAGACCTCAAAAGGGCCATTCGAAGACCTCAAAAGGGCCATTCGAAGACCTCAAAAGGTCCATTAGAAGACCTCAAAAGGGCCATTCGAAGACCTCAAAAGGGCCATTCGAAGACCTCAAAAGGGCCATTCGAAGACCTCAAAAGGGCCATTCGAAGACCTCAAAAGGGCCATTCGAAGACCTCAAAAGGTAGCTAGGGCTGTCAAAGCCGTGCCACCACCTGTGAGTTACTTTACATAGCGGGGTGCTCTGGAGTCCTGAATCCAAAATGTGGCCTGCAACCTGTGCTGGTGCTGCCACCTCTGCCAAGTGGTGACCTTGTCCATCCAGACCTTGTCCATCCCTGATCTCTGGGTCTAAGCTCTCCGGGGCAGCATAAAAACATGTGGTGAGCTGGATTAGGCTCTTTTCCCTTGAGACACATGCTATAGAGCAGTGGTCTGCAAAGTGCGGCACTCCAGCTCCAATTGGCTCAATGTAATGCTGTGTTTGGCCTAAAAGTGGCGCTGTAGAGAAATGTAATCGTTGCTGTTGTGTTCCTCTATAGCAGTGGTCTGCAAAGTGCGGCTCTCCAGCTATTGGGAAACTACAACTCCCATCATGCCCACTGATGGGGATGATATAAATTCATGATGGGAGTTGTAGTTTCCCAACAGCTGGAGAACCACACTTTGCAGACCACTGCTATAGAGGAACACAGCAGCAACTGTTACGTTTCTTTACAGCGCCAGCAAAGCATTACATTGAGCCAATTGGGATTATTGGATTGTCATTGTAATGAGGACCACTAGAACAAGACCCTTTTTGCAGCCGCTATCTGCTCTGCCTCACAGATAAAGATCCTGAATGGGGGACTCCACTTAACTTATAGATAGCTACATTTTAAAAGGGGCTATCTAGAGTAGGAGGACCAGTTACAAATGTTCTATTAGAGTATGGTCTGCAAACTTCTAAAGGTAAAATTATGAATTATAGTGCTCCCTCACCATCCAATGCTAAATATTCCTGGGACAAACATAGTATGTTGAAGCCATAACGCTACAGAAAGCTCTTAATTGGTCCGAAGTCCCAAAATGTCAACTCAAATAATGAAAAGTTAAAAACGAAAGAATAGGAAAAGATAAATAATCCAGATAAAGTGCGTCCTTCTATAGATCAGAAAGAGATGCTGGAAGGTGAAAGTCGCTTTCTATGATGAGGACAGGAGCTTATTTGGGTCAAAGTACTTTAAAAACAAAGTACCAGGAAGAAAAAAAAAAATAATAATAATGAAGCCCTACCTGGTGCCCAAAAGAGTGGCTCATCCTGTCACATGTAAGAATAGTAGATGACACGTAGTACTGCACTGTACTGTAGAGAGGAGCTATAGACCACCAATCACTGCCTGCACCTCACTAATACATGTAAGAGCAGTACAGGACATTTAGTACCCCGCCCCTATAATGTGAGAGAGGAGCTATAGACCCCAACACTGCATGCACCTCACTAATAAATGTAAGAGCAGTACAGGACATGTAGTACTGCACGTACTGTAGAGAGGCGTATAGAACAACAATCACTGCATGCACCTCACCAATACATGTAAGAGCAGTACAGACATTTAGTAAGCACTATAATGTAAGAGGAGCTTTAGACCCCCCAATCCTGCATGCACCTCACTAATACATGTAAGAGCAGTACAGGACATTAGTACGCCCTTATGTAAGAGGGTTTAGACCCCAATCACTGCTGCACCTACAATACATGTAAGAGCAGTACAGGACATTTATACCGCACTTAAAAGTAGAGAGGGCTATAGACCCCAATCACTGCTGCACCCACTAAAATGAAAGAGCAGTACAGGGGCTTAGACGCAGACTGTAGAGAGGCGCATAGAACCAATCACTGCAAGCACCCCACCAAACATGGAAGACATACAGGACATTTAGTACCCCCTGTACGTAGAAGGGCTTAGAACCCCCCAATCACTGCTGCACCTCACAAAACTGAAGAGCTACAGGGCTGTAGACCCCACGTACTGTAAGAGAGCTATAACCCCAATCCTGCATGCATCATAAACTGTAAAGCAGTACGGGCATGGTACCGCACTGTACTGTAGAGAGGAGTATAGACCGCCAAACACTGCATGCACCTCACAATACATGAAGAGCGTACGGACATGTAGAACCGCACTGTACTGTGGAGGGCTAAGACCCCTCACTGCTGCACCTACTAAACATGTTAGAGCATACAGGACATGTAGACCCCCCGTAAGTAAGAGGGCAGACCCCAAACACTGCATCACCCCCACTAATACATGTAAAAAGTACAGGACAGTAGGGGAGCATGTACTGTAAGGGGGGCTATAGACCCCAATCATGCTGCACCTCACAAAAACATGTAAGAGCAGTAAGGCATGTTTAAATGTACGTTTGAGGCGCTATAGACCCCCAATCACGCAGACCTACTAAACAGTAAAACATACGACATTTTGTACGCACTGTATGTAAAAGGGGTATAACCCCAATCATTGCTGACCTCACTTTAAAAATGTAAAAGGGAGTAAAAGGGAAAGTAGTTTGCACTGTACTGTTTGAGGCCTAAGACCCCAACACGCTCACCTCACAAATAAAATTTAAAAGCAGTACAACAGGGAGACACTGACTGTAGAAAAGGGGCTAAGACAAATCCATGCTGCCCTCACTAATACATGTAAAAGCAGTCAGGACTGTAGTACCCCCTGTATGTTTGAGGGCTATAACACCAATCACTGCCTGCACCTCACTAAACATTAAGGCAGTCAGGACAGTAGTACCGCACTGTACTGTGGGGGGTCTATAACCCCAATCACTGCTGCACCCCACTAATACATTAAGAGCAGTACAGGAATTTTGTACCCCTTTTTACTGTAAAGGGCTATAACACCAACACTGCCTGCACCTCACAAAACAGTAGAGCAGACAGGGGAAGTAGATTGCACGTACTGTAGAGAGGCGTATAGACCCCCAATAAACTGCCTGCATGTTGCCAATACAGAGGTTTCACAGGTAAAATATTCTTGACATGTAGTTGGATATTCCATCAATGTGCCGCAGATCAGCAGTGTCTGACATTTTATCTTGTAACCACATTCCCCCATACAATGTCCCCCGCATTTTCCTGGGGGGGTATTTTATCCTGGGGCCCCCGTATAGATCAACCCCAGCCCGCAGCTCTACAAAACCAAAACAAGCCAAACCTTTCAAGTTCTACCATGAAGCCGGCTCTCAGCACAAGGGAGCAGGTCATTAGATAAACAGCTAATCAAGAGGAAGGCGGCGGAGCATCCATCAGGGTATAAACCCCCGTTGTGAACTTCAATGAGAGATAGCCAAATAAGGATCAGGGGGTTCTTGGGCCAGAGGCCACTTACTGGTATACAGCGAAAACTACTGCATTGAGAGAGCTCAACACTAGTTCTGTTTGTAACCATATCTGTATTTGCACCCTGAAACCCAAAATCGTATAATCCCTATGTATATATTGCTTGTCTAGAGCCTTTTTTAAGTGTTAAAGGGGTTGTATCATTTCAGTGAATGGTCTTCAGAATAAGGGCATGAAAACAACTTTTCAATTTGTTCATTTGCAAAGCTGTCTTTTTTTTCACTGTCTTTACTTCTGTTTTTGTTTACACTGAACCCAGTGTGGGCCAAAACCCTCCCCCTTTGCATTTTACTACTGAGACCTTTAAATTTTGTTCATCCCCTGGTCATGTCGTATTACAGAGTTTGCATTCCTGCCTTTCACTCAAATAAGGGGGCCGGCACATTTTCACTCTGACGCCAAGAAACAGAATAACACGCAGGGCTTCATAAGAGAAAAAAAACAATTTGGACTGTGCCCAAACTAGAAGGGGCATTAAGACCCAAGCATTTCCTCTGCACAGCTTGAAGGATTTAAACAAAACTGAAGCAAGCCTTGGTATGTAAAAAGCTCTTACATATCTGCATTTGGGGAAGAACAGTGACATGGGGGGGGTTGGGGGGGGGAACACAGGGACCACATGAACAGTGAAGGGGGGGATGATGTACCCTTCGGTTTTTTAAAAGGGGGTTTTCTCACTTTGGTTACCCCCTGTTTCGGAATTTTTTTCCCGGGGGTTTTTAGGTTCCCCTGGGGGCCCCTAAAAGGGGCCCTTAATAACCCATGCTCAGATCAAAGGGGTCAAAAGGGTTTTTTGCATTGCCAAAGGGGAAAAAGGGCCTACGGGGGTTTCCAAGTATTAAAAAAATACTTATTAAAAGCTTGGAAAAAACTTTTAAAAAAAAGCAACCGAAAAACCCCAAAAAAACACCCAATAAAAAAAGCCCCAATTTCTCCAAGGGTTAGGGTGAAAAACAACACGAAGGAAACCCCCAATATTTCCCCTAAAAAAAATTTTTTTTGGGGGAAACTTTTTTTTAGGAAACCCCAAGAAAATTACTAAGTTTATTGGGAAGGAAATTTTTTTGGGCCTTTTAGGGGCTAATTTAAAATTTTGGAAAAAAAGAAAAAATGTAAAACCAAATTAAAAAATGAAATTTTAAGTATTTTTTAACAAAGGATTTTGGGGGCCTCAAAAAAATCTTAAAAATTACAAAAACCCCGTTTACAAAAACTCCAAAATTTTCCCTTTGGGAAATTTTTGGGGCTCCCCTTCCCCGGTAAAATTTGGGTTTATGTTTGCCCCCGGCCCTCCCCCAAAAATATTTTTCGGCCCCCTTTTCCGTAAACTTAGAGTTTTAAAATTGGGTTTTAAGCCCCAAAAGGGGGGTAAAAAAAACCAAAACGTAAAAAAAAATTTCAATTTACCCTGGGGAAAAAAAACCGGGTTCCTTGAAAATTTTTGGTTTGGGGCCCCCGGTTTCAAGGCTGAGGAAAACGCATTATCTCCCCATTTATGGGAGGAATTTAGGGCAGTTCTGATTTGGGGGGCCGTTTTAGACAGGAGGTAAAAAGTTTGATTTTGGGGGATGTTTGAAGGGGGAGGGGTGATTATTTAAGAGAGGAGGAAAATAGGAAGTTTGTCTTCCCCCAAGTTATAAGAGGGAGGGGGGAAAAAAATTTCTGTCCCCTTTTTCAAGGACTAAATGCATTACTTCCCCCTGTTTGACAGGATAAAAGCTTTTTTCCGTGATTTAATGCAAGGGGTAGGAAAATTTCTTTTTCACCTTTAAAACAAATGGGGCCATCTTACTGTCCCCAAAAAAAGGCAAACGAGCTTTTTTTGGAGATAACAAAGCTTTTACTTCTGCCCCCGAAACAAGGGCTGGGGCTGACACTTGGGCCCCTGTTTTGGAGGGGGGAACAACTCTTTATCTTGGCCCCAAAAGAGGAGGAGGGAAAATTTTTGTCTGATTTTAAGAAAACTGAGAAGTAAAATTCCCCCTGTTATTAGGAAACAGGGAAGGATTTTTTTAAATTTGAATTTTCCTTTAAAATTTTGGTTTGTCCCTTTTTAAAAAAATTTTAAAGTATTCAAATTTTAAAACATACACCCCTTTTTTGTATTTTAAAAAGGGTAAGGGGAAAAAAAAATCCCCGGTCTTGGCTTTTAACCCCAACCCCAGTTTTTAAAAAGGGGTGGAAATCCCCCCTAGAAAAAAGGGGGGTGGTTATTCAGTTTTGGGAAAGGACCCTCCCAACCTACCCAATTCTTTTTTTGTACCAACTACCTATAAACCCCTTCTTTTGCCCATTAAAGGGGAATTTTTTTTTTCTGCCCCTTTTTCTTTTGGACCCTTCTGGAGATTTTGGTGGGCCCTGGTTGTATTTGGGGGTAAGGTAAATTTGGTACAAGGGGCATAAAAACTGTTTTTCTTGTTTGGGGTACTAAATCTACCCATAAAAAGGTTTTTTTGGTTTAAAAAAAAAAAAAAAACCAAAAAACATTATTGAGAAGTTCACAATCTTGTCTTTAAACTGGTGATGGAGGCATCTATCCACCCATAGGCTCATATAGTATCCAGATCGAATTTTTGGTTTAATTTATAGGATGCCATTTGGTGGAATAGTGGCGTCTAGAATGAGAGTCCATACATAGTGACCGTATATTGATGTTTCCTATCGATCTCCATCTAGCCGCTATACTCTTTGGGCCTCCATCTGACAGTGGACCCTTATGGAGAGGCTTAGGGTGCATGGAGCTGTCCTTATGTACTAGGTCTACAAAACATGCCGCCCTTCAAAGGATCTCTGGTGCCACAAAGGAGTGTGACTTTTGTAAAACCCTGCCCCAAAATGGGCAGAAACAGCAGGTTTGGGGGGTGGGGAGGATTGATACCCCCAGGTTTAGGTGCAATCCCAGGTGGTCTGCCCCCCACATATTGCCAAGTTATGAAGGTCTGCACTAAACAAAAGACAAATGTGATGTAATCACCCCCTAAATTATATGGACACCAGAAAACAGGGGCGCCAGAGCGAGGATGTAAGACAGAACCAGAGATATAAGCAATAAACATCCCAACTTGGGGGCGTGGGGGGACTACTACTACTTAAGGACTGCATAGATTAGAACCTTAAAGGGAACGTGTCCCATTGAACATGGCATTTGATCTGTTGGCAGCATGTTATAGAGCAGAAGGAGCAGAGTATATGGATATGTAATTCTGTGTGAAAAGTTTCATCAGAACTTGTAATTTATTCATTTCAATCCCTGCTTATTCAGGGTTAAAGAGACAAGTGTGTGGTCTTATCCACTGGACTCCATAAAGGGGTTTTACCATGATCTCATTTCATAGCTCCTGTATCCAGCTCTTCAGCTCTGTGTGCTCAGAAGGGGGCGTGTGTGATTTGTTTGAATTGCAGATCATGTGACCCAGCAGGATGACATCACCAGGCCTTTCCTCTCTTTAGTCAAAGAAACGTCTTTTTATGTAAAGCATTGTGAGTAGCTGAGAGGTAAATTTTTTGCCTCCAGGCACAAGGGTTCTAAGTTCAAATCCCTGCAGGAACCAAACCTGTGGGTTTTTTTTTTCTCTTTTTTTTATCAATGCAGAAACCTGATTGAGGTTTCTTTTTATTTATTTGCACTGTTTGGCGTCGTTCACACGGCTTATTTGGGCACGGATTGGCGCTGTACTCCGCACCGGATTTGGGCTTCAGTACGGCGCCAATCCGTCCCTGTCATTACGGTAAACCACTGCTCTCATAGAGAACAGTGGATTCCGTCGCTCCTCCCCGCTCGGCGAATCCGCCGGCGGGAGAAAGTGACATGCACATTATTTACGGCGGGGACGCGCCGTAAACAATGCAATTGCCAATGGGGGCCGGGAGCAGCGCCCCCGCCGCGCTCCGGCCCCGCCCCCGGTCCCGCCCCTTATTCACGGCGGATTTGTGAGCTCAATCCGGCTCACAAATCCGTCGGGAATAAGCCGTGTGGACACGGCCTTTGACTAATTACTAAGGAGGACAGAGGACGGGAGTAGAGTGACAGCACTTGGGGTTTGAACACTCAGTAGCTGCCTGAGAGGAGAGGTGATGTCTGAGCATGTGCGACCAGGAGTGAGGAGCTCTCAGCCCTGGTAGTTTCCCCTGGAGACGAGCTGTAAACAATAGATCACTAAAGGAACAGCTAAAACAAAAACTGTCCAGAATTTTTAATAATAATGAATGGTGAAAATGTTTGTTATTTCATTTGCAAGCTTGCCTCGCCAATTTTACTTCGTGGAAAAACCCCTTTAACCCTGAATAAGCAGGGATTGAAATGAATAAATTACAAGTTCTGCTGAAACTTTTCCCTCAAAATTATATATCAATCTATTCTGCACCAGATATACTAAAAGCAACAACGTATTCATGGTTGGCGATGTATTTATAGGGTATGTTGACACGGCTTAAATTGCCGCGTATTTCGGCGGGCATTTTGCCGCATATTCCACTTTATACGCAGCAAAATGTGCGGCGCAATTATGGTAATCCTTAGCTCTCCTAAAAAAGTATGAATTATGCCTCGTCTCCCCACATGTACAATACTAGCGTCTTGTATACGCGGGGGGAGAATTAACCTGTCAACTGTTCATGGCGCGCACGCGCCGCACACAAGGCACAGCTATGGGGCCTGGCAGCTTGGTGCCACACCACACAGCGTATTGCGGTGTGTACTATACGCACCTCAGTAAGTCATGTGAACATACCCATAGGATCTACTACATTCCTTCTTCTGTGGTAGTTGCAGAGGTATCTATAGGGTACATAGGTTGTAAGGCTAAAAAAAAAGACAGACGTCCATCCAGTTCAGCGTATTGTACTTAAAGTGTTGATCCAGAGGAAGGTCAAACCCCCCAAGAGGTAGAAGCCAATTGTCCTCATGTTCACATCTCACGTTTTTTCCTATCAGAAGAATCCAACGTGTAATGCTCAGCAAAATTCGGAGGCAATAACTTGAATTTCGGAGGGTGTACCCACCTCGGATATGGGCGTGGGTTACCTCATATCATTAGGGCTAACCTGCGTCACTCCTGACCAAGGCGGAATCCTAGCAGAATTCACTCCGAAAAATGGATCTGTTGATGGAGGGCAAAAAAATAAAAAATCTACGCTAAAGTTTACAGTGTGAACTGCAGCAAGGACTGGCCATTCAAATGAATAGGAGCTGGATTGCACAAGGATATTAATGTGGAATCTGCATCAAATTCTTCATTAAAATCCATCATGTGAACTTAGCCCAAGAGGGATTCTCTCAAGTTCTCTTTGTGCCTATAATAAAACGCATAGAGGGTCAGTAGATGCTGGAGAGATGGAAAGTGCAACAGATTTGGCCTTTTTTCATACAGTCCATCAAAACTATAGGAAAAGCAGACGACCTGGCAAGTGGCCGACGTGTAATCTCCGGGATTTCTGAAGAACCGTGTGTGTGTGTACTCAGACTATATCTTGGCCATAAGACCCCTCATAGAATTACTTGGCTGAGAGCTTCTATAAATCAGCGGGATCCAACTGATGTCAGCTTGTAGAAATTCTTTCCAGTGCTATGGATATGATAACGTGCGTGTTTTATCATCACACGAGCTGCGCCAGCGCCTCTATGCAGAGCTGCCTGCCAGCAGAGCCGGCTATAGCCGCTGCCAATAAATAGATGAAGCTTTTTATTACAACCCCATCCCCGTAATATATATTTCAGCTTCATTCTCCAAGTCATGCAACAATAAGGAGTACGTCCTCCCTGTGTCCACATATTACACATACAGCCCTTTGATTGAAAGGGGTTGTCTCACTACATTGATTCGTCCTGTTTTCTTGGTTTCACTTTGAATTCAGGGGGTGTTTACTGGCTTCTACTAGACTGCAGTAGAAGCCAGGTCTGTATCTATAGCAACCAGCGCTGACAGCCTATCAGGAGAGATCAAACAGGTCTGTAGCTATAGCAACCAGCGCTGGCAGCCTATCAGGAGAGATGAACAGGTCTGTAGCTATAGCAACCAGCGCTGACAGCCTATCAGGAGAGTTTCAAACACAAAACAGGTCTTGTTAAGCATATAGCAACCAGCGCTGACAGCCTATCAGGAGAGATTGAACAGACCTGTACGCTATAAGAACCAGCGCTTGAACGAGGCAGCCTATCAGGAGAGATTGAACAGGTCTGTATGCTATAAAGCGGACCTTTGAGGAGCTGATTAGCAGCCCATACAAGAGGGGATCATTACTAGGAATTGAATTTTAGGACAACATGTTATAAAATGGACACATATTGCAAAGTGACTTGTTTTTACAAGAACTTTAACCTAAAAAGCAGCAATCCTTGTAGTGAGACAACCCCTTTAATGGAGAGCTGTGAAATTCTGCATTTCACCTGTGGTGGCGCTGCAGAGGAATTAGACACTTGCTGCAGGATCTCCCATACATTACTGAAGACCCCAGCAGGACAACCTCGGATCAGCTTATTGAGGAATCCTTCTATGGAGAGTGGACAACCCCTTTAAGACAATACATAAACTCACTATAAACTAGGTAAATTATAGTTCAGGAAAGTTGGACGACTACTCTACAGGAAGTTGTAACGTTGACCAATTTGGCTCTCACCCAACTTTCCCAGAAATAGATACTAGGAAATGGCTGAACTAGATTTTTTTAATTACTTAGTAGAAGAGGATGACTCAAGGAGAGGCTAAAGATCTTGAAAAATAAAACAATAAGGCTTGGTGTTAAAATGTCCTCCAAAATCCAACAGCATTTTAACATAGTTGGACTGCGGGATATTCTGTGCGGGTCTGCGCAACATAACGGTGTCTGTTTTCTGATTTCCCACCGGCTAAGTACATTGACTGTACATGAATCCAACCGAAGATATAGCATCTTTTAAAATGTACTGGAATCCAGTGGATTTTAAAATCGACTGTACAAAATCTGTGCGGTGTAGATTATAGCACGGATTTTCTATTGCTGTCTATGGGGCACTGGTTACAGTCAGATTTTCGGTGGGTTCTAGAGACGGAATCCACCAAAAACTAGTGCTGTGTACACATAACCTAAGGAGAAGGCACAAAGACCATCTCTCTCTCTGGAGGACCCAGCATGTCCATGTTACACATACAGCCTTTTGATTTTATGGAGAGTTGTGTCATTCTTCCTTTCACCTGTGGTGGCGCTGTAAAGCAATTGATCACTTGCTACAGGACCTCCCATACATTACGAGAGACTCCAGCAGGACAACTATTAAAGAACTTATTACTGAGGAACTGTTCCAACAAGAGTGGACAACCCCATTAAGACCAAACCCAAAATTTACTCACCAGCGAATGACTAGACGGGAAAGTTGGAGAACTATTCAGAAGTAAATTGTACCCAATCTGTCTCTCGACCCAATTTTCCAAAAACAGATACTAAGAAATGGCTAGACTAGATTTTTAAAGGGACTATTCCATTAGAAAGGAGTGTTTTTGTTAAAACCAATATTTTTGGAAAATAAAGATTTCTTTATTTTGGCAGTATTTGTTATTTTATTTTTTTTTAGTTCGGCAGTCCTATGCTACAGAACCCCCCCCCCCCAAAAAAAACCCAAAAAACAAAACATGAAGTCTTGTCCTTTTCTAGCTGCATAGTGAATAAATGAAACTCCTGAATGGCTGGGAAGACTAATCTCACTTTACTGCGGCTGCTGCTTATCCCTATGTAGTCTCATTACAAATAGTAGGTTATAACAATGATTGTTGTATTGCTCTCTAGACAGGGATAGAGAAGATTAGACCAACAGGACAACGCCGAGAATTATACATGAAAGGATAACAGGATAATCTTTATCTGCACTGGAGGAGTTTCGAGTCTTCTTCATACTTATCAGGTCCTGCTGATAACACGACACCTCCAGGCCATAGCAGGCTTGGCGGAAGAACTGTCAAGCAATCCTCACTGCCTCTATCAAAGCTCACAGAAGGGAAGACAGAGGCAAAACTAGAAGGTGAAGTTCATTTTTTTTTTTTTTTTAAATAATTTTTTTGTTAAAGTTCCCA
Organism: Phyllomedusa bahiana; assembly: GCA_025379985.1. Lineage (NCBI taxonomy): Eukaryota > Metazoa > Chordata > Amphibia > Anura > Hylidae > Phyllomedusa > Phyllomedusa bahiana. The sequence continues at coordinate 256,771 of JAODAL010000240.1, forward strand.
AATGAACTTCACCTTCTAGTTTTGCATCTGTCTTACCTTCTGTGAGCTCTGATAGAGGCAGTGAGGATTGCTTGACAGTTCTTCCGCCAAGCCCGCTATGGCCTAGGAGGTGTAAGTGTTATCAGCAGGATCTGATAAGTATCTAGAAAACGCGGCCATTCAGGAGTTTTATTTATTTACTATGGAGCTAGAAAAGCACAAGATATATATATATATATATATATATATATATATATATATATATATATATATATATATATATATATATATTTATATATATATATATATTACAACCAATTAAAAAATCCATATAATAGTAATATGTGAAAAAAAAATAATGATGGAAGTCCCTTTAAATTACTTAATAGAAGCATGGACTAAAGAAAAAAAAAAAAAATTGCATGTCCCAACAGCTGCACCCCCTTGAAGGCCACTTGAGCAGGTCATGACAAGTTCCTACTCACTGAAGTGGGTAGGTGGGCAGATCTGACCCCAGTTGTCACCCAGCGGTCGGCTAAGAGGGTCTCTCGGAATTGAAAGAGCCATTGTGATCAAAGAGCAGCTGCCGAAACCTGCAGGCCGAGCAAAAATGTGCATTTAGGATTCATAAGGGTAACACAGAACAGGTGCACAACGACTAGGAAAAGAAGTGCTGAAATCTACACTCCGTACCCTATACACACACAAAATTATTTGATAAATTGTATATCCTGCAAACCCCCCAGGACAAAGCTCATCTTGTCCAGTTAGCATGCCCATGGGCAGAGTCTAGTATTCAGGTGCATGGGGTAGAGCCTAAAGCAGGGGTCTTCAAACTGCGGCCCTCCAGCTGTTGCGAAACTACAACTCCCATCATGCCCACTGTTCTACTGATATAAATGCATGATGGGAGTTGTAGTTTTCTAACAGCTGGAGTGCCGCAGTTTGAAGACCCCTGGCCTAAAGGATAAGGCCTGGCTCACATCTGTGTCTGAGGTTCTGTTCAGAGCCTTCATCACAGGGTTGCAAACTAACGCGTTTCACCATGGACACCAACTGCGCCTGACAGACCCCATTGACCAAACGAGTGCGTCAGGTTTCTGCTATTTTAACGGACAAAACTCACGGAACTTTCTGCACTAATTTTTCCCTATCATTCCCAACGGAACTTTCAAAACTGATGTGACCCAGGCCTAAGACTGGCACTGTGGTTCTGGCTACTTGGCGCGCCATTTTCATCAGTAGGGGGATCACTGATGTCAGCACCGATCAACTGTAAAGATACGTTTACACAGCTTATTGCAGCGCGTACAGGAACGCGCTGCAATACGCCTTCATTAGCGCTGGTGAAAGTACACGCTTGCAAGCACGTACTTTCAACGTGAGGCAGCTCTCGGATTCTTACACTCTAGTATTTCTCATCGCGTAAGCGCCTGAAAGAAGACTTGACAGGTCTCCACTTTTTACGGTCGTACAATTGTAAAATCATCATTGTCTGAACGACGTCCATGATTTTACACAGCACTCAATGAATGGTGAACTGGTTATATGATTTTACCGTATTTGGGGGAGGTAGTTTGACGCAATTACGTCCCGGCCGATATACTGTGTGAACATACTCTAATGTGTATGGAGGCCCCCTCCCATCTCCTTTTTCTCTGGCAGGGCCGAGTACACATGTATGTAGAGGAACTGGAGCTATTGCTGTTCACTGAACAGGTGCACAGCCGCCTTAGAGAGAAAAACAGGTCCCACCTGTGCAGTCTTCCTCTTTAAAGGGGTATTCGAAGACTTTAAAAAAAAAAAACAAAAAAAAAAAACCCTTCCTACAACCCTCCCATAGCGCTAAATAGAAAATTAACCAATTACCATCATTCCAGCGCTCCAGTGTCCTCCGAGTCCCTCACTGATGACCTCACGTTCATGGATCACATGAAGCTTGCAGCCAATCACCTGTCTCTGTGGTCACATGCCAACTGCGGAGGCCATCGATTGGTTACAGCATCATGTGATCTATGAACGTGATGTCATCAGTGAGGGACTCTGAGGACACTGGAGCTCTGGAATGATGGTGATTGGGGTGATTGGCTGCAGCTTCACTTGATCAATGAACGTGATGTCATCAGTGAGGAATCGGGGGACAAAACTGAAGCCCTGGAATGGTGGTGATGGGAAAAGTATGGGGTTATTTTCTATTTTAGCACAGTGGGAGGTGGTAGTTTGTCAAAAATCTTGGAAAAGCCCTTTAAGCCACTTATGCAAAAGATAAAAGTTGAACGACCTCCCTTATTTTGTCTCTATTGGTCAACAAACTAATTGGAATGAGGGTCAATTAATAAAATCTCCCATACAAAGATTGGCCATGTTGGATTTTAACATGCCCAGTCTATAGTCACCCCCCCAGCACTAAGGAGACCAGGCCATGAAAGAGGTGTCTGTCAGACACTTATTACTACTGCTTTGGTATTAAACATTCATACTTGGCCAATCCCCAAGTTTCAGCATGCACAGAAGTCACACTGCTGCCAAAAAAAATCCAACATGTATATTATGTATAAGGCTAGCTTGAAGGGGCACACTAGTCATTCATGGTGTTAAGACTACTGCAAGGTCTAATGGGGCAGAGCATGACCAATTAAAAATCATAAATGACTCAAGAGTCATGCCCCGCCCCTTCAATGCAAAGCACATCATGGGATTTTCGATGCATGACAGAACATCTGGTCTCAGCCTTGTAGTTCCCCTTCTTAGAAAAATAAAAACATAGGACAAGCAAGAAAGTGACTTCCCGGATTTTTTTTTTTTTCAAGTAACAACCACAACTAACATGACCGATGTGAAGGGTTAAACCGAGAAGAGCCTCAATACTGGTTCCTGGACGCTCCTCATCCTCCTGTCACTCAGAACTGGCCCTGATCTGTCATATGACAATTCACAACCAGGGAAACTCAGAGATAAACTTATGGTTCATTAAGCAGAAGATCCAATTCTTCACAAATTTCATGATATTTATCAGCGTCAGCTGAGGGCAAGAATGACTGTGCTCAACCAGCACTGGACATATTGGGACACCAGCAGAAGAGCCGCCTCCTTGGGGCGCCGCCAGCAGCAGCAACAGAAGAGCCGCCTCCTTGGGGCGCCGCCAGCAGCAGCAACAGAAGAGCCGCCTCCTTGGGGAGCCGCCAGCAGCAGCAACAGAAGAGCCGCCTCCTTGGGGCGCCGCCAGCAGCAACAACAGAAGAGCCGCCTCCTTGGGGCGCCGCCAGCAGCAACAACAGAAGAGCCACCTCCTTGGGGCGCCGCCAGCAGCAGCAACAGAAGAGCCGCCTCCATGGGGCAACGCCAGCAGCATCAACATAAGAGCCGCCTCCTTGGGGCGCCGCCAGCAGCAACAACAGAAGAGCCGCCTCCTTGGGGCGCCGCCAGCAGCAACAACAGAAGAGCCGCCTCCTTGGGGAGCCGCCAGCAGCAACAACAGAAGAGCCGCCTCCTTGGGGAGCCGCCAGCAGCAGCAACAAAGAGCCGCCTCCTTGGGGCGCCGCCAGCAGCAACAACAGAAGAGCCGCCTCCTTGGGGCGCCGCCAGCAGCAACAACAGAAGAGCCGCCTCCTTGGGGCGCCGCCAGCAGCAACAACAGAAGAGCCGCCTCCTTGGGGCGCCGCCAGCAGCAACAACAGAAGAGCCGCCTCCTTGGGGCGCCGCCAGCAGCAACAACAGAAGAGCCGCCTCCTTGGGGAGCCGCCAGCACCAACAGAAGAGCCGCCTCCTTGGGGACCGCCAGCAACAACAGAAGAGCCGCCTCCTTGGGGAGCCGCCCGCAGCATAGAGCCAAACCCTCTGGGTGCCGCCAGCATTAGAGCCAACAAAACTCCATGGGGCGCCGCCAGCAGCAACAACAGAAGACCGCCCCTGGGGCACCGCCAGCAGAACAACAGAAGAGCCGCCTCCTTGGGGCGCCGCCAGCAGCAACAACAGAAGAGCCCCTCCTTGGGCGCCGCCAGCAGCAACAACCGCATAGCCGCCTCCATGGGGCGCCGCCAGCAGCAACAACCGAAGAGCCGCCTCCGTGGGGCGCCGCCACCAGCAACAACAGAAGAGCCGCCTCCTTGGGGAGCCGCCAGCAACAGAAGAGCCAACTCCTTGAGGTGCCGCCAGCATTAGAGCCAACTCTTTGGGGCACCTGCAGCAGCAGAAGAGCCAACTACTTAGGGCGCCTCCAGGAGCCACCACCAGCAGAAGAGCCAACAATACAGCTATTGTACATGCCTCCAGCCCAGCTCCACTTGCCCAGGGACCCCCATAACCAGGAGCCCACTTTGGGTTTCCCCTGCGGGTCAGTCCGAGCTTGCGCTCAACAGCAATAAATAATCATATAATAGAATATATAAAAGTACAGGCTCATTAAGAGATGGAAAGAAGCAAATGAGCAGGAGAAACAGTGATGCTGACATTTATCACTTCTTAAAATGAGAAACTTCAGCAAAGGAAGGGAAGATCTCTCCTTAAGGAGAGCACCGAACGAACGGCTTGTAGAGTTTTTGTTTGCCTTTCGCCCTACTTAGCACTGCATATACAAGGCATATGGAAAGGGGTGAGAAGCCCACGCGCCTTGTTGGTTAACAAATCCTCATTTGCTTTTGACCACGAGTCTTGGAAAGCAAAAAGGATTTTAGCCAACTTCAGCAAAGAAATGAGGAATCAGGACAGGGATTGTCTCTCTGGATACACAGAGATATAGAAGCTCTCACAGACATCTTCCCTCCTAGCTTCCCGACAACACCCTTCACTGCAAAGAATGCAAAAATTCTGCCAAATTGTGATACGGAAATATGTAGCATGCTTCAGTGCACCATTATGGGAGAGCTTTCATAGTTCCTTCAATGGTTTTCCTGTAAGAAAAAAAATCCTCTATTTGACAGCGATGCCATGACACAGTGCAGGCCCGCCAGTTTCTTTATTCCGTACAATACTTACATAGTTGGTAGAGAAGACCTTGACAATAAGCAGATCACAAAGTGTCCTCCTGCTCAAACCACAGTGATTAGCAATCTGCTCCAAAATTTAACAGTTCAATCCCTCTGCAGCGCCATCACAGGGGAAATGTAGTATTACACCGGGTCAATTTAAATCAATGAGTTGTCTAGGTAATACACGAAAGGACAAAGTCTTCAGAGAAAGACAGGTACACTATTCACAAAAAGTTCGGGATATTTGGTCTTTGGTTGGAATTTCAGAATGAACATAACATTTCTTGAAAAAAATTTTTAAATGACCCTTCTCTTCCCTTTAGATGTCCAACTGTTCAGTGTTTCAGGATTTTTTTGCACAACTTGCTGATCTCTAACAAGGAGCTTAATGGCAAAATTCCCGACAGGTTTTTGATTCCTGAATCGGCCAATACATTTAGGGGCTCAATTTGAATTGGGATTTAAAGGTAACCTGTCACATAGATTATACCCCCCTTGCTGAGGACAGCACAACCTAGTGACAGACCTGCGGTTTCCAGCACGGTGTCTCTTATTCTGTAAGATGCTGTAGTTTTAGAGCATTTACTCCTCAAATCTTATTCATGAGTAGGTGTTAGCCCCGCCCAACAAAGGCTAGCCCCGCCCACTTGGCAGTTACTCACATGTTTCTACCTAATCAAAGTAATAGGTTTATAAGTTAGGGTGGGCGGGGCTAGCCTCAGATGGGTGGAGTTTGAAAAAAAACTGACTCTTTGAAGGACTCTTCTGGCTGAAAACTGCAGATATGAGCTTTAAAAACACGAAAACTCCAGCATCTTACAGAATAAGGGACACAGCGCTGGAAACAGCAATTCTGACACTGACTTGTTCTGTCCTCAGCAAGGGGGGGGCAATAATCTATGACAGGTTCTCTTTAAACAGCCCTCCTCATCCTGCTGTTCACATTGTGACATCATGAGACCAAGAAAACACCTTACAATTGGTCAGCAGGACCTTGCCATTGCCAGGCTTCAAGCAGGATGCTTTCAGAAGGAAGTGGCCACTGAACGTAAAGTGTCACAGAGTGTCATCAGCAGGTTGTATCAGAGATACAGAGTGACTGGAAGAGTCACAGAAAGGCAAAGAAGCGGACACCTTTTGTCTCCATCTCACACCGCTTTATTGTAACCAATGATCTGCAGAGCCGGATGATGAATGCCGCACAACTCCAGGCATGTTTAAGGGAGGTGGGAGGCACCAAGTGCTACATCAGACAATTTGTGACCAGTTACATCAGCGAGTTTTGGGCACTACATAAGGCTGGGTTCACATGCTGCAATTTTGTTTCAACTGCATCAAAAAAAACATGCAGCAAAAATATATGCTTTTTTCAAAAAAGATGCTTGCATACTTTAACGCAAGTGGTTTTGGAATTAACTCTAAATTGGAGGACGGGTGAAATTGGGGGTTTTTTTTTATTGCATTTTTCAACTGCAATTTGTGAATCCCCTCCCCCCCTCTTACAAGATGTGATCAACAGATAAATCAGTGTTTGCTCATTAGTATGCTAGTCATAGGGACTTTAAGGGTGCGTTCAAACGGCAGTGGACAAATACTGTCCGGTTTACCCGGCCGGTATGTGTCCGGTTTTGCGGCCGTCCCCATGGCCGCGGGGAGAGGGGCGGGGGGCTTCTTTTTTCCGCGATGAGCAGAGAAGAGCCCTCCCCCCTCCCATTGAGGTGTTCATATTCCGTCTGGAAACCGGACGGAAGAATGAACATGCTCAATATTTTTTGAGGGGCCCGCGGGCGGAAAAACCGTGCAGTGGGGACTGCTGCACGGGTTTTCCATAGAGCACAATTGTGCTAATTTTCAGCCGGTTTTTCAGGCGGTCTGAAAAACCGCAAACCGGCTGAAAAAAACGGCCAAAAACCCGTGCCGTGGGGACATGACCTTACATGGGGAGGGCCAAAAATAGAAATAATCAGGTATATATTTCTGTCTATGCCATAAAAGGTAGAGATTTAATAAATCAAAATGCCTCAGAAGTCTAGCTCAAATTGTGACCTCAGCTTGTACACAAGACATAAATTGGTCCAGATCCATTAACGGACACAAAATATTGGTGTATAACCAGCAGCCAATAGACGATTTAAATTAGAGAAAGTAGTTTAATAATTAGCAAGATACAACCAATTTTATTTCATGACCACAATGGTAAAATTTCTGCTGGTCTTGTCCAGTTTTATGCCATCTAAATTTAAAGGGAATCCATCTCCAATTTTTATTTTTTTTTACCAATTAAAACAAGATAGTTTTTTTCATTCTGTCGTCTGTATATGATTATGGGGGGGGGGGGGGGGGGGGGGGCGGCCATCTTCCCTGTGCTGTTTTTAACAGCATTCAGAGAGATGCTTTACTGCAGCTTCATGGGCATAGCAGCCTGTGAACAGGAGCAGACCCATTGACTTCTATAGGAGAGTGTTGTGGGCATAGGAGCCTATGAACGGGAGCAGACCCATTGACTTCTACAGGAGAGTGTTTTGGGCATAGGAGCCTGTAAAGAGGAGCAGACCCATTGACTTCTATAGGAGAGTGTTGTGGGCATAGCAGCCTGTGAATAGGAGCAGACCCATTGACTTCTATAGGAGAGTGTTGTGGGTATAGGAGCCTGTGAACAGGAGCAGACCCATTGACTTCTATAGGAGAGTGTTGTGGGCATGCTCTGTGACCTGGGAAGAAGTCAGTATGCAGAGAGGGGGAGCTGTGACATCTCCTATTGTGAATGGTGGATCCTGTGTTATCTATACACAACTTAAAAAAAAAATAAAATGTATTGACCATCAAAGCACGAGTTAAACAATAGGCCAGTTTCTGATGACCCCAATACCAATTGGAGTTTTCCACAATATAAACAAAAGTCGCACAAACATAAAAAAAAAAAACTAAAATCTAGTAACTTGAGAAAAAACAATCAAATTAATTCAAGAAGTTAATACAATCAAGCAAATATTTCAGCCCCGTCATAAAGTCCCTATTTTTTTTTTTTACGATAAATATTCACCCACGAGTCATGATAATGTTGCAGCGTTACCACAAATAGCGAATACGTGTCACAGTGGAACATTGTGTAGCTCGAACACCTCATCAGCTGCATTACGCAGCTCTGAAACTATGTACGACCACAGAATTTACAGCAGGTGTGCGAATACAGGACACCTGCAAACAATTCTGTGTAGTCAGTTTATTTTCCACTCCATGACTGTTCAACAAAGCTTGCAATCTAATTATAAATATAGGCACAGGCTTAAGGGGGTTCACACGGTCAACTTTTCAGACGCAGTTTTTGAAGCCAAAACTAAGTATGGATCTAAAACAAGGATAAAGTCTCAAATACATTGCTTTTCTGCTTTTGCTTCTCTTCAGAGTTAGGAGCAGATCTTATCTCCTGCTTATGTACACAAGCTTCCCTAGGCCCTGTCCCCACGGCACTTTTTCAGCTGGTTTTCGGTTTTGAAAACCGGCTGACAGACTTTTACACGGACCTTAAAGGGGTTGTCTCACTACATCGATTCATCTTACCTCAGTCCGGTTTTCTTGGTTTCATTTTGAATTCAGGGGTGTGTTTACTAGTTTCTACTAGGGTGCAGTAGGAGCCAGGTCTGTAGCTATAGCAACCAGCGCTGGCAGCCAATCAGGAGAGCTCAAATAGGTCTGTAGCTATAGCGACCAGCGCTGGCAGCCTATCAGGAGAGCTCAAACAGGTCTGTAGCTATATCGACCTGAGGAGCTGATGCAGCCCATACAAGAGGGGAGATCTAGGAATAGGTAGGACACTGTTAATGGACGCATATTGCAAAGTGACTTGTTTTTGCAAGATCTCTAACATAAAAATCAGCGATTCATGTAACGAGACAAACCTTTAAGGGAAAATCTGCCGGCGGTCCGAAAAACATAGAACATGTTCATTCTTCCGACCAGTTTTCGGACGGAATATGACCTTGTCTGTGAGAAGGAGGGAGGGCTTTTCTCCACTAACCGCAGACAAAAGCCGCTCCCACCCCGTATTTGTACGAAAACCGTACAAATACCGGCCGGATAAACCGACCGGTATTTGTACTGTGCCATGTAAACAGCCCCTTTGGTTACGGTACTCCTCTCTCTGCACTTACAGGCGCCTCTCTAGTCAAAGAAAGGTCTGTTTATTTATAGATCTGAGAGTAGTTACAATGTAGCTCATGGGTACAGTTTTTGCCTCACAGCACAAGGGTCCTAGGTTCAGATCCCTGAGGAACCAAACCTGTGGATTTTTTTCCCCTTTATCAATGCACGTACCTTATTGAGATTTTTTTTTTTTAATTTGCACAGCTTGACTAATTACTAAGGAGTACAGAGAACGGGAGTAGAATGACAGCACCTAGGATTCAACACTCGCTCAGCAGTGAGTGTGTGTGATTACTAATGAGTACAGAAGACCAGAGTACAATGACATCAGCTGGGGTTGAACACTCGCTCAGCAGTGAGTGTGTGTGATTACTAATGAGTACAGAAGACCAGAGTACAATGACATCAGCTGGGGTTGAACACTCGCGCAGCAGTGAGTGTGTGTGATTACTAACGTATATGCAAAAAGAAAAAAGGAAGAGGGGGCGCACAATAGTGTTATATTGTAAATGAGTGAGTAATAACGGAAGGTAAACTTCTCACCTTTTGGTGTTGCGCTCTTAGTTTAGAAGCACAACACTCATAAGCGCTTACAGGGCTATTTGTACCCCGTAGCCCTTACTACGGCAGCCGCTGGTCTCTGTAGCTCCGTTCGGATAACCGGTGGGAGAAAAATTGCCAAGGGAAGGAAGAAAAAGATGGACCCGGCGCACGTGTAATGGAAACAGAAAAAAGCCCAGGCTATAGGCTTTTCATTAGAAGAGTTTTTTTTATTCTTAAAAATGACTCGGTGTTACCGAGACAAAATTAAAAACATAAACATAAAAAGTACTTGACGCGTTTCGCGCGTACAGCCGCGCTTCATCAGTAGTAAAAGTTTTACTTCTGATGAAGCGCGGCTGTACGCGCGAAACGCGTCAAGTTACTTTTTCAGTTTTTAATTTTGTCTCGGTAACACCGAGTCATTTTTAAGAATAAAAAAAACTCTTCTAATGAAAAAGCCTATAGCCTGGGCTTTTTTCTGTTTCCATTACACGTGCGCCGGGTCCATCTTTTTCTTCCTTCCCTTGTGATTACTAATGAGTACAGAAGACCAGAGTACAATGACATCAGCTGGGGTTGAACACTCGCTCAGCACTGAGTGTGTGTGATTACTAACCAGGGAAGAGACTGACAGTAGCCGCCTTAGAGGAGAGGTGATGTCTGAGCATGTGCGGCCAGGACTGAAGAGCTCTCAGCCCTGGTCGTAACCCCTGGAGACGAGCTGTAAACAATAGATCACTAAGGGAGCATCTAAAACAAAAACAGTGCAGAATTTTTGATAATGATGAAGGGTGAAAATGTTTATTTAATTTGCAAGCTTCACACATCAATTTTACTTTGTGGCAAATCCCCTTTAAGGGGTCAGAGAAGGAGAAAAGAGCAGGGGGTTAGCATTTCTATAAAACCTCTGTGACCACATGACAAAGTAATCGCTCCATACCTGCTAAAATGGCGGTTATAACTCTCTGCAAGATCAGGAGCAGAAATGGCTGATCATTATCTGTAATGCAAGCAAATGTCTGCAGCTAATCAGAAAAACGCCATTATTAACCTCCCATGTATCAGCCCATCTGCCTGCGCGATGTGCGTCACCACCCATTATGGGCCAGGATGTATAGATCAGTAGTAGGATCATCCCTGGGTAGGTCTGCACCAATCTGACGACTGGTGGCGGGCGCTGCTCAGATTAGAGATTGGGTCCCTCGCAGGCATTTCCCCTGAACGCCGCATGGCCGCCGCCCCACCCCCCTTCCTGACAGGGTTATGTGACCATGCACTGACCATTATTACATTTCATGGAAAGCCAAAGACTTCACTTCCTCCTTGCACCACAACGTGTGTTTCTTGGCTTCTGAGTGGAGGGTTGAAGCCAGTGTGAAAGCGAAATCTAGAGACGCCACTTAGCTTACAAGGTTATCTAAGAGAGATCAGAATGGCCGCTCAGCGAAGCATAGGAGAAACTTTCTGTTGCAGTTTCTCAAAAGTTTTATCACATCTCCAATTATTCATCCAGAAACATAAAACACAATACACAATGACTCCGGGGGGAATCCCACATGGATACAAAGATTTTCATTTTGATTAAAAAATTGTTACATATGTGACATAAAATCATCTATTTTATTTATCTCCATTTGTGTCCCTTTATAATCCCATTCTAGGCAATAGTTCCTATACCATAACCTCTTTCCCCAAAAATAAGACCTAGTGCAATTTTTTATTCAATTCAGACTTTGGCTGGTCATGCTGATGTTTGTGATGAAATCACTACAGTATATTAATATATGTTAATTTTTGTTCAACAATAAATGTGAATTATTGTTCATGTAAAAATAAGACATGCCCTTAAAATAAGCCTTAACTCGTCTTTAGGAGCAAAAATTATTATAAGACGCGGTCTTATTTTCGGGGATACAGGGTAGTTCTATATATGAACCAGGAAGAGCTGGATGAACAGCAAAATTACTCATAGTCAGCTCTATGCCTAAAGCCCTTCACCGGAACCAACCAGTATTTGTTCTACCTAATGAGAAAAATGACCCCTTTCCAGATACCCCTAGAGCCTACACCCAACCAACCAGTACTATAGTCTGCACTGATGAGGGGCAAAGACCCAGAAACCGTAGTCTGCAAACCAATGCACGGCTATGCCCAGTGTCTAGGGCCCACAGGTGGAGATGATTCTAGGGGCCCACCAGTAGAACCGTTTTTGGGCCCACTGGTGGAGTTTATTTTAGCAGCCCATCGTACAGCTATTATAAGGGACTGTTCATGCCTCCTATCCTTTGCCTCTCTTTCTCTGCCTCTTCCAAGGATGCATATGCAGTTAAAAAACAACTTCAGGTCTACCATGGTCAGAGGTCCACCAGGGGTTTCATCTGCTCCCCTGCGGGCCAGTCCAAGCCTGGCTATGCCCACATAACAAATATTAAAATGCGGTTCAAAATCTGACAGCGTTTTAACATCGCTGTACAGCGGATTGTGGCACAGGTCTGTGCTAAAAACCACGGTCAGTTTTCAGATTTCCCGCTGGCCCATTACATTGACTGTAAGGCTGTGTTCACACGGCTTATTTCGGGGCGCAATTACGTCCGCAAATACGTGTCACAAAGTCGTAAATACATTCCCCACTCTTTACTATGGGGATTTACGTCGCGAAATACGGTCTCAATAAGTGGCAGGGGACTAAATTTTACAATCGTATTTACATGGCGAAAATACGTCGCGGAAATATGCCTTGTGTGAACGACGAGGCGTGTTTTACATTGGAATCAATGCTAATCTAATTGTTCATTATTTGAAACGTATTTTGGGACGTATTTGTGGACATAATTACGTCTGCAAATACGCCCCAAAATCAGCCGTGTGAACACAGCCTAAGTGAATCCGACAGAATATAGAACATGTTCTATCTTCCAGCAGAGGACCGGCGGTTTAGAAATCCCATAGTAAAAAATACATGCTGTGTAGACTATAGCACAAATTTTCTGATGGGGTCTACGGGCACTGGATTACAGCCCGATTTTTGGGGATTCCAAATATTGAATATGCTTAAAATTCAGACTAATCATGTGCTGTGATCTATGGCTAATTACTTGAAATCAGTGTTGGACTTGGGTGCCTGGGGCCCGCCCGTGGCGCGGATTCTTGGGGCTCCACCAGTAAGGCTGCTCTTAGGGGCTCCACCAGTAAGGCTGCTCTTAGGGGCTCCACCAGTAAGGCTGCTCTTAGGGGCTCCACCAGTAAGGCTGCTCTTAGGGGCTCCACCAGTAAGGCTGCTCTTAGGGGCTCCACCAGTAAGGCTGCTCTTAGGGGCTCCACCAGCGGATTTAACTCTTGGGGCACAGCTACTGTAATATTACATATAACTCTTGCACTGCCTTTCTCCATGAAAAGGGACCACCATACCCAGGGGCCCAACGGGGGGTTTCCCTTACTCCCATGCAGGCCAGTTCAAGCCAGTTTGAGATATTACTCAAGTAATTTCAAGTTTTAAAGAAAAACACAAGGGTATTCTCATCAGGACTGTGTGAAAAGTTATAAGACAGTCCTTAAGGACTCTAAAATAGTGAAAATTAATGGTTAGGATGCAGAATGATGTTTATAGTGTCTTCAAGGGGATGTTCTCTATTCTCAATCCCTTTAAAGGGCCTCACACCCCTGAAAACATCCTGTTACTTTGACCACTAGCAATCATCTGTATGGGATCCCGGCAGGAAGTGCCAAGTTTCTCTGCAGCACCACCACAGGTGAAGTAAAGTATTGCATGGTGACAAATGTGTTGGGTCCTCCATCGTGAGAGAGTCCTATTGCAGCTGCTACATTTTCTGGATAAAACATGGAGGTTCTACAATGACCCCCCCCCCCTCCCCAGTTTTATTAACACAAAATAAAAAGCTCGGGAGCAGTCGTCTGCCTTTCTTTATTGCTGACGTTTCAATCACAAGTTATACGAGGTCAGTTCGGGTTGCCTTGTGTTTGTACGATTATAAATCTATAAACATTCCCCACAGCTCGCCGCGATACTTTGGCATCGTATAAAGGCAATGACTACATCAAATCTGGAAATAAACCATAGCATAGTACACATCTGTTTATTAGGCTGCTGAGGTCGTATTGTCTAAAGGCTACAAGGGAAGCATCACAGTCCACCGGTGACAACAAGAGGGGCAGGATAAGACAAAGGGCTCCCATCCTCAGGTAAACCGGTCTGGGATGGATCATCTACAAACACCATAAAATGTGTATATATAAAACAAACCTCTGTACTAATAAAAGGTTAAAAAAGTCAAGATGTATGAAAAAGAAAAAAGGGGGAAAAAAAGAAAAAAAGGGGAAAAGGACAGGGAAGGACTACTGCAGAATCAAACGTTACAGGGCTTGTCGTCTGGTTACAACGAAGACATATAGGCCGTGCCAGACTGGGGTGCTTGGAGCCCATCCTACAATTGCTGCACGTAATTGCAGTCTTGCATTCTGCCTCTCTCCCCAAGGCCTGCACATAGGTCTGCAGAGGAGCTGTATACACAGAACAATAGAAGATATTTCAAGGAGTCTTCTCACCACCTTGATGAGTTTTAGATATGGAGGTAAAAGAAAAAGATTTTCAAATACATTTCTGTTGTGAGTTTGCTTCATTTTAGAGTTAGAGCAATTTTCATCATCTCCTGCTTGTCTACAGAAGCTGCTCTAGGTTACCAATTAGCTCTCGCTGCTCTAGCAGCCCTTGCCAAGATGATGAAGTTACTTCTTGCTGTGTCTTAGCAGCACAGAAGCTTGTTTAGGTTTCTTACTGACAAACTTCAAACCTTTAGAGCTCTGTAGGAAAACTTCCCTGCTCTTTAGACCCCTCGATCACCAATATCCCTCTTAGGCTATGTTCACACGGCTCCTTGCCAGAAGAAGGTCACTTACAAGATTCCCAATGTTAACGAAGTTACATAGTTAGTACGGTAGAAAAAGACACGTGTCTATCAAGTTCAACCAAGGGTGGGGGAAATGTGGGTGAAGGGAGGGAGACAAGGACATTAAGCCCAGCCTCCCCACTGGTGAATGCCCTGAAACCCACAAGGCAAGAACCCATCTGCTCCAGTAGAGACCCCATCTCAGACCCCAGAGCCTCCACCAGCCAGGATCCAGAATTTTACATGGCTACACACGTATTAATATTCTTTAGTTCCAGGTAGGTATCTAAGCCATTCTTGAAACCCTCACCTGTTCCTGCTGTGACCAGCTCCTCAGGCGGCTATTCCATAGATTTACAGTACTCACAGTAAAGAACACTTTTCTCCTCTGGAGATTGAATCCTTTTCTCTCTCGTTGAAGGGAATGTCCCCTTGTCTTTTGAGGGGGCTTTACATGAAATAATTTTTCCCCGTACTTTTTGTAGGGACCATTTATATATTTAGAATATAAGGTTCGTTCCACACGCCGCTCCTTATGCACCATCCAGATCACTTAAAAAAAAGTAACTTGGGCGGGTGCCGTGTGACGATCTCACAGCATTGTATCAGCACAGTATTTTTCACTTTTTATTCCAAAAACCTTACGGGGGTTTACAAAGGGGTATGTGATTATGTTTTCTTATAATAAATGCGTATGGGTCCCCACAGTTCTTTTTGTTTTTTTTGGGGGAGGGGGGGGGGGTTAAATTTTTTTATTTTTTGTTTTCTTTTTTAAGTTGAAGATGGAGAACTTTTGCTTCATCCTTATTTTTAAATGATCCCAAAGTAGGGTTAATTAGTGCTTTTTGGGTACTTTCTTTTGTTTAGTACTTCTCTTATTTTTCTAATGATGCCCTTATTTTATTTCTTTGTGTATAAAGGGGTTTTATTCATAAAAGGGAAAACCAAATTATTATATGTTTTTGTTATTGAAAAATTTAATAAAAATTATTTTTAAAAAAAAAAAAAAAAAAAAAGAAATTTTCTTCCCTCCTGCAAGGTTCGCTCTTTGGAATCTAGGGCCCGACTTTTTAAATGTTTTTTGGAAAAAGGGCCCCAGATCATTGTTTTGTGCCCTAAGTTTCCCAAAAGGACATTGTTATCTCAGGAAAAACCGGTCAAAATTTGAAAAGTGCAGCGAGGTTTCCCGGGCTTTTATCTGGGGCAAGGAATCAATAAACCCTGTGTTTTTTATTCATGGGCTATGGGAAACCCATTAGTGAGATTATGGCGGAGGGTGTAATCCCAAAGCAAGATACCCCCAGGGTGGGGTTTTGTACCAAAAGACGACATGGGGCAAAGTGATCCACAAATCCCTAAAAAGGGAATTTCTGGAAAAAAAAAAATACAAAGTGAAAAACCCCACGTGACATCACCCCCCCCATGCTGGCTTAGAAAACCCTTGTTTTCCCCCGGGAAATAACAATCCTGGAGCCTCTTCCCCCTCAATGTTTCTCGGGGTTTGTGTGTTCCTCTTTTTATTCCCCCTAGAAATTTTTTTTTATTGCTGAATCGGGTCAACGGGGCGTAACCAGTGTGTTTTGTGGGGGGGGGGGGGGGGGTTTCCCCTGATAGAAAGCCCTTGCCCCAAATCAGGGGCTGAAAGTTAGTTTTGAGCAGGGCCTTTCCTCTTTGTCAACTGGAACGTAACACCCACCCGGGCCCGATTTTAAGCACCTTTTGCCCCCTTCACTTTGATCAGCAGTGGTCGTAGCATAGGGCACAATTTTTGATTATGGAGGGTCCAACTTCTAAAACACCCTAAAATCACAATGGAGGGGCAGTGGTGCTGGATCTTTCAGATGGGCGTTACTGTTCCAGTTGTCAAAGGGGCGTGTGTCTCTTTCTCCGCTTTAAAAGGGAGGCAATGAAAAGGTAATGTCCATGAGGAAAAAGCTCTAAAAAGGAAACCCGGTAAATTTTTTTAAAAGGGTTTTTTACCTACCCTTGAATTTTATTTTAATTTGTCCGTTTTCTTGGGTTTCCTTTTTTAAAACTGGGGCGGGGTTTTTTTTGGGTTTAAATAGGGTGCAGTAGAAAAACCCGGTTTTGTAGCTATACAACCGGTGCTGGGCCGGGCCCTTTAGGAGAGATCAAACAGGTTGTAGCTATTGCCCCCAAAAAGTTTTTGGCAGGGCCATCAAAGGGGGGATTAAAAAAGGTCGTGCTATAGGGAACCCGAGGAGTGATGGGAAAACCCAAAACAAGGGGGGGTATCTAGGAATGGTAGGGGCATGTTAATGAAAAAACTTTTTGCCAAAAGTTACTTGTTTTTGCAAGTCTTTAAAAATGAAAAAACCCGCAATCCCGTAGGGGGACAACCTTTTTTTGAATTTTTTCTTTAAAAAAAAAGCAAACCCCTCTTGGCAGTGGCTGGTATCGCATGTCTTTCAAGAGAGGCATTGCATAGGAAAACAAAATAGCCATGTTTTTCTAAATTCAAACAACTCCTTCAAGAAAGGAAACTAACCATCTGATATACTTAAACACACTGTGCTGCTGTTGGCATTCCAATAACTAGGACACTTTTTTCATATATATTTCCGTTCCCTTAAAAAGTATAAAAATATCAAGTAGCAGGAAAGTGACACTCAGAGGGACATATGTTAGATTGTTGGTTGACATCCACTTGACCTGGAAATTATCGCAAGCTTCACTAATGAATATTGGATCACCGGCTTTGTGCAAACGGTCTACAACAATGACAAGAAGGAAGGAAAAGTTGAAAAACAAAAAATATGAAGATGTGCAGACCTCTAGAGGATTGTAGGGGATTAAATATAGATCTGCAATTTTTCCAAAACAGTGCCACTCCTATCCACAGGCCGTATGTGGCATTGCAGCTCAACCCCACTTACTGCAAAGAAGCGGAGCTGCAATACCAGAGGCAACCTTTTGTCAGGAATGGCGCCATTTCTAGTTTCCTACAACCTCTTTAGAAGGTCAATATTCCAATTACTGGGATTTGAGGCCACCACACTAGATTCACATACTCAGGGGGTTTTAACCGCCCCACCCCCCCTCGCCCCCCCCTCCATGCCCTGCCAAGTTCAGCAATGGCCCACTAGCGTATGAGCCATCAACCATCCGATCTACGTAGATTAAAGCATAATCCATAACGCACAGATGAGCGCCGCCATGCAGCTTCTGACTCCGAGGACATTATGGAACAATTATTGGGTTACAGCAACCATTGTGCAGTTAATATTGCAATTTGCATTCTCCTTGTCCCCCATCGGAAAACATGAAGGCTGCGGTAACCCATAACTCAGCCAAGGCAGCTGCGCAACGAAAAGTCACTGTGGTGACCTAGACTAAAGTCCATTTCACTCAGAGGTCTCTAGAATAAAGTCAATGACCCCTCACACTGCACCTCAGACGACATTTTCTACCCAAGACTGAGACATAGTCTGAGCAATAGATCATAAGGTCAATAGAGCCCATGAGCAATAAAATATGACAATATAGGAAAGCAAAGAAAATCCCTTAAAGTTCTGCAGCAGCTCTCTAATGAAAGGGAGAGCTGCTGCAGGTATCAGCTGGTCACCTTGGATATGATTCAAGGTGACCAATACGCCCCTATCCTCAAACCTCCAGCTGTCATGAGATACTGGGGGTTGTTATTTCCCCATCAGCTGGGGAGATACAGGATGGGAAAACCCTGGATAACACAACACCCCACTTTTTATATTAAAAATATATATATATATTTTATTATATATTTTATTATATATATATATATATATATATATTCAAAATATGTACATACACACTATATTACAACAACATAATATCGTATATTTTATATACATACACAAGTATTCATACATATACAAAGTGCATATATGTAGTAAGTATACATATTATAGATCATTGGACACTTGGCCCCTCTCCTGCATACAGCTATCATGGCCTGTTGAGAAGTGTAGTAGCCCCATCAGCTGGAGACTACAGATCTATTTTGACTGCACCACAGAATCAGTAGAAAAATTAAACCCCCCCCCCCCCCCCCCCCTACATACAGCCTATCCAGGCAACACCTCCAGCTATCATAGTATGCTGGGAGTTGTAGTTCCCAATCACCTGGAAAGCCACAGGTTGAAGACCACTAGTCTATATATTGACTGCACCACTGTTCAGCATTTACCTCCCCTACATACAGCCTATGCAGGTAACACCTCCGGCTATTATTAGTATGCTGGGAGTTGTAGTTCTCCATCAGCTGGAGAGCCACAAGTTGAAGACCACTAGTCTATATATTGACTGCAGCACTGATCAGCATTTACCTCCCCTACATACAGCCTATCCAGGTAACACCTCCGGCTATCGTAGTATACTGGGAGTTGTAGTTCCCCATCACCTAGAGAGCCACAAGTTGAAGACCACTAGTCTATATATTGACTGCAGCACTGATCAGTAGACACTTACCCCCCCGTTCTACATACAGCCTATCCAGGTAACACCTCCAGCTATCATTAGTATGCTGGGAGTTGTAGTTCCCCATCAGCTGGAGAGCCACAAGTTGAAGACCAAAGTTATATATTGACTCAGCATGATAGTAGACACTCCCCCCTTTCCTACCTCCACCCCTGCATTACGATCACCCCGCGGTAAAATGCTTTTCTGGCAGTTTCCATTCACATAGCATAAAAGCCACCCCTAGAAACACTTAAGGCCCGTGCCCCTCAGTTTTCTAGGAACCCATTCGCCCTACGTAAATATAGGATAACTTTTTCCCTTTAAAAACCTGAAAATCCTGCTTCATCTAAAAAGCCCAATTATCTCAGTCTATTGCGAGTGGCAAGTTAATGCATCAGCAGGGAGTTAACAGGTAAGTGCTTGGCGATAAGGGGCCCGGGGCCGATTTATCTCTTTTACTAAATATGTATGTCTCTATGGACTAAAAATTGTTTTAAAGGGTCAGAATTGTCCCCGCCATTCACACGCAGAGATAAGGGGCATCAGAAGCATTATCCGCTTATCTCCGTAACATTTATCCATAGGGAGGAGAGAGGGTGGATAGTTGTCAGCTGTGTGATCACTTACCTTACTGCTTGCAGGCAAGAAGAGCAAGAAGCAGCTGCCAGACACTTTCCACACTGCTGAGTACTTTCGTTTTAGCCCCCCGCGGAAAAATAAAAGCATTCCCGTTTTCATTAAAATCATTGGCCTGTCTTTTGCAATAATGGTCATCCCCAGGCCATTTCCACAAAGGGGCCCCCGGGGGCAACACTGCAGTGGGCCCTGCCCCGAATACATGATATCACAGTAAGTCATGCCTCTAGCAACCCCAAGCACACTCATATTATCATGCCACTTATGTCTGGACTCCTGCAGCCTTTAAGACTGATTAGCAGGGCAGGGAGCCTTTGGCTCCCTTCTTCACCATAGCTTTTATTTGTCTTTATTTCCTAAAAACACACAAACCGTTAAATAAGCAAAGCCAACCAAAGGAAGCCAGGGTATGTTTCTTGTATTCCTGGGACAAGCATGCCCCATCTGGGGCCCCCTATACTTGTGGGGCCCCCGGGCAACTTTCTAGTGTGCCCCATTGATAAAGATGGCCCTGGTCATGTCGCCGGGTGAGGGGAATGAATAAGGGGGCCCTCTCTTAAAAAAACTGAGGCAACTTTTAAGAAAATAAAATTCACAATAAATAACGGAGTAGGGACCAAATTCTGTAAGTTGTATGGATGCACCTCAATAATATGGCCCCGTGCACATGACATAGCATTGCCACATTCTGTCCCTAAATCTGTTAAATATGATAATGATCCCTATCCCATTGCATGAAAGGGGTTTTCAAAACCCTATTTACATTAACTGGAAAATTTCTATGAGGGTCTTTGGCGCAACCAAGAAGTTTAGTACCGCTCACTCCCCCTGAACAACAGAAAGACAATGGAGCGAATCCTCAACCAGATCTGTGGCAAAACCCGCGCAGAAAGCCGGGGATTTTTTTGTCAATCCTTTAAAGGGGAAAATTTAGGTGGTTTTTTGCTACTCTTTCTGAAAGAGGATTGATAGAGGGAGAAGGCTGGCTCTGCGATATATAGGGTTATATGAAGAGGGGAAGAGCGAGCTTTATATATAGGGTTATATGATGAGGGAGAGAAGCTGAGCTCTGCGATATATAGGGTATATGATGAGGAGGGAGTGGCTCGTATATATAGGGTTTATGATAGAGGAGAAGAGCTGGCTTGTGATATTAGGGTATTGTAGAGGAGAGGAGTGAGTCTTGGGTATAAGGGGTTTTTGATAGGGGGAGAGAAGTGAGCTTGTGTAAATAGGGTTTTAAAGTAGAGGGGGAGAAGCTGAGTCTGTGATTTATAGGGTTTTATTGATAGAGGGAGGAAGTGGCTCTTGATTTATGGGTTATATGAAGAGGGGAGAAGTGAGCTCTGTATATATGGGTTTTATAGAGGGGGAGAAGTGAGCTCTGTGATATATAGGGTTTATGATGAGGGAGAGAGCTGAGCTCTGTGATATATAGGGTTATATGATGGGGAGAGGAGCTGAGCTCTGTGTTTGGGTTATTGATGGGGAGGGAGCTGCGTCTGTGATATAAGGGTTATTGAAGAGGGGCTGGGGCTCTGTGATATTTTTGGGTTATATGATAAAGGGCTGTGCTCTGTGAAAATAGGGGGGATTTATAGGGGCTGGTTCGTGTTTTAGGGTTTATGATGAGGGCTGTGTTCTGTGATATATAGGGTTATTGATGAGGAGAGGAGCGAGCTCTGTATAAAGGGTTATATGATAAAGGGAGGAAGCTGGCTCTGTGATATATAGGGTTATATGATAGGGGAGGGAGTGCGCTCTGTGTATATAGGGTTATATGATAGAGGAGCTGTGCTCTGTGTATATAGGGTTATATGATAGAGGAGTGCGCTCTTGTTATAGGGTTATATGATAGAGGGCTGTGTCTGTGATTATAGGGTTATGATAGAGGGCTGTGCTCTGGATTTTTTGGGTTATATGATGAGGGGTGTGTTCTGTGATATATAGGGGGTTTTATGATGAGGGAGTGTGCTCGTGATATATAGGGTTTTATGTAGGGGCTGTCTCTGTGAATATAGGGTTATATATAGAGGAGTGGCTCTGTGATTAAGGGTTATTGATGAGGAGAAGAGCTGAGTCTGTTTTATTAGGGTTTTGTTTGGGAGAGGAGTGAGTTGTTTATATATAGGGTTAATGATAAGGAGAGAAAACTGAGTCTGTGATAAATTGGGTTATTTATAGAGGGGGAGAAGCTGAGCCGTGATTTATAGGGTTTTATGATGAGGGAAGAGTGGCTCTGTGATTTATGGGTTTTGTAGAGGGAGAGAAGTGAGCTCTGATATATAGGGTTATATGATAGAGGGAGAGGGTGCGCTTGTGTATATGGGTTATATGTAGTGGGGCTGTGCTCTGTGTATATGGGTTTATGTAGAGGAGGTGCTCTGTGATATTAGGGTTATATGATAGAGGAGCTGTGTTCTCTGAAATCTAGGGTTATATGATAGAGGGGGGGAGCTGAGTCTGTATATTAGGGTTTCATTTTGAAGGGAGAGAAGTGAGTTGAATATAGGGTTATTGTAGAGGGAAAAGAAGTGATCTTGGGGGATATTAAGGGGTAATGATAGAGGAGAGGAGCTGGCCTGCGATATTAGGGTTATATGATAGAGGAGAGGAGCTGGCTTGGGATATATAGGGTTTATGGTAGAGGAGAGGAGCTTGTGATATTTGGGTTATATGTGAGGAGAGGGCTGGTCTGCGTTATTGGGGTTTTATGATAGAGGAGGAAGTGAGCTCTTGATATATAGGGTTATTATAGAGGAGGGAGCGAGCTCTGTGATATATAGGGTTTTAGTAGAGGGGAGGAGCTGGCTCTGTGATATATAGGGTTTTTTGATAAGGAGGGAGCTGAGCTCTGTGATATATAGGGTTATATGATAGAGGAGAGAAATGAGCTTGTGATATATAGGGTTATAGGTTGGGAGAGGGGTCTGGGATATTGGGTTATTGTTAAAAGGGGCTGAGTTTTTATTATAGGGTTATATATAGGGGGAGAAGCTGAGCTCTGTGATTTTTAGGGTTATAGGTAGGGAGAGGAGCCTTTGGGGTATATGGGTTATATGTGGGGGCTAGCTCTGTGAATTTTGGGGTTTTGATAGGGGAGAGAAGTGGCTTGGGTATTAGGGTTATATGGTAGAGGAGAGGAGCTCTGTGATATTTTGGGGGTTTATGATAGAGGGAGAGGAGTGAGTCTGTGATATATAGGGTTTATGTGAGGGGGGGGTGAGTTGTGAAATGGGTTTATGAAAAAGGGAGAAGTGGCTCTGTGATATATAGGGGTTTTTTTTTTAGAGGGGAGAAGCTGAGCTCTGTGTAAAAAGGGTTATATGTTGGGGAGAAAACTGGCTCTGTGTTTATGGGTTATAGATAGGGGAGAGAGCTGAGCTTGATATTAGGTTTTGATAGAGGGAGAGGAGTGCGCTCTGGATTTTAGGGTTAATTTTTTAGAGGGCTGTGCTCTTGATATATAGGGTTATATGATGAGGAGTGTGCTTGTGATTTTGGGGTTTTTGATGAGGAGCTGTGTTTTGTGATTTTGGGTTTTTGTAGAGGAGAGAAGCTGAGCTTGATATATGGGGTTATATGATAGAGGGAGAGAAGTGTCTCTGCGATATTTTGGGTATATGAGAGGGAGGAGTGGCTCTGCGTAATTGGGTTTTTTATATAGGGAGGGGAAGCTGAGCTCTTGAAAATAGGGTTATTGATGAGGAGAGGAGCTGGCTTGCGATATATAGGGTTATATGATAGAGGAGAGAAGCTGAGCTCTGTGATATATAGGGTTTTTGATAGAGGGGGAGCTGAGCTCGCGATATATAGGGTTATTGATGAGGGAGAAGCTGAGCCCGTGATTTAGGGTTTTTTGATGGGAGAGGAGCTGAGCTCTGGATATATAGGGTTTTTATGGTAGAGGAGGGAGCCTTGATAATAGGGTTAATGATAGGGAAGGAGCTGAGCCTGCGATATTAGGGTTATTGATAGAGGAGAGAGCTGAGCTCTGGATATATGGGTTAATGTAGAGGGGGGGAGCTGAGCTCTGTGATATATAGGGTTATATTGAGGAGAGGAGTGAGTCGTGTATATAGGGTTATTGATAGAGGAGAGGAGCTGAGCCTGTGATTATAGGGTTTATGATGGGAGGAAGCTGAGCTCTGTGATTATAGGGGTTTTATGGTTTGGGGAGGAGCTTGGGGTTTTATAGGGTTTTGATGGAAGGGGGTGAGCTCCCGTGATATATAGGGGTTTTATGTTTGAGGGAAGGGAAACTGAGTCTGTGATATATAGGGTTATATGATAGAGGACGGAGTTCTGTGTATTAAAGGGTTTTATGATAGGGGAGCTGAGCTTGTGATATATGGGTTTAGGGTGAGGAGAGGAGCTCTGTGATTATAGGGTTATATGGTAGAGGAGAGGGCTTGGGATATATTTGGGTTTATGATAGAGAGAGAGGAGCGGGTTCTGTGATATATAAGGTTTATTTTATAGGGGGGCTGAGCTTTGATTATAGGGTTATAGATAGAGGAGAGGGTCTGATATTGGGTTTTAGGATGAGGGAGGAGCTCTGTGTTTAGGGTTATATGGTGAGGGAGGAGCTTGGGATATATAGGGGTTTTAGGATAAGGCGAGAAGCTGAGCTCTGATATATTTTGGGGTTTTTGGGAAAGAGGGGAGAAGCTGAAACTTTTGTGATATATAGGGTTATATGAAAGAGGGGGGGACTAGGGCTCTGTGATATATAAAGGGGTTTATATTTTGAGGGGAGAAAGCTGAGTCTGTGGGTATATAGGGTTATATGATAGAGGGAAAAAGGAAAACCCGAGGGGGGGGGGGTTGGGGGGTATATTAAAGGGGAAATAGGGGTAAATCCTGATGTAATTTCTGCATGGTCTCTGGTCCTGTAGGGACCCTTCTGCCCCATAAGAATGCAGCAGGATTATCAATGGCATATAATCGGTGGTGGCACTTTCACAGATGTTGCATTAGTATACCTTTGTTCAAGATTTTTGGGGCCGATTTGGAAACCAAAAAGGGAGGGGGCTTTAAAGCCCTTTTCCCCTTGGGTGTTTTAAAATGCCCCCACCCCCCCGTGAAACGCAAAAAAAATTTTCCTCCTTAGGGCCCAAACAGAAAGCCCTTTCATTATGACCACAACCAAACAGCAATGAAAAACACAAGCACTCATACAGGGGCGGAAAAATTTAATAAGTCAATTTTGGCCCCCCATGTTAAATTTTGCCATTTTTTGCAGGGCCCAATTGGGTTCTTTCCCAGTGCTTGTACCCTTCAGGGGTCCCCCTTGACCAGCCCCTTTCCCTTTACCAAGCAGCCAGGAAGTAAAAATTTAAACCCGGGGCAAAGGGGGAGAGCCCGCTCCCCCCCCCCCCCACTCCCGGGGGGTGCGGGGCCCGGGGCTCCCCCAAAAAAATAAAAAATTTTTTTTTCCCTTTTTTTTCCCTGGTTCGAAAATTTGGGAAAGGATTATGGCATTTTTCAGAATTTTAAACTTCGATTTTGTCCCCCGGGTTTATCTAATACAAAATGAGGGCAAACCCCATAGCCAAGGAGGGCGGAAATTTTACTCCCAGGGAAAACCCGGGGGGCCATTTGGGCCCAGGGGCGGACAACCCGGGGCCCAAATTTTAAATTTTAAATTTGGAAAAATCTTTTTTTGTTTTCTGCCCTTGGGGTTCCCCTTAAAATAAAAGTTTGCTACTTGTTGGCCGGGAGGTCAAAACTACTGGGTACAAAACATCAAAATTTATTAAATTTTAAAGATACAGTAATAAAAATTTTCTATTAATTAAATATTTCATAAAATTTTTCACATTCTTTAAATTCTTTTTGTTTGGAATATTTATTTTTCATTTTTGTTACAGATACTGTACTATTAGATATTGTTTCCCCCATGGGACAAAAATTTTATATTTCACTTGCGGAAAAATATATACTGTAAATATTTTCATTTTTTTCCTTTTGTTCATTTTTTATATTTTTCTATTACATATTTTTCACTTATGTTTTCAGATACAAAAATTTTAACAATTTTTTTGGTCACTTATACTACAGTTCTATATTCCCTATTGTCACATGCTACAGTTCTATTCCCATATTGTATAAAAATGTTCTCAAATTTTGAACAGAAAGGCTTTTTTTCAATTTTCCCTTATTCTAAGTTTTATATTTACCCCCATTACATATTTTCCCCTATCAACAAAAATAAAATTATAAAAAAATTTCATATTGTCCCTTATGCAACAATTCTATATTATATCATTACATATTGTCCCTTATGCAACAATTCTATATTATATCATTACATATTGTCCCTTATGCAACAATTCTATATTATATCATTACATATTGTCCCTTATGCTACAGTTCTATATTACACTATTACATATTGTCACTTATACTATAGTTCTAAATTACACATTGTCACATGCTACAGTTCTATATTGTACATATGTTTTCATTTATGCTACATATACTGTATTATTTCATATTTTCCCTTATTCTGCAGTTCCATTACATATTGTCCCTTATTCTACAGTTCTATATTATAACATTACATATTGTTACAGATATATTGTACTATTTTATACTGCCATGTATACTACAGTTCTTTATTGTACGAATATATGTTTTCACTTAGGTTACAGATGTATACTGTATTATTACATATTGTCCCTTATGCTACAGTTCTATATTATACTATTACATATTGTCACTTATGTTACAGATACATATTGTACTATTTTATATTGTCACTTATACTACAGTTCTATATTCCATATTGTCACATGCTACAGTTCTATATTATACTAATATATGTTCTCAGGCTACAGATGTATACTGTACTATTGCATACTGTCACTTATATAACTGTAGCACAAGGGACAATATAGAAGAACATATAACTGTAGCATATTATACTATTACATATTGTCTCTTATGTTACAGATACATACTGTACTATTTTATATGGTCACATGCTACAATTCTATATTCCATATTGTCACATGCTACAGTTCTATATTGCATAAATATATGTTCTCACTATGCTACAGATACTGTACTATTTCATATTGTCATTTATTCTACTATTACATATTGTCCCTTATGCTACAGTTCTATATTATACTTTCACATATTGTCTCTTATGTTACAGATACGTATTGTACTATTTTATATTGTCCCTTATGCTACAGTTCTATATAATAACATTAAATATTGTCCCTTATTAAATCACCTGTGCAGTGCTAAGGAAAGCCAGAAAACATGACCTGCTGGTGGGGCGTAAGGACTGGAGTTTGGGAACCCCTGGTTTGCATTCACTCTTGGCTTTGAGTTCAAAGACTTGAATGTGAGAAGATACCATAAAGCAAGGGTGTCCAGCTAATTTTCACCGGGGGCCAAATTATGGTTTCCCTCAAAAGGGCCCTGGAGGGAAATACAGGGCCTGGGTAAGGCTGTCAGAGTGGAGCCACCGCCTCTAAATTACTTAACCAGGTAGGGTGCATGTGTGTGCGCTGGCGCTCCGAATTCAAGATGGCACCTGCTCTGTGCTGGCACGGCCACCTCTGCCAAGTGTTGGCTGCATCCTCTAGGTAAAGTGGAGAGCCTGTCCTTCTGCTTCAGGACCTTTCCTACCCCCAATTGCTGGGTCTAAGGCTTGGTTCACAGCTGCGGAGGTTCTGTTCTGAACCTCCATCGCACAGATGAAAACAGACACCAATGGTGCCCAACGAAACCTACCGATTGTTTCCTGCACTATTTTTTCTGTCATTCCTGGTGGAACATGCAATAGAGGTTCCCAATGGAGCCTCCAACACTTATGTCAACCAAATCTAATCTCTCATGAGCCACATGAAATGACATTGTGGTGCGGATTCGGCCCATTGGCCTGGAGCTTGATACATGTTCCATAAAGGAATTAGAAAGGGGAACATCTCTCCTTGGGGAGAGCACCATACGGTGTGTAGAGTTTTGCACTCCACAAAGCATCTGCATATCACAAGGCATTATGGGAAAGGAGCTGAGAGGCTCAAGCGCCCTCAATTGGTTTTAACAAATCCTCAGTTTGCTTTTGACCTACTGAGTCTTGAGAAAGCAAAAGGGATATTAGCCAAGCCAGTATCACCCATCTGCAGACAGCTGTTTTGGGGTTTTGCCCCTCAACAGCTCAGAGCAGAGCGATACTGGTTGGCTGGAAGGGAGGCAATGAGTGGCTCAGAAAAAGGAATCTCTCTCCTTGAGGAGAGCACCGTACGGCGTGTAGAGTTCTGAATTGTCAGGATGGAGAACAATTGTGAAACAATACGGCACTTGACGATAAGTGGAGAGATATAAAACTTGCAGCTTTATTGAACATCCAATAAAAGCCAACATCCCACGGAGAGCACAAATCAGGGCTAACGCGTTTCGGTGCACCCTTACTCATAGCAGCTTACATACTTTTATCACCTTAAGAATATTCAATCGCCCTCCTGCCCCTGGAGAAATTGAGGGCCCATTCCACAGCCCCATAGACAATTATTATAAGGATCCATCAACAACATCCAATGTCCGTGCACAAAGCATATGGTGGCACCAGCGAAGGCAATGGGCTGACAGCTATAGGTTATCATGTGAGGTCCTGCTTCTGCTTTCCAATCAACAAACCAATAGATAAGGGAATACACAGCAAAAAAGATAATGTAACAACACTGCAGCTCAGAGTCACTGACAATTGCAAAATCTTTATCTCGCCACCATGGCGACAATGAAATTTGCTTCTTCGTACAAAGTACTGACATCCTGGAAGTGACAGCTTCCTACAAGCAGCAGAAACCATGAAGCCTATAATGAACTGCAGCTACTGTGCACCATCCCTGACCTGAAACTAAGCATGCAACAAATGACTACTAAATCGGGTTAGTGCCATTGTAAATGAATGCTTTTCAAGGGAAATCTATCCACCAGACATCAATCACCCAGGTGGAGGGGACAGGGGACTTATGCTGCAAATAGGAGAGCACAAAGCAATGCCATGGTTCCAGCCAGGAGAAGAATTCCTTTGTAAGGTACCAAAACCATTGCTCCAATCCTGCAAGGAGGCAATGCAGACAATAGCAGCCCTAAAAGACAATACTGGAAACCTTGACTGCTTATTCGACTTGGATCCCATACACATAGATGTGGCACAGTTGCATGTTGGAGGGAGTCCTAATAGGGCTGCCATAGAGGTGCATGGGGTCTTTAGTGTTTGCATATGAAAGTATACATCAGATGTTAGAAGTTGGATGGTATGAAGAAAAACATCTGCACATGTATGACACCTGGCAGGGCCTTTATGGCAGCACATGGAGGCTGCGCAGCTCTGCGATAGGGAACTGGACAGGGGCTGTGTGCATTGGGCCATAAAGGGAACCCATCGCCAAATTTGTTTTACTAATTAAAGCAAGATACTGATATATTCTTTGTTTCCTAACTTTGTACCTTTTCATTTTATTGTCTGTATAAGATTAAGGGTGCGGCCATCTTGCCTGTGCTGCTTTAAACAGCATTTAGAGAGATGCTTTACAGCAGCTTCATGGACATAGCAGCCTGTGAACAGGAGCAGACCCATTGACATCTATAGGAGAGTGTTGTGGACATAGGAGCCTGTGAACAGGAGCAGACCCATTGACATCTATAGGATAGTGTTGTGGGCATAGGGCCTGGGGAAACAAGAACTGACCAATTGATTCTATAGAAAAGTTTGTGGGCATAAAAGCCTGTGACAAGAACGACCCATTGACTTTCTTTTTAGGAGAGTGTTGTGGCATAGCAAGAACCCCCGTGAAAAGGAGGCAGACCCATTGTTCTATAGGAGAATGTTGTGGGCATGCAGCCTGTGAAGGGAGCAGACCCATTGACTTCTATAGGAGAGTGTTGTGGGCATAGGAGACTGTGTACGGGAGCAGACCCATTTACTTCTATAGGAGAGTGTTGTGGGCATAGGATCCTGTGAACGGGAGCAGACCCATTGACTTCTATAGGAGAGTGTTGTGGACATGCTCTGTGAAGTCAGTGTGCAGGGAGGAGGAGAAGAGGAGCGGTGACATCTCCTATTGTGAATGGTGGATCCTGTGTTCTCTATACACAGTGGTGTCAACTTTTAGTGTCATCCTGCCTGTGCTGATAGTGAGGAGACTGCGGAGAAGTCTTCTCTACAGAACAGGAAGTGTCAGAATATTATTAGGCCTAGTGGCCAAACTGAAGACTACAGGACTTCAGGATATTAAAATTATTAATAGTTATATAGGGTGGAAAAAAACAAAAACCTTAAATATATTTAACAATAGGCGACTTCTGCTGACAGTCCCTTTAATTTGCTATTACTCATCTCCCATATAAAAGACTCCTCCAATAAAGGGACCAATAGGCATCACATAACAGGAGCCCATTTTTTCTTTTCACATTCAGCGTTCCTGATGACCATTACCCAACAGACATATCGATAACAGTAGAGACACTGTATGGGTTCTGTCACTTATTGCTTGCTTGTAGGCTTTTCACTGAGAACAGACTGAGGAGAGGGTGGAGTGAAAACAAGGGAGTTGATTTTCTGCAAGCGTCTTCCCAGCAAATTCCAAAGGATATGTTCCTGAGAGTGTCACTCCTAAAATTGGCTACCAACTTGGCTGCTTTTAATGCCTTTTAATGGGTGCCTGGACCCTGACCATCAATTAGTCAATCACATAACCACAGAAAGCCAATTCTGATACTTTTCGGACATCCTTTGTTCCTAAAAGTTATATTTCCGGGCTAGATTATTCCCATGGCCCCTCTCCTCCAGTACTAGTCATGCTCCATCCTGCTTTCCTCCTATAAATGCCTTGATACCTTGTCAATTATGTTACATAAGCCAATTGTAAGGTAGCAAAAGTAAAATGAATGTTACAGTTCATCAGACGGATCATGATTAGGTTAAAGTTTAGGCATTCACATAACGTATTGGCAGCCTGTTTGTGGTATTTGGCGGGATACCATAAAAATTTATCCTGACAGATACCATGCTAGGACCATAGACTTCCATTAGGACTATGTCTGCCCTATAGGACTACGTTTGCCTTGTTTAGTGAATTAATAAAGTTCGTGTATCGGACAAAAAAAAAAAAAAGGGAGGGGGGTTTCGAAATACGGAATACTTTCTCTAAATAGGGCAAATATAGTCCTAATTGTAATCTATGGTCCTAGCACAGTATCTGTGTGAAAAAGTTTTACCTGTATCCAGATACCACATAAGGGTTGCCAAAACGCTATGTGAATGGGGCTTCATATGGGGTTAGGAACAGACAGAAGAGCAGCAGACCCTCCCGCAGGATGAGAAAAGCTTCAGCCAATAATTGCAGAACAGTAAAAAGCTTCACTAAAGCACTGAAAGGGGAAATAAATGTTCTAAATTATACATTATTAATGAAGATGCACAAAATGCCAGATTTCTACTGCTTAATATAAATATATATATAATTTTTTTTATTTTTTTAAACAAAACTACAATGTTCTTGATTTCATGTAGAAAAGTCTATACACATGAAACAAAAGCCAGCAAAAACCTGCCAATTTAAGCAGGATAGGGGGGTCCTGATTCTTAAAGACAACCCATGACGTCCTCATTTTAGTAAATCCTTGTGTTCCATGTGAAATAACAATTTTGGAGCATCTTCTCTTAGATGTTTGGGTTGTGATGTTCCTCTGTTATTCATCCTAGAAATGTATTACGGAGTTAGATGGGCATTACCATTCCAGTTTTCCAAGGGGATGCGCCCTTGCACACAATGGCTCAAGACGGATTGGACAATATCAGTGTGCGCAGGGACACAACCCCAGTTGTTAACACCTAGATTCATTAATGCATTTCCAGGAAGCTTAACAGAGGAACAGCACAACACAGAGTTATAGGAGAAGATGCTCCAGAATTGTTACTTCGCAGGAAACACAAGGACTTACTACAATAGGCATTTCTGGAGAAGTCACAAATCCTCTTAAAACTTTTTTTTTTATTATTTTTTTTTTAAATTTCTCCTGCATTGAATTTAAGCATGCTGGATCATTTGTTCTTGCAAAAGATAAGCCACCAAAGGAGTCAAGCAGTAGCTTATTCCCTTACACTCATTGTAAACGCCTGCAGAGCCCAGCATGGATGCAGTCAGGAGGAATATCTGAAGGTGCACTCATCTGTTGTGCTGTTCCTCTGTTAAGCTTCCTGGAAATGCATTAATGAATCTGTCACAACATGGAGATATAAGAGAAGATGCTACAGAATTGTTATTTTAGAGGAAACACAAGGAATTACTAAAATGGAGATGGTGTAGGGACACAGCCCCATCTAACAGGTTCAGTAATGCATTTCCAGGAGGAATAACAGAGGAACAGCCAAACACAGTTACCAAACAAGATGCTCCGGGATTGTTATTTCACAGGGAATGCAAGTAGTTGCTAAAACAAACATGGCAGGAGATGTCACAGGTCCTCCTTAAATGGGTTGTCTCCCTACATTGATTCATCTCGCCTCAGTCCTGTTTTCTTGGTTTCATTTTGAATTCAAGCGGCAGGGCGTAACTACGGGGTAGCAGGGGTAAGCAGTTGCTACGGGGCCCTGCTCTTAGGGGGGCCCCGGGGCAGCTGCTACTCACTGCATCCGCTACCCCCGGTAATGCCGCGCTAGGGCACCGGCCGGCAGTGAACTTAACAGTCACTTGCGGCGGCGGGGGAGCTGCTGGGCCCAGCCATACTCCGCTCTGAGAACTCCACCGGCCCCCCGTCCCGAGCGGTTTCAGAGAGGCAGAGCTGCTCGGTTAGTTACAGGACGGAGCGCCGATCGCTCCGCTCTGTTAACTACTTACCTCTCTGCCGGCCCTCTGAAGGTCACGTGGGGCACGTGGGACGTACACACCACCGCGCCGCCTCGCTGGCTTGGGACGCATAGGTCCAGCAGGGAGAGCGGGGGGGGAGCAGAGCGGAGCATCGGGGAATGGGACCGACGGGAGTAAGTGGTTTCTTATTTTATCTACCCCATAATCCTGCCTATAAGCCCCCCCCATATGCCTTGCCATATAGCCCCCCCATAAATCCCTTGCCTGCCTATATGCCCCACCCAGATTCCCTGCCTGCCTAACAGCCCCCTATACTGCCTGCCTATACAGCCCCCTATCTTCATGCCTATACAGCCCCCCTATCTCTGCTTTACCGTGCCTATACAGCCTCCTATCTTGCCTGCCTTGCCTGGCCTATACAGCCCCTAATATGCCTGCCTATACATCCCCCTATAATGCCCTAGCCTGCCTATACAGAGACCCTATATGTCTGCCTGCCTATATCAGCCCCCAATATGCCTGCCTGCCTATACAGGCCCCCAATATGCCCTGCCTGCCTATACAGCCCCCAATATGCCCGTGCGCTAGCCTATACAAGCCCCCAATATGCCTGCCTGCCTATACAGCCCCCAATATACCTGCCTTCCTATACAGCCCCAATATGCCTGCCGCCTATACCGCCCCCAATAGCTAGCCTCCTATACAGCCCCCAATATGCCTAGCCTATACAGCCCCCAATATGCCTGCCTGCCTATACAGCCCCAAATGCCTGCCTGCCCTAAACAGCCCACCAATATGCCTGCCTGCCTATACAGCCCCCATTGCCTAGCCTGCCTATACAGCCCCCATATGCCTGCCTGTCTCCTGTGCCTATACACAGATAAAAAAAGAACCAGCCACCATATGCCTGCCTGCCTATACACCCCGCATATATGCCTGCCTCTACAACCCCTATATGCCTGCCGTAATACCCCCCCAAGCCTGCCTGTCCTAGCTTATATGGGGCCCCTTTAGCTACCTAAACCTACCTAAATGGCCCGCTATTAGCCCACCTAAACCCTGTCTACCTGTATGCTCCCTATAGGCTACTAAACCCTGCCTGCCTATATGGGCACTCTATTGCTAACCTACAACCTTGCCTATTTGGGGCCCCATATATCCTATCTCTAAGCCCTGCTGCCTAAATGCACTCCCATATAGCCAGGGGGCAGGCTGGAAAAGTCAGGATTTCTAAGGATATTTGTGTCCCTAAATCTGCAGGGGCACAAAGTGTTCGGGAAGTCATCAAGATAGCGGTCTGGACCGGATGCAGAACAAAAGAAGAAAGTCAACGACTGGTCAGAGAAACGTTCACCTGTGATTCACAAGATGTAACTCACTGTAATCACTTATATTCAAAAGACCTGTGTGCACTGCCTGTCTACCACTATATGGTCACGTGTATGGAGGTAATATACAGTCTGCGACTGTGTACACTGCTTTCTACCACTATATGGTCACTGTATGGGCTAATATACAGTCTGGCAAGGCCTGTGCACACTGGTCTACACTATATGGTCACTGTATGGTTGTTAATACAGTCTTCAGAGCCTGTGTACACTGCTGTCTAACCACATATTGGTCACTCTGTATGGGCTAATATACAAGTCAGCAGAGCCTGTGTAACTGGTGCCTGACCACTATATGGTCACTGTAGGTGGTTAGATACAGTCTGCAAGCCTGTTACACTAGTAATATACCACTTTATGGTCCCACTATAGTAGTAATATTATTATTATTAAGACAGTATTGGTCTTTGTGTACTGATCAGTAATAAGTCTAGGTTATTATTCAGTCACGTATGTGGTGGTAATTTTGTCGTGTTCTGGTGGCTAAACATGTCCTTAATGTAAAGCGTTATTTGTAATGTTGGGTTTTGGTATAGTGAATTGATGGTAGCAGTATGATAGGTGATTATGTATTGGTGAGGTGATTTGCCCCTTTGTATTAATCTATCACATGTCCTGGTACATGGTCCGTGTCAGGGAGGGAGGGGGCCCCCATCCAAAAGTTTGCTATGGGGCCCTGGCTTCTCTAGTTACGCCCCTGATTCAGGGGTGTGTTTACTGGCTTCTATTAGGCTGCAGTAGAAGGCAGGTCTGTAACTATAGCAACCAGCGGTGGCAGGCCTATCAGGATGAGACTGAACAGGTCTGTAGTCTATAGGACCTGAGGAGCTGAATGCAGCCCATCCAAGAGGGATATCTAGGAATAGGTAGGACACTGTTAATGGACACATATTGCAAAGGGACTTTATGCAAGATCTTTAATTTAAAAAAGAATCTTAGTAGTGAGACAACCCCTTTAAACTTTTTTTTTTATTTTTATTTTTTTTTTATTTCCCCTGTCACATTATGAGGTATGTT
Organism: Phyllomedusa bahiana; assembly: GCA_025379985.1. Taxonomy (NCBI): domain Eukaryota; kingdom Metazoa; phylum Chordata; class Amphibia; order Anura; family Hylidae; genus Phyllomedusa; species Phyllomedusa bahiana. The sequence goes on from JAODAL010000240.1 coordinate 291,642, forward strand.
GATTTTTGGCATGCCAGATCCTTTGTTCTTGCACAAGATAAGCTACCAAAGGAGTCCAGCAGTGACTTATTCCCTCACCCTCATTGGAAACATATGCAAAGCCCAGCATGGATGCAGTCCAGAAGAATATCTGAAGGAGCACTCATCTGACAGCTATCTAAAGTGTATGGGCAGCTTTACATATCACTAGGAAAAAAATAAAACTATTAGTATGCAACAGCAAAATAAACCGTTAACTGGCGAACATATCACCTAGACCTGGTGACTCAGAGTCTTATCTGATAAACTTATCAGACAGAAAGAGTCAGCAGTACACATCAATCAGGCAGCGGATTTACACATGCTGCCCCATTGTATGCGCTGGCCCGGTGTGTACATGCAGCAGACAGCCCGTTATCTGACATGTTTACTTTAGCAGGGGACAAATCCTGGATTCAGCCAGGAAGAACGAGCGCCATACTTTCAAAGAAAGTTACACAAGCGGCTACAGAGGACAGAAGGCAATCGCATCAGAAATAAAAAAGGTATTTTTTTTTTTTTGCTTGTTTTAATATCTGATACAAGGTTAGGAGACCAGTAATGAGGATCAATGCTGGTGACGAGGCTGGGAGACTCACATCTGGTAAAGGGTTAAAGACACAAGGATTTCTATAGGAAACCTACCCTATACTTACCTCTCCCATCACCACCGCTCTATAGCTCCAATGTTCTGTCCCGATTCCTCGCTGATGACATCACGTTTATGGATCACATGATTCTACAGCCAATCAGCATGTATAGCAGGTGACCACAGAGGTCAGTGATTGGCTGCAGCGTCATGTGATCCATGAACGTGATGTCATCAGTGATGGATCTGTGGGGAACACTGCAGCTCTGGAATGGTGGCAATAGCAGAGGTAAGTATGGTTTCATTTTCTAATTTAGTACAGTGGGAGGTGGTATCAAAATGTATTAGAAAACCCCTTTAAATATTCAGTGCCATAAAATGCCAACAAACATGGTCTGCAACAACTTAGGCCCTATTCACATAGTATGTTTGGCCCCCGTTCATGATATCGGTCGGGATGCTGTAAATGTATCCCACTGGATACCATGAACAGGGTCTGAAAACCAATGCTGGGTGATGTTGTCACAGTGTTTTCAGCCCCTGTTCATGGTATCCAGTGGGATACATTTTTACAGTAAATATATATATATATACACACACACACACATTGTGACGGACTGCTCAAACATCTATATGCAGATAAGGAAATGGACAAGACTAAGAGTATTTCCATCTTGCTCTTTGATGGCATAAAGTCTGATAGATACGGGCTCCGCGTATTGGTCCAGAATGGAGAGCCAGTCACTATTACGCTCCATTCTGTTCTATGGGATTTCCCCGTACAGGGGGAAGTTTTTTTTGTGTTCTCTCCATTCTGTTCCTATCGGAGTTCCATAGACAGGGAGCCCTGTGTTCTCTCCATTCTGTTTCTATGGGATAATCCCAGTACAGGGTGGCACTGTATTCTCATCCATTCTGTTCTATAGGAGTTCCCAGTAATGGGAGCACTGTGTTCTCTCCATTCTGTTCTATGGGAGTTCCCATACAGGGGAGCACTGGTGGTCTCTCCATTCTGTTTCAATGGGAGTTCCCAGTACCCGGGGAGCACTGTGTCTTCTCCATTCTGTTCTATGGGAGTTCCCCAGTACATGGAGCACTGTGTGTCTCTCCATTCTGTTCTATGGGAGTTCCCAGTACAGGGGAGCAACTGTGTTCTCTCCCATTCGTTCCTATGGGAGCTCCCAGTACAGGGGAGCACTGTGTTCTCTCCATTCTGTTCGATGGGAGTTCCCTAAACAGGGGAGCACTGTGTTCTCTCCAGTCTGTTCTAATGGGAAAAAAAAGAAAAAAAAAAAAAAAAGTTCCCATTACAGGGGAGCACTGTGTTCTCTCCATTCTAGTTCTATGGGAGTTCCCAGTACAGGGAGCACTGTGTTCTCTCCATTCTGTTCTATGGGGTTCCCAGTACAAGGTGTAGAGCTTTGTTCTCACATTCTGTTCTATGGGAGTTCCAGTACTGGGAAGACTGTTTTCCTCATTCTGTTCTATGGGAGTTCCCAGTACAGGGGAGTGCTGTGTTCTCTCTATTCTGTTTTATGGGACTCGATGCTCTATATAAATGAACTGTAACACACCAAAACTAGGCGCATTATACGCCAGGCACGATACATTTGAATGCACCTAAAAAGGCGCATCAAATATGTTAGCAACGATACGATATGCGCCTAGATTTTGTAATGCGCCTGTATAGGCGTTGTAACACTCCACTCACATTTTGGCCACCATCTTGGTTCGGCCCGGGGGTCATTCAGCTCTCGGATCACCGTCTTTGGTAAACGATCATGGCAACTACAACCAACAACAGTCTTCAGTTGAATCTGGCCTCAGCCAGTTTTTTTTAAGGCACAGTAGACATATACCGAAAACAAACAACAAAATAAAAATCCTCGTCTCGGCCGTCTGGCCACTAACTAGAACAAAGTAGAGACCCACTCCTAACATTGGCCTCGGCCTACTCGGCGAGCACCATCAACACTTTAACACGCCACGCTGGGTGCAGGCTTCTTATCCAAGCCTCCGGGGGACCAGAGCCTCTCTCCAGCTCCGCCACTGCTCCCACTCTCAGCAGCAGACCACGTCCCCGACCCCCCCGACACTAGAGAGACAGGCTTTTTATATCCTGGTAAATCCTGGAACCGAACCTGGCCTGGAACGTGGGGACGGCCCTCCCCACCCAATCGCTGTGACCGTCCCGGGAAAAGCAACACAAAAGCCGCATAGCACCCAAATCCTGTTACACATGCATCCCCTATGGTTACGACGCCAAATGGTTGCCCCCCCCCCACCGAAACCGGTTTTCGGTGGCCGTCGTAGCAGATTCCCCTGCGTACGCCACCTAGTGGGCAGAATCCTGCGACCGTCGGTTCGTTCGGCCCAGCGTTTAATTTACTTGCAATAGCAAGGTATCCCTGACGCCAGTTTTTAAAGGTCCCTACCCCAGGTGCAATTTTAAACGGATTTAATGCGCCGCAAAAACTAGTGCCGTCCCCCACTTTTCTGACATGTACCCCTTTTACCCCTTTTTTATTGTCCCTCAATTGTGCGCTTTCCCTGCTTTAGGCTTCAAAAACTGCATCAAAAACCCTGAATGTGTAAACCCAGCCTAGAGCAAGAATCATGCAGGGTAAGAGTAATCAAAAGAGAGCTCGATTACCAGTAGAAACAATGCCCGGGGCCCAATCTACAGCTACTGTTCATGACTCAAACTCTGCTTTTCTCCCTAAAAAGAAGCTCTAGACCTGGGGCCCACCATGCTCAGGGGCTTATAGGGGAGCATGAAAATCCTGATTACCCCTGTGACCTTTGGGGTTTTGGGACCTTTGGTGTGTATATTTTTTAATTGCCCAAGGGAAAAATATTTTCCTTTTTGGCCAAATCATTTCCTCCCACCCGAGCATCGCTTGCTCCACTGATGAGGGATAAAACCCCGAAAAAGTGCGTCTGCAGATGAGTGTACTGTCTTTGGTAATATCCCCTTTTTGTTTCTAAAGAAACCCGTGGGTCAAAAGCAAAATTGAGGATTTGTTACACCAATAGAGGGGCTTGAGCTTCTCGTTCCTTCTCATAATGCCTTGTTATATGGGTAGTGGCCCCAGACGCAGTAAAAAGCTTATAGGGGAAACCACTCATTGCCTCCCAAAACCCAGTGCTTTTTTTCACTGTGAGGGACAACCCCAAACGCTGTCTGCAATCTCGATAGGCTTGGCTAATATCCCTTTTCTTTCTAAAACCTGGGTCAAAAGCAAAATGGGATGTGTAATCCAATTTTGAGGGCGTTGGCTTCTCAGCTCCTTTCCCATAATGCCTTGTGATATGAGGTAGTGGGCAGCGACTGCAGTAAAACGGTTTATAGGGAAGCCACTCATTGCCTCCCACCCAGCATTGCTCTGTTCTGCACTGATGAGGGACAAAACCCCGAAACAGCTGTCTGCAGAGAGTGTTTAAAATGGCTTGGCTAATATCCCCTTTTTCTTTTTTTAAAAATCAGGGGTCAAAAGCAAAATTAGGGTGTGTTACATCCAAATTTGAGGGCGGGTTTTTTCTTTCCCCCGCTCCTTTTCCCATAATGCCCGTGATATAGGTAGTGGGCCCGGGGACTGCCGTAAAAGGGGTTTTGGGAAGCCACTCATTGCCTCCCACCCGCATTGCTCTGTTCGGAATGATTGTGGGGGGAAAAACCCCCAAACAGCTGTCTGCCCCGGATGAGGAAAATACTGGCTTGGCTAAAATCCCCTTTTTCTTTCTAAAGATCAGTGGGGGCAAAAAGCAAAAATTTTAAAGGGTTGTTACAAACCAATAGAGGGGTTGTTTCCTTTTCGCTCCCCTTTCCCCCTAAATGCCCTTGGTTGGGTAGTGGGCCCGACTGCGTTTAAAAAAGTTTTTAGGGAAGCCAAAAAGGAGGGTTTAAATATGACTTTTCCCCGCTTTCCCCCAGGTTGCTTCTTTGAGGGAAATCCCCCAAAAACAAACATTATTATTAAAATCCATACATCCAAAATTTTCTAAAAATTGGGCAATTTAAAGTAAAGGATTTTTGGGCTTTGGGAAAGGGAAAACAATGTCAGCAACTGCAGTACATCAGAAATTGTCATGTACGTAGATCTCGAACGCACGAGCATGCATACATACATATAGCGTCACCTCTCCGATGTATATAAATATTATTTGTTCTCAATTTCCTTTATAGAAATGTTCCCAACGTTTTAAAGAGCCGGGGAAGCTTGCCCCCCCGGGAAAAACGACCGGGAATCTTAACTTTAAAAGACCAAAGGGCAAAGTCCCAAGGGGGTTTAAAAGAACAGAAAAGTTATTCAGAAAAGAGTGAAAACAGAAAAAATGAATTCATTATTCCAGACTTGGGCTCAGGGGGATGGGAACGCTCCAACCCCAGTACAGTAAGCCAGCCACACCTACCCCTTGTGCTACTTACCAAGTTTTTCCACCAGTTTCAGCATTACCCCCCCCAATAGTACATCCCCAGGGGGATCAAAGGGGGTTCCCATCCCGATTCAGACCCTTTTCCCCAAGGATATTCATTTCCCCAAAGGGTTTCCATCAGCAAAGCAGCCACTGGACCCTTTTAACCGTCCAGAGCCATCGTTCCCTTCCTGCGAGGAAAGGAAATGACAATGCTATTAGCCAGGAGCCGTCTATATAGTAGTACTATCCTCAACCATTAAAGGGGTTGTCTCATACCTTTTATTTATCTCACCCAGTCCCGTTTTCTTTGGTTTTATTTTGAATTCAGGGGTGGTTTTACTGGCTTCTATAGGCTGCAAAAAGAGCCAGGGTCTTAGCTTTAGCAACCAGTGCTGGCCCCTTCAGGAGGGGATTGAAAAGGTCGTAGGTTTTTAAACAACCCGTTCTGGCCAAAACCTAACCGGAGAGATTGGAAAAGGTCCTTAGCTATTGCGATCACCCCTTGGCAAAACCCCACAAAAAGAAATTTGGGCAGGGGCTGTACTTTAGCGACCATTTCTGGGGAGCCTATCAGGAAAAAGATCAAACAGGTCTTAGCATAGCCCAGTGTGGCACTTATCATGAGGGGATTGAACCCGGTCTTTTACTAAATCGACCAGTGCTGGCCGCCTACATGGGGGAAAATTGAACAGATCTGTACCTTTTTAGAACCCGCACTGGCAAACCCCATCAAAGAAATTGGACAGGGGCTGTAGCTATAGGACCAAGGGGCGGGGAGCCCCCTCAGGGGAGATGAACCGGGTTTTAGCAAAAGCGACCAGTGGGTGGTAGTCTAATGAGGGAAAATTGGGAAAAGGTTTGGGAGGTAAAAGCAACCATGCTTTTGGGAATTTTACCGGGAAAAATTGAAAAAGGGCCCCGTAGCTATACGACCTGGGGGCCGCTGGTTTCACCCATACAAGAGGGGGTTTTCTAGGAATTTAGGAAAACTGTTAATGGACAAATTTTTTCAAAGTGAAAAGGGTTTTTTTTCAAGATCTTTTAAAATAAAAAGCAGGGGATCCCCGGGAGTGAGAAAGAAACCCCCCTTTAAAGGGAATAGTAGACAAAAGAACGCATACTAAATTCTTTTACTGTATCTAATACCATCAAATAAATTGGGAAAAAAATTAAAAAAATTTTACAGCAGAAGTTTTGAAAAAAACCCAAAAAGAAACCCCAAAAATTTTCAAGGGGGAAAAAAACCCCCGGGCTTTTTTTTTTTTTTTTTTTTTTTCATTTCACTAACCACACCCAGGACAAACAGAGCAGACAGAGCCGGGAACCCAGGCCGCTCATTGATTTAAAGGAAATTTTATTCAAGGCTACTTAAAAAAAACCCCCAAGTCAAAAATGGAAAAAGCCCCTTCCAGAAGAAAAAGGGGAACCCCCGATTCACTGCGAGAAAAATCTGCTGCCACAAACAGAACCCTTTTTCATGGAGCACATGGCCTGGGCCCCAGAAAGATGTTTTTATCCGTACCTTTTTATTTAACAAACAAGGTGTAAATATAAGGGAAAAAAATAAAAAACCAGAAAGTAAAAATTGAAAAATAGAAACCAATCCCTCAAAAAGATACGTTCCCACCCCGCTATAATCAGAAGATCCGGGGGATCTACTCGCTGCTTGGGGTTGGGGGGGGCTACAAGTCTAAGCTTCCCCTGCATTTAGGTATACAAAATAAACTTCCCCCCTTTGACAGACTGCTTTTCACAGCTTCTCTAAAAAACGCTATAATGGGAAGTCCATTTAACCCCTGGGCAGCCATGAAATTTTATATGTATTATGAATGTGCCCCACAATTTTTAAAAGGGGGTGTTCACTACATTGATTAAAACTCAAAACCCAGTCCTATTTTCTTTTTGAATTCAGGGGGCTGGTTTATATCTTCTACTAGGCTTGCAGTAGAAGCCAGGTCTGTAGCTTTTGTTAGAACCAGGAGCTGGCAGACTATCAGGAGATGGCAAAGGTCTGTAGCTATAGTGACCTCAGCACTCTTGCAGGCCTTTCAGGAGAGTTTAAACAGGTCTGTAGCTTTCTAGCAACTAGTGCTGGTAGCTCATTCTGGAAGTGAATCAAACAGGTCTGGTGCTTATTGCAAACATAGTGCCTTGGCAGCCTATCAGGAGTGATCTTTACAGGTCTGCGCTGTAGCATATAGCATACTAGTGCTGGGCAAGCCTATCTCAGGACCACACGAGATTCAAACAGTGTCTCTGTAGCTCTATAGCAACCTCAGTGCTGGCAGCCTACAGTAGAGATTATAACAGGTCTGTAGCTTATAAGCAACACAGCGCTGGTAGCCTTCATCAGGAGAGATCAAACAGGTCTGTATAGCTATTGTGAACCCAGTGATTGGCAGCCTAATCAGGACACACGGAGAAATGAACAGGTCTGTAGCTATAGCAAGCAGTGCTGGCAGCCTCTATCGTGAGAGATCAAACAGGGGCTGTTAGCTATAGCGACCAACCACTGGTCATCCTATCAGGAGAGATCAAACAGGTCTGTAGCTTATAGCGACCTGAGGAGCTGATTTGCAAGCCCATACAAGAGGGGAATATCTCTAGCGCTCTCGTAGGTAGGAACTCTGCTCATAATGGACACATATTGCAAAGTGACTTGTTTGTGCAAAAGTTCTTTTAATAATATACAATCTTTGTAGTGAGACAACCCCTTTAAAGCTAATCAACGTTGTGGGACTACTCAAGTTCTAAGCATTTGGCCCAAATATCTTTAATGCACCAGACATAGTCATATTTAAGTTGATGCATTTGAATGACTCCCAAAGCTTTAGCTCCTAAAGCACTTTGAAAAACTACAAGTCAAGCACACCTGCCGGTCATGAGTCTATATTTAGTTCCGTGAAGGAATTTGCACACACTACTGGTCTGTAGAACTCTACCACATAGGATCCTGTGGGCTACTCCCCAGGACTATAAACATCCTAGCACATCCTGCCAGCCATACTTGATATATTTACTATGAAAACTACAGCCATTTGCACTCACTAGTGACTCTATGGGAAAGTGCAGAACATCTATTGTGAGCATTCACAGGCAGTAGTGTGTGCAAATTCACATTAAAATATAGACTCCCTCATGTATCACAGCGCCAGGGTGTGCCTTTGGACTTGGTAGTTTAATCCTAGTGCTTTAGAGGCTTACTCATGGACTACAAGTCCCAGCACATCCTGCCAGGGTCAAGCTTGATATTATTACCAGATATGCACAACATTTTGCCCCCAAAGCCTATTCGTTCTTAGAAGCCCACTGTGATCAAGGGGGCCGTATGTGGGTTAGAAGTCCTATCAAAACCTGCAGTCATGATGTGTTTATATCGTATACTAATAAATTACAATATTTTACACCACTATTGTTCTGATGGAATGCCCACAAAGGGGATCCAGTGCTGGATACTTCTAGCTGCTGTAGGACTAAAGTCCAAGCACCGTGCCAGACAGGCTACGCGCATAGACTATAATGTAAATAACATTTACCTCACCACTCCATTGAATCTATGAAAGCTCACAGAGGTCTATTGGCCTGCTCTGGGTCTAGCGACTCCCTGCAAATATTCTGGTATGTCCCCCCCACAACTCATACCTATGGCACCATACTCAGAGCAAAATCAGTGTGTGCACTGTTAGTATATGGGAGTCACATTGATCCAGTATGCTACTCTAGCTGTTGTGGATTTACATGTACTAACATACCCAGCCAAGCTGGCTTAGATACTTAGTGTGAATGGACATCATTTACACACAATATTGATCTATGTATAGCAACCCACAGAGGTGGCTACTGTGGACTACAAGTCAAGATTCCCTGCCAACCAGGCTTGTAACAGTTACCAGTGACTTCGGAGCCCTCCAGTGGCTAATGTGGGATTACAAAGTCCAGCATTCCTGCCAACAAGACGAGTGTACAGTTACAGTGGAATGTGCCCTCCAGTGGCTACTGTGGGACTACAAGTCCCAAGCATTCCCTGCCAAATACGGGGCTTGTACAGTTACAGTGTATGAGCCCTCCCTGTGGCTACCTGTGGGACTACAAGTCCCACGCTTCCCTGCCACGCAGGCTTGTACAGTCTACAAGTGAATGAGCCCTCCAGTGGCTTACTGTGGGACTACAAGTCCCAGCCTTCCCTGCCTGCAGGCTTTACTGTTACAGTGAATGAGCCCATAGAGATTCCAGTGGCTGTTATATGGGACTATATGTCCCGCATTCACCTGCCAGCCAGGTTGTACATATACAATGAATGAGCCCATAGAGATCACGCGCGGCTCAGTTACAAGTCTAGCATTCCCTGCCAGACAGGCTTGTACAGTCTACAGTGAATGAGCCCATAGAGATCAGTGGCTGCGCTATGGGACTACATTAACCTAGCTTTCCCTACCAGACAAAACATGTACATCTCGCCTACAGTGATATGAGCCCGTGAGACATTCCAGTGGCTGCTATGGGACTACATGTTCGCCAGCATTCACTGTCTACAACGCTCTCTCGAGCCTTGTACATATACAATGAATGAGCCCACAGAGATCCAGTGGCTACAAGTCGTGGCATTCCCTGCCAGACAGGCTTGTACATCTACAGTGAATGAGCCCATAGAGATCCAGTGGCTACTGTGAGACTTACAGTCCCTGCATTTCCCTGATTGAATCCCCCACAAAATACCATATGGCCTAGAGGAAATCTGTGTGTGTGTGTGTTTGTGTTGTGTAAAGTGGAGCCGAGCTTCCCAGGGCAGCCACTACTATGCCGGGTTCCTCCCCTACATTCCAGGATCCTTCTCCAGCTCCTCTCTGCCCCTTTGCAAGCCCTGGCAAACCATCCATGTAGCCATCTGCCACACATCATGGTCCTTTGCAAAACCGCGTTGTTCTCCTGTTCCTTAACTTATCCAACGGTACTGGTCTGCTTCCAATCACTGGTGTGTAAATATTAACTTTCAAATTAAGGGGGACTAGTGTGGAGCATGGTGGAGGGGGGAGAGGGCAGCTGCAGCTATTGGTCACATGCAAATGAGTGCTCACTCACCTCTAGTCTCGTTCCTTAGCTTGGACACAATGTTATTAATGTTGTCTCAGGAAGATCCACAGGGTAGGAGGAAGCTTCCTTGTGAGGGCAGAAGTGAGCTCTCCTAATGGAGTCCCCCAGGCTGCACTACGGCGCCTGGGCTCACGAGATACTGCTGATCAACTCTGCTCGCAGTCACTCCCTCTTATTCCCTTTTTTTCTCTTTCTTTGCTCAGACTCACAACTGTTCTCTGAGTGAAGGAGGAGGAAGAGCAGGAGGAGGATGTGGGGCGAGGAGGAAGGGGAGGGGAGCAGATAAAGTAGGGGAGAAAAGTTTTGAGGAGTTGAGATGCTGAGATTCTTGCATCACTCACTCCAACGACAGCGCGCTCGCGCGCACCTGCTGATGCTGCTGCCCTTTTATGCGAACGCGCGCTCTCTAAAACTCCAGGATTTGGATCCAACTTACGCAGGAATCAGAGCTGGAATGAGGGCGGTGGGAGAGGAGGCTGCTCGCTACGGCGTGATGCTATCGTGTCCCGTTACACAGCTCTGGGCTGCAACTTCTTTGGCAGCAATCCAGATGTTTAGGAACACCTGTGTGTGTGCAGCCCCCCTCCTAGCTGCTGTGTGTGTGTGTTGTGGGTGTATCAGGAGTGCGGCAGGTCTTCGTTTGCGTGTAGTATGTGTCTTTCGGCTTAGTATATCTGCCTGTGTGCCACAAACAACGCTAGGGGGGGGTGTGGGTTTGTGGGCTATGGAGAGGCTGGGTGTTTGTTGGGTGGGGGGTCCAGTTGAGAGAAGTGAGGAAGTGAGTGAAGTGTAATGTGAGTGCGTGAGAGTGAGTGGTGAGATGTGAAGTGAGTGGAGTGAATGAAGAGAGAAAGTGAAATGTGAGTGAGAAGCTAGAGGTAAGTGTAAATGTGAGTGCGTGAGTGAGTGCGTGAGTTGAGTGATTGAGAAAGATAGATGAGTGAGATGAGATGTGAGTGAGTTGAGGTGGTGAGAGAGATATAGAGGGGGTGAGTGGGTGTAATGTGAGCTGAATGTGAGTCGAAAAGTTGAGCTGAGTGAAGTTGAGTGAAGTGAGATTGTAGATAGAGAGAGTGAAGTGTATGGGAGTGAGATTGAGTGTAATGTGAGTGGAGTGCAGGTGAAATGTGGATGTGAGTGAGGTAGTGAGTGGAGTGCAGTGAGTGAGTGGTGAGGAGTGAAGAGAAGTGAATATGTGGGTGGACTGTGAGTGAGTGAGTGACGGAGAGTGAATTAGAGAGATAGTGAGATCGGTAATGTGAGTGAGTGAAATGTGAGTGAGTGAGTGCAAATGTGAGGTGAGTGACCGTGCACGTGAATGCAATGTTAGTGTGAGTGATGTTGACGTGAATGAACTTGTACCTATATCTATCTATCTATCTATCTATCCCATATCCTAATCTATTGTCATCTATCCCATATCTATCTATCTATCTATCCTAATCCCATATCTATCTAATCTATCTATCTATATATCTATCTATCCCTTATCCTTTCGCACTTCTATCTATCTATCCATATCTATCTATCTATCTATCTATCTATCTCATATCTATCTATCCCATATCTACTATTCTTCTATCTATCTTATTCATCCCAACTATCTATATATCTATCTATCTATCCCATATCTATCCTATCTTTCATATCTATCTATCTATCTCATATCTGTCTATTGTGTCTATTATCTATCTATCTATCCATACCCTATCTATCTATTTCCATATCCATCTATCTATGCTATATCTATCTATCTATCTTCTATTATCTATTCTATCCCAATAATCCTATCCTATTTCTATCTATCTATCTATCTAATCTATCTATCTTCTATCCCATATCTATCTATCCTATCTATCTATCCATCCGTCTATTCTATCCCACTATCTATTATCTATCTATCTATCTATCTATCTATCTATCTATCTATCCCATATCTGTCTATCGTCTTTATCTTTCCCATAGCTATTATCTATCCACATATCTATCTATCATCCCATCCAAACAACTCATATCATCACCCGAGCGATTCTCAACGTTAGAATTCAGGTGTGTGTGTGTGTGTGTTTATCGTCAGGGTGGGTAGCTGTGTACCTTTACAAAGTGTAATTTTTCATAGTGTTTGACTGCATTTTTTGGTGCTCTGTTTCTTTTAATTTTGAGTCATTTTTCAAGTCTGTTTGAGAAGCCCATGGGCAAAAACAAAAAACTGCTTGAAAAATAACAAAAATGCTACAATACGAATGATTTGTATGTAATTTCATTCCCTCTTTCTTTTACCATAGAGTTCTAAGAGTAACATCTGTGTGTGAATTCAACCCTATAAAAATGGCTGTTATTACATATTTCATGATGCCGTTAAAGGGAATCGATTCATCAATATATTTTTTCCTACCAATGAAATCCAAAGACACTGATCCGTTATATTTTCTTCTTAGCATTTTTTATTTTCAAATTGTAGCTCGCTTTTTTAAAATCTGTTGACTGTATATCATAATGGGGGCGGCCATCTTGCCCTGAGCTGCTTTTACAGCATTAAGAGAGATGCTTTACAGCCGCTACTTGGACATAGGAGCCTATGAACGGGAGCAGACCCATTGACTTCTATAGGAGAGTGTTGTGGGCATAGGAGCCTGTGAACAGGAACAGACCCATTGACTTCTATAGGAGAGTGTTGTGGGCATAGGAGCCTGTGAACAGGAGCAGACCCATTGACTTCTATAGGAGAGTGTTGTGGGCATAGGAGCCTGTGAATAGGAGTAGACCCGTTGACTTCTATAGGAGAGTGTTGTGGGCATAGGAGCCTGTGAATAGGAGCAGACCCATTGACTTCTATAGGAGAGTGTTGTGGGCATAGGGGCCTGTGAACATGAGCAGACCCATTGACTTCTATAGCAGAGTGTTGTGGGCATATGAGTCTGTGAACAAGAGCAGACTCATTGACTTCTATGGAAAAGTGTTGTGGACATAGCAGCCTGTGAATAGAAGCAGACCCATTGACTTCTATGGCAGTGTTGTGGGCATAGCAGCCTGTGAACAGGAGGAGACCCATTGACCTATAGGAGACTGTTGTGGGCATAGGAGCCTATGGACAGGAGCAGACCCATTGACTTCTATGGAAGAGTGTTGTGGACATAGCAGCCTCAGAACCGGAGCAGACCCCTTGACTTCTATAGGAGAGTGTTGTGGGCATAGGAGCCTGTGAACAGGAGCAGACCCATTGACTTCTATAGGAGAGTGTTGTGGGCATAGGGGCCTGTGAACAGGAGCAGACCCATTGACTTCTATAGAGAGTGTTGTGGAAGGACATAGCAGCCTGTGAACAGGAGCAGACACATTGACTTCTATAGGAGAGTGTTTGGGGACATAGGAGCCTGTGAACAGGAGCGAGACACATTGACTTCTATGGAGAGTGTTGTGGGTATAGGAGCCTGTGGACAGGAGCAGACACATTGACTTCTATAGGAGAGTGTTGTGGGTATAGGAACCTGTGAACAGGAGCAGACCCATTGACTTCTATGGAAGAGTGTTGTGGGTATAGGAACCTGTGAACAGGAGCAGACCCATTGACTTCTATGGAAGAGTGTTGTGGGTATAGGAACCTGTGAACAGGAGCAGACCCATTGACTTCTATGGAAGAGTGTTTTGGGTATAGGAGCCTGTGAACAGGAGCAGACCTATTGACTTCTATGGAAGAGTGTTGTGGGCAGTGTTGTGACTCAAATCCAATGGTGGATCCTATGTTATCTATACACATTGGTGTCGCCTTTCCGTGTAATCCTGCCTGTGCTGATAATGAGGAGACTGCTGAAAAGTCTTCTCTACAGGAAGTGTCAGACTAGTGAAATGGATGAAACCTCAAAGGGGCTCTGCATCCTAGTGGGGTCTCCAAATTATCCTAGGATAATAAAGGTGCACAGAGAAAGATATCAGACTATGCTTTGCTGGTCTGAATACACTTTCTGTCTTTATTCTCAAAATGGCAGGTTTTTATACTCTTTTGTGTTAGTAAGATAAGAAAGCATCACATGGGCATAGCTGTTAGTCTGTGATTGGTTACATCTTTATTTGGGGTATACTCCCTTTAGCTCAGGAAGGCCCAAACCTTGGGTGTAGTCACAGAAAGAGACTCCATCTTGGATTATACAGCAGTTATCTCTATAAGCATAATATGTAGCGGCCATTTTAGAAACACATTAAAGAAAAGGGTTATACAGGCAGCTTTTCCGTGCTGTGTGCAAAGGTATATGTGGTGTTATACTAACTAATACATTAAAATGGAGACACAAAGGATCACATATAACACTTTTTTTTTCTCATCCACAACACTAGTATAAGTGAAGACTGCAGGATTTTAGGATTTTTTTTTAATATTGCTAGTTATAAATGAAAAAAAAATCTTAAAAACTGTGTAACATAAAAACACGAGTAAAATAGGTAATTTTTTTTATTACATACTTTCTTTAATAAGGACGAGCCACTGATATTTATTTCTCATTGCTTATATGCCCTCAATACATTCCGCAGCAATGTACAGAAGTTGTCATCACTTACATCAATCAGATGAAATACTATAATTGGTGACTATTTGGTGGCTTAATGCAAAGTCTCTTCTTTAAATGAATAATCATTTTTGTATAGCGCCAACATATGCCACAGCGTTTTACACAGGTTCAGGCTTGATTGTGGTGAATTGCAACAAAAATTGCTCAAGTGTTAAATATATTTACACAACAAAACATGAAATAATCTGAAAATCCAAAAATAAGTTAGACTTTGTTCCATCTCATCAGGCCCCTCCAGCGGAATAAGTGATGTTTAAGGGGCGAGCTTGGAAATATCAGGGGAAAAAATTAACCTTGGAAAAAGTTTAAAAAAATAATTTTTTTTGGAAATGACCAAAACCCCAAATAGTTGAGGCAAGCTTTTGAAAAAAAAAGTTTTTGTTCTCAGGACAGTACGGATAAGTAATGATTAACAGTGACTGCACCAAAAATTTGGGGCAGCTTGGAGGGGTATACAGGAGTAACTCAGGGTCAATACAGGATAAATAATTTTATGTAAAAGTGACTGCACCAGAGAATAGTGAGCCAGCTCTGGAATATATAAAGGGGTGTAACTCAGGATCGACGGATAAGTTTAAAGTAGTACAGTGACTGCACCAGCAGAATAGTGGGCACTCTGGAGGGTAATACGGATGTAACTCAGGATCAGTAAAGGTAAATAAGTATTTACAAGGATGCACCAAGAATAGTGAGGCCCGCTCTGGAGAAATACAGGGTAACTCAGGATCTAAGGATAAGTAAGTTGTCAGTGACTGCCCAGCAGAATATAGGCGCTCTGGGGAAATACAGGATGTAACTGGAAACAGTACAGGATAAGTAAGTATGACCCCTGACTGCACCAGCAGAAAAGGAGGCCAGCCGGAGATAATTCGGGGTGTAAAACCCGGATCGTACAGGGAAAAAAAATGTTTTTGTGACTGCACCAGCAAATGTGAGGGAGTCTGGAGGAAAAACAGGATGAACCAGGGCAGTACAGGATAAAAAATGTATTTTAGTGACTGCACCAAAATGTGAGCAGCTCTGGGGGAAAAAACAGATTTAATCAGGGTTGTACAGGATAAGTAATGATGTACCATGACTGCACACAAAATAGTGAGTGCAGCCCGGATAAAAAGTTTATAATCAGGTTGTACGGGTAAAAATGTTTGGCAAGTGACTGCACCCGCAAAAATGAGTGCAAGGGGTTTGACATTCCCAGGGTTTTAAAATTTAAAATTTTTTGCAAGTATTGTAATGTATCTATAAATGGACTCATATTGACATGTTTATTAATCGGTATAGATAAGCTGTTGTATTCCTTGATTCATCATTTCTGATGTCCAGTGAAAGGTCTTAAAAACATCTTATTATCGAGACTTCTGTTTAACTAATTCTGCTCTAAAGTTTCTTCCAGTCTTGTAGAACACTTGGTCATGATACATTCTATAACTTTGGAAGTCATCATCCTTTGCGCTTTAGTTTCCAGAATTTCGACTTGCAACCAGTAAATGTAAACATTCTTGTTTATTCAGATGTTGACAAATCAGCTTGAACTCAAAATTGTTAACACAATCACCATATACCAGTATTGGTAGAGCGTTTAACCTGGAGTCCACATAGTAGATTTGTGTTCCTACCTTTAGTTCACAGATGATTACACTGGTACATTAGAATTGTACATTTCTGTGCCATCCAATTATTTCTCATACTACAACTGTCTCCCGGGAACCTGTTCATCCTGAGCCTTCTCGTTCATGAATAGCATGTCAGTACTATTGTTATAGAGGTGGGAAAAAACGTTAACTGTACATAGCAATTCAGTTTAATATTTAGGTTCAAGGCATTGGAAGAGAGGGTGCCAACCAGGCTCGGACTGGCCGACATGGAAGCAGGTTAAACCCAGCTGGGCCGTCGGATATTGTGGGCCAATGGACATGGCAGACATTGATCTGCTATAATGGAAGAAAGACAAAGAAAGAGAGACAGAAAGCAAGAGAGAGTTTATATAAAAAAAAAAAAAAGAATCAAGCGCAGTACAAGAAAGTTAGGCCCCAAGAAGCAGCTCCACTGGTGGCCCCCAAGAAGCAGCTCCACTGGTGGAGCCCCAAGAATCAGCTCCACTGGTGGAGCCCCAAGAATCAACTCCACTGGTGGAGCCCCAAAAATCAACTCCACTGGTGGAGCCCCAAGAATCAACTCCACTGGTGGAGCCCCAAGAATCAACTCCAATGGTGGGTGTCCAGAATCAAGTCCATTGGTGGCACCCCAAGAATAGTCTCCACTGGTGGGCCCCAAGAATCATCTCCATTGGTGGATTCCAAGAATCACCTCTGCTGGTGGGCTCCAAGAATCAACTCCACTGGTGAGCACCAAGAGTCAACTCTACTGGTGGGCCCCAAGAATCATCTCCACTGGTGGGCCCCAAGAATCATCTCCACTGGTGGGCTCCAAGAATCAGCTACACTGGTGGGAGTCAAGAATCACCTCCAATGGTGGGTGTCCAGAATCAACTCCACTAGTGGCACCCCAAGAATCAACTCCACTGGTGGAGCCCCAAGAATCAACTTCACTGGTGGAGCCCCAAGAATCAACTTCACTGGTGGGGCCCCAAGAATCAACTCCACTGGTGGGCTCCAAGAATCAACACCACTGGTGGGCCCCAAGAATCAACTCCACTGGTGGGCCCCAAGAATCAACTCCACTGGTGGGAACCAAAAATCCACTCCATTAGTGGGCTCCAAGAATCAGCTACACTGGTGGGTGTCAAGAATCACCTCCAATGGTGGGTGTCCAGAATCAACTCCACTGGTGGCACCCCAAGAATCAACTCCACTGGTGGCACCCCAAGAATCATCTCCACTGGAGGAGCCCAAGAATCAGCTCCACTGGTGGAGCCCAAGAATCAACTCGACTGGTGGGCCCCAAGAATCAACTCCACTGGTGGGCCCCAAGAATCAACTCCACTGGTGGGCCCCAAGAATCTGGTGGGTGTCAAGAATCAACTCCATTAGTTGGACTTTTAGGGACCCCAATCAGACACTGGTGCCAACCTCTATGGGTATGTTTTTTTTAACCATAACCATTTTAAGTGTAACCATGCTGTAAAGCGTCCTAAAGAGACCGTTTTATTTGACTGCTGTATAACCAGCATTGCTCCATCACAACCATGTGAGTGTTTAGCTTAGCTGAGGAATTAGCTGAGTATACTATATAAAGTCTGACAGCCAGAGAGGGCGAGAGCCGGCAGCCGGTGGGAGTGTGCCTGACATCAGCCTCTGCACTCAAATTAATGATGCCTCTGCTCTAGGTGATATTTTGTGTGAATCCAAACCCCTGAGCTTTGGGCCCTTATTTGGATATTGCAGATGGTGAAGGCCCAGGCTGCTCGGAGCTGCAAACACTGGGAGCCGAGTTCAGTTCCAGCTGCGGAGTATGATGCAAGACCCTACTGCCTTCAAATAATTACACCCCGTCCTTCAAAATCCTAAATTCCATTGTGTATTGTCCAATAAATCTGCAATCCTGAGACACGGAAAGAATCTTGCGTTGTCTTTTTTCTTTCTGGTTACAGAGCTGAGACGGATGTAGCCTTCCTGTCCCTTTACAGTTGGAATGTATAAATGATTTCTTATAATTTTTTTTTCTACTACTCTGTGCTAAAAATTAGTCCATAGTCGTTCCATGTGTAGTGTCTGCAAGTTTGTGTGTTCAGTACAGTGGCCCCTTCCAATGTGAATTGGTTCCGGGACGACCATTGTATGATGAAACCATAACTCTATGGAAAACTGGTGATAGGTTCCAAAGCACCAAAATGTCACCAACAAATTAATGATAAGGAAGCAGATACTAATCTAGATACAGCACGTCCAGCTATGGAGTAGTCAGGAGGAGCTACTGGAGGCTGAAAATCACTTAATGAGGACAGGAGGAATCATGGACTATATACACAATGTACCAGAAAAGAAGAAAATGGGGCTTTCAGCCGCTCATCCTGGTACATGTAAGAGCAGTACAGGACATATAGTACAACATTGTACTGTAGAGAGGCGCTATAGACTTCACCTGTCACTGTAAACACCTCACTAATACATGTAAGAGCAGTACATGAAATGTAGTACTGCACTGTACTGTAGGGAGGCGCTACTAGACTGCCAATCACTGCATGCACCTCACTAATACATGTAAGAGCAGTACAGGACATGTAGTACCGCACTGTACTGTAGAGTGGTGCTATAGACCGCCAATCACTGCATGCACCTCACTAATACATTAAAGAGCAGTACAGGACATGTAGTACCTCACTGTACTGCACTGTAGAGAGGCGCTACTATACTGCCAATCACTGCATGCACCTCACTAATACATGTAAGAGCAGTACAGGACATGTAGTACCGCACTGTACTGTAGAGAGGAGCTATAGACCGCCAATCACTGCATGCACCTCACTAATACATGTAAGAGCAGTACAGGACATGTAGTACCGCACTGTACTGTAGGGAGGCGCTATAGACTGCCAATCACTGCATGCACCTCACTAATACATGTAAGAGCAGTACAGGACATGTAGTACCGCACTGTACTGTAGAGAGGCGCTATAGACCGCCAATCACTGCATGCACCTCACTAATACATGTAAGAGCAGTACAGGACATGTGATTACCGCACTGTACTGTAGCGAGGCGCTATAGTCTGCCAATCACAGCATGCACCTCACTATTACATGTAAGTGCAGTACAGGACATGTAGTACCGCACTGTACTGTAGAGAGGAGCTATAGACCGCCAATCACTGCATGCACCTCACTAATACATGTAAGAGCAGTACAGGACATGTAGTACCGCACTGTACTGTAGAGAGGCGCTACTAGACTGCCAATCACTGCATGCACCTCACTAATACATGTAAGAGCAGTACAGGACATGTAGTACCGCACTGTACTGTAGAGAGGAGCTATAGACCACCAATCACTGCATGCACCTCACTAATACATGTAAGAGCAGTACAGGACATGTAGTACCGCACTGTAACATAGAGAGGAGCTATAGACCACCAATCACTGCATGCACCTCACTAATACATGTAAGAGCAGTACAGGACATGTAGTACCGCACTGTACTGTAGAGAGGAGCTATAGACCGCCAATCACTGCATGCACCTCACTAATACATGTAAGTGCAGTACAGGACATGTAGTACCGCACTGTACTGTAGAGAGGAGCTATAGACCGCCAATCACTGCATGCACCTCACTAATACATGTAAGAGCAGTACAGGACATGTAGTACCGCACTGTACTGTAGGGAGGCGCTATAGACTGTCAATCACTGCATGCACCTCACTAATACATGTAAGAGCAGTACAGGACATGTAGTACCGCACTGTACTGTAGAGAGGAGCTATAGACCACCAATCACTGCATGCACCTCACTAATACATGTAAGAGCAGTACAGGACATGTAGTACCGCACTGTACTGTAGAGAGGAGCTATAGACCGCCAATCACTGCATGCACCTCACTAATACATGTAAGAGCAGTACAGGACATGTAGTACCGCACTGTACTGTAGAGAGGAGCTATAGACCGCCAATCACTGCATGCACCTCACTAATACATGTAAGAGCAGTACAGGACATGTATTACTGCACTGCACTGCAGAGATGGACTATAGACCACCAATCACTGCCTGAACTCCTATTATAGAGATTTTACAAGAAAAATGTTCATAATAATTTTTGGATCTTCTATCAATCACATCTGCCGCCAATTGTCAGTGTCTAAGACATTGGATGGTGAGTGTCGTTTCCGCATACAATGTCCCAGTAGAGACCATTGTATGGTGAAAATATTGTATTCGGAGGGCATTGGGAGTTAAAGAATCACTGGATATGATTTCAGGGTTTTCTTATGCTTTTGTTTTACTACACAGGGCTAAAAATTAGAAGATTTACGTTGTGCAATTACAGTGGATGTCCAGTTGGGCACCATAGTCCTCCTATGCGTAATATCTACCTATTTGTCTTCAGCATTAGCTGCTTTATTGGATTCTGATCCATTAAGAAACTGTTATGATCAAAATAATCTATTGGCATCTGAAATCTGTCCAGTAGTGTGCACGGTCGCTCCCCTATGCCATAAACTGCAGCTCTGTCTCTTCAGGTTGGCCCCTGTGTAGAAGCACAAGCCCCCTACCTGCTCAGCAGGAAATATGGAAAGCTAAAAGATTAGAGCACAGACAGAATGACGAAAAACTATAGTAAGAAAGAATATTGGGTAACATCTATACATCGGCTAGGTTTCTGGTATTTCTAGATATCAGTTATGCAGCGTCCAATTGCCATGATTCTCAAAGCCTATAATACCCTTAAAGGGGTTGTCTCAATACAAGGATTGCTGCTTTTTATGTTAAAGATGTTGCAAAAACAAGTCACTTTGCAATATGTGTCCATTACCAGTGTCCTACCTATTCCTAGATATCCCCTCTTGTATGGGCTGCATCAGCTCCTCAGGTCGCTATAGCTACAGACCTGTTAAATCTCTCCTGATAGGCTGCCAGCAGTGGTTGCTATAGCTACAGACCTGGCTTCTACCGCAGCCTAGTGGAAGCCAGTAAACACGCCCCTGAATTCAAAATGAAACCAAGACTGAGGTGAGAGGAATCAATATAGTAAAACAACCCCTTTAAGATACAACCATCATCCCTAACAAATAATTTGAGGGGATGAGGTACAGTATTGATTAACTAGGCACAGCGCTGCACATTGAGTTGCAACTTTGATAGGTACCGCTCTGTATGAGCTGCAGTACTAGGCAAAGCCACAACCAAGTGGAGGGAGCTGTTACTGGCAAACAATAAAGGGATAGCTGGAGCTCAACAGTCCCTGCTCATCATTAGGGGTGGCGGGAGTCAGCTAGCCACTGCTGATATTGATGGGGATGGCTAGTCCACCTAATATAAAGTCCCATAAAACCTTTATAAAGCCACTACTATGAATAATAAAAAGTAACTCCAAACAAAAAGAAAAATTTCACCCTCTAGTTGTGTCACCCATGATCTCCCATCCCTGAAATGTCGCCCTCCCCACAATAACAATCTGAGCCAAACGTTAGCACAGGAAACAGAGTTGTAACTGCCGACCCCGATTCCATTCATTGTATTTGCACGGTTTCCTCAGCCCCCTAGTTCATAGTGACAACATCCTATCCCCATCTCATCACTACTGCAAGAATGAAATATACAAATGTTGCATACAAAGACCTTCTTCCAAAAACAGCACCACTTATAGGGTGTGCCCAGTATTCACTGGAATTAGTCTGAGCTGCAATACCAATGACATGTCACTTTTTTTCCCTGCGCACAGTAGGCGCCGGGAAATATGCTGTAAAAATCATAGCACTCACTGAGTTATGCAAGTCCAGTTGTCTCACCCTAGACTTTGATGGCATATTATTAGGATAGCTCATGAATGTCTAATGGTCTTACCACTGGGACCTGCACCTACTACCATGGGAACGGACCCCGCATGTGTTGGCTCAGAATGGAGAGCTGGTCGCGCTTGCTCACAACTTTCGTTCTGTTCGATGGGACTTCCCGAGTACAACATTCCACTCCCGTGTACTGGGAACCCCCATTGAACAGAATGGAGAGAACACAGCGCTTCCCAGTACTGGCAACTCCCACAGAACAGAATAAAGAGAACACAGTGCTCCCCTGTACTGGGAACTCCCATAGAACACAAGTGATAGAAAACAGAGCTTCCCAGTCCAGGGACCTCCCACAGAACAGAAGTGCGAGAACACAGCACTCCCCTGTACAGGGAACTCCCATAGCACAGAATGGATAGAATACAGCGCTTCCCAGTACTGGGAACTCCCACAGAACAGAATAGAGAGAACACAGTGCTCCCCTGTTCTGGGAACTGCCATAGAACAGAATGGAGAGAACACAGCGCTCCCCTGTACTGGGAACTCCCATAGAACACAATGGAGAGAACACAGCGCTTCCCAGTACTGGGAACTCCCACAGAACAGAATAGAAAGAACACAGCGCTCCCCTGTACTGGGAACTCCCATAGAACAGAATGGAGAGAACACAGCGCTCCCCTGTACTGAGACCTCCCATTGAACAGAATAGAGAGAACACAGTGCTTCCCTGTACTGGGAACTCCCATAGAACAGAATGGATACAATACTGCGCTTCCCAGTACTGGGAACTCCCATTGAACAGAATAGAGAGAACACAGCGCTCTCTTGTACTGGGAACTGTCATAGAACAGAATGGAGAGAATACAGCGCTCCCCTGTACCGGGAACTCCCATAGAACAGAATGGAGAGAACACAACACTTCCCTGTACTGTGAACTCCCATAGAGGAGAATGGAGAGAACACAGCGCTCCCCTGTACTGGGAACTCCCATAGAACAGAATGGAGTGAACACAGCACTCCCCTGTACTGGGAACTCCCATAGAACGGAATGGAGAAATCACAGCTCAAGTCTATGGTGGGAACTCCCCTTTAAACTAGATTTTCCACTTAGAACTTGGAATTTTAGGTCTATCGGTCACCACCCATCTTGTGAAAAAACATTCAGATAGAAACTTTTTATATTTCTTCAACTTCTAAAGTTTCAACATAAATGTTCCTAAATTTTTAGACCGAGCTGTCTCATAACCGAGTCTATTTTAGCACGAAGGCTGCCACCCACAGCATTACAGCGCAGCACATCAGGATTGGGAGAAATTCATATGACGAGTCCTGTTAGACGGCAGCACTTTCTTATCCTCACCACATAGGAAAGATTAATCATGGCTTACAAGAGGCTGTAACTATGGAGAACATAACAGGGTAGATAACCCGTATACAGCCCTGCCTTACGAACATGTCATGTTATTCATCCCTATCTGTGATCGGTCTGTTACATCAGACGCAGATGTTCTGCAGAGTCAGGAAGTAATGTTATCTTTGCCGTATTCCAAATCACATGGTAAGAGATATAACTATATGTGTACAGGGTTCCTGATATGATGGAGGGATAACCTATAACAGGAAAGGGCTTTAGCTTTTAGGAAAATCCCTCTACTTTTGCAGTCATGTACTATTCAGTCTGCCCCATCATCTTGTGCAAAAGAGAGGAGACTGGATTAAAGGATCAGATAACACAACAAATTGGTTTGCTGTAACCATAAAGACACATAGATCTGCATAGGAGCTGCGTCCATAAAATCAAAGGTGATTTTTAATTCGAGTTGCTTCTGTTTTAGTTATAGCAGCCTTGGAGTCTGCTATATGCAACATCACAGAGCCATGCTTGGGGCCCACTAGTGAAGCTGACTCATGAGACTTACCAGTGGAGATAATTCTAGGGTCCCACCAGTGGAGATAACGTTAGAGACCCACCAGTGGAGCGGATTCCTGGGACCCCACCAATGGAGATAATGCTAGAGACCCACCAGTGGAGTGGATTCCTGGGACCCACCAATAAAGATAATGCTGGAGACCCACCAGTGGAGCGGATTCCTGGAACCCTACCAATGGAGATAATGCTAGAGACCCACCAGTGGAGATAATGCTAGAGACCCACCAATGGAGATAATGCTAGAGACCCACCAGTGGAGATAATGCTAGAGACCCACCAGTGGAGTGGATTCCTGGAACCCACCAATGGAGATAATGCTAGAGACCCACCAGTGGAGATAATGCTAGAGACCCACCAGTGGAGCGGATTCCTGGGACTCACCAATGGAGATAATGCTAGAGACCCACCAGTGGAGCGGATTCCTGGGATTCACCAATGGAGATAATGCTAGAGACCCACCAGTGGAGATAATGCGAGGTACCCACCAGTGTAGTGGATTCCTGGGACCCACCAATAAAGATAATGCTGGAGACCCACCAGTGGAGCGGATTCCAGGAACCAACCAATGGAGATAAAGCTAGAGACCCCCCAGTGGAGATAATGCTAGAGACCCACCAATGGAGATAATGCTAGAGACCCACCAGTGGAGATAATGCTAGAGACCCACCAGTGGAGCGGATTCCTGGGACTCACCAATGGAGATAATGCTAGAGACCCACCAGTGGAGTGGATTCCTGGAACCCACCAGTGGAGATAATGCTAGAGACCCACCAGTGTAGTGGATTCCTGGGACCCACCAATAAAGATAATGCTGGAGACCCACCAGTGGAGCGGATTCCTGGAACCCACCAATGGAGATAATGCTAGAGACCCACCAGTGGAGATAATGCTAGAGACCCACCAATGGAGCGGATTCCTGGGACTCACCAATGGAGATAATGCTAGAGACCCACCAGTGTAGTGGATTCCTGGAACCCACCAGTGGAGATAATGCTAGAGACCCACCAATGTAGTGAATTTCTGGGACCCCCAAATGAAGGTAATGCTAGATATCCACCAGTGGAGCGGATTGCTGGGACCCACCAATGGAGATAATGCTAGAGACCCACCAGTGGACATAATGCTAGAGACCCACCAGTGTAGTGAATTTCTGGGACCCCCAAATGAAGGTAATGCTAGAGATGCACCAGTGGAGCGGATTCCTGGGATCCATCAATGGAGATAATGCTAGACACCCACAAGTGGAGCGGATTCCTGGGACCCACCAATGGAGATAATGCTAGAGACCACCAAGGGAGATAATGCTCGAGACCAACAGACCAACCAGTGGAGCGAATTCCCGGGACCCATCAATGGAGATAATGCTAGAGAGCCACCAGTGAAAATAATTCTAGGGACTCATTCTAGAGGCTCACCCTACAGCTACTGTATATGACCGTACATAGCGCAACATGACTAACTATGCCTCTCCTTTTTTGCCTTTAAAAAGCAGCCCCAGGTCTGTTATGCCCAAGAGGAAGACAAGGACCGGGGAACCACCTCTGGTTTGCTCTGCTCCCCAGTAGCTATGTGCATGGGTCATTATTACAGAATAAAATCTATAGCTTCCATTTGTGGAAATTGATGCATCTGATCCATGTTTTTTTTCCATCCTTGGCTTTCCAAGTACATTTTATACTAGCACGTTGTGTTAGTATTTATCTAGTATTAAGACTAATGTTCCCATCACTAAGCTTCATAACAGTGAAGCTGTGCCAAGAGTTTGGTGAAGAATCATCTCTTCGAGAAATGCAAGATGCACCAAGACACAAATACATTGAGTAAACGTATAACACTTATAGTAAAACTGCCCGTAGTCCAATGGTTATGAAATTGCTTTCTTTGCCCTATAGTCATTATATCAACTCCTAATAGCCAAATGTTATAACACAACCACAATGGGGTGGAGGAGAAATAATTTTGCTACGTAATTTAATTTTTGTACCATCACTCCCATCATCTATTGTTGAAACCAGTTTCAAGTTTTGTTTAACTCTGGTAGGAGCTTTGTCCTGCATGAACTATACCCCCCCCTCCTCCCAGTGATTAATATACTTTTTATAACCCAATAAAAAGAGTGGGGGAGACACCTTGGTTGGATACCCCATAACTAACTTCAAGGGCACGTCTACAAGAGAATGGCTATAGCCTTAATGTGATGCAAACTTACATGGGTGGGATTCTGTACTCACTCAATTGCACTATCCCGGAATAGGTGCCTTATTACTACTGCTTCTTTCTCGCTCTCCCTCTCTCAGGTGTTCAGGCTGGGAATCTAGGCATTGAAAATGTACATTTATATCACATTGGCTGCACACTATACTATGTGAAATACAGGTAGTCCCCGGGTTACAAACGGGATAGGGACTGTAGGTCTGTTCTTAAGTTGAATTTGTATGTAAGTCGGAACAGGTATATTTGTTAAATGTAGCTCCAGAACTAAAGTTTTTTTTTTTAGTTTCAGATAGTGCAGGGAAGGGTTTTTAAATGTGCTTTGCTGTCTGTGTCCCTGTTAAGATTTCAGCTCATGTGCTGCTGTGGCATGCTGGAACTTGTCATTCCACCGCTACGATCTGCTGTGGAACATGGAACTACAAGTGCCGGCATGCCCTATAAGTCTCCGTTTGTAACTAGGGGACAGATGTAAGTCGGATTCTGTAAATGATTCCTTTAAATAGTTGTAAACCATAACGGGTATGGGTCATGAGTTGGAGGATTTGGTTTGTCTGTGTTTTTTTTATTTAAATACTATAATACTGACCCTATGTGGAACAATACAACTACTATAAAACTGCTCCTATGTATAAGACTATCACGACTATAATCCTGCCACCGATGTACAGGAATATAACTACTCTAGTACTTTCCCCTATGTACAAGAATATAACTCCTATATTACTGTCCCCCATGTACAAGAATATAACTACTATAATACTGTCCCCCATGTACAGGAATATAACTACTATAATACTGCCCTCTATGTACAAGAATATAACTACTATAATACTGTCCCCATGTACAGGAATATAACTACTATAATACTGCCCCATGTACAAGAATACAACTTCTATAATACTGTCCCTATGTGCAAGAATATAACTACTATAATACTGTCCCCTATGTACAAGAATATAACTACTATAATACTGTTCCCTATGTACAAGAATATAACTACTATAATACTGCAGCAAACAAATGCACTCGCAGTGCAAGCCAGCTTCACACCGAGGAGGAGGAGGAAAATCCAGCCCAACAAGGTAGTAGGAATAAAATTCAATTGCTTTATTAAATAATCATTAAAATATGCTTGATTCCAAAAAATAGGTGCATGGACGTAAAGTGGCAATCACAACTCATGTGGATGACATGTAAACGTTGCACAGACGCCGACGCGTTTCGGGAACTAGTCCCTTATTCCTGGTTCCATTGTGCGTGCTTGGGGCTTAACAGGATATGCCTTAAATAATGCACCTCCGGTACCGCCCCATACTACGTCAAAACAGCCACAGAAAAGGATTAAATCGTTAGTTAAAACACTATTTTTATAAATATGTAAATAAGCAACAATGTGGCCATAGTTTTAATAATGACATAACTAATTCTAATAACCTGAGTTATGTAAATAGATAGTTAATAGTGGTACGTACTATCTTGTTGGGTATTTAACCCTAAAAGTGCGCGTGTGGACAGCTGAAATATCCACCACGCCTCTCTTGGTAGAAGTTTATTTTGTAAACTGTAATATAATACTGCCCCATGTACAAGAATATAACTACTATAATACTGCTCCCTACGTACAAGAATATAACTACTATAATACTGCCCCATGTACAAGAATATAACTACTATAATACTGCCCTCTAGGTACAGGAATACAACTTCTATAATACTGCTCCCTATGTACAAGAATATAACTACTATAATACTGCCCCTATGTACAAGAATATAACTACTATAATACTGCCCCCTATGTACAAGAATATAACTACTATAATACTGTCTCCTATGTACAAGAATATAACTACTATAATACTGTCTCCTATGTACAAGAATATAACTACTATAATACTGTCTCCTATGTACAAGAATATAACTACTATAATACTGCCCCTATGTACAAGAATATAACTACAATAATACTGCCCCTATGTACAAGAATATAACTACAATAATACTGCTCCCTATGTACAAGAATATAAATACTATAATACTGCCCCTATGTACAAGAATATAACTTTTTTCCCCCCCCAAGTAGCATATGGGCCAGAGTTGCCTGCTGAGCTGTAAATATGGTCTTGAGTGTTTTTTGTTGTTTCAAGAATATAACTACTATAATACTACTCCTATGTAAAGGAATATAACTACTATAATACTGCTCCTATTTTCAAGAATACAACTGCTATAATACTGCCCCCTATGTATGAGAATTCAATATAACTACTATAATACTGCCTCCAATGTATAAGAATATAGCTACTGTAATACTGCCACTTATGAATAACACTACAGTTACTGTAATACCACCCTCTATAGACAGGAATACGATTATCTGCTTAAAATAGCTCTTCACATAGACCTGAACATGTTAATTAGTCCTCTTGAGGGCAAGGTATGGGGGGAGCAAGGTCATTACATTACCGCCAACCAAAATGGCTCCGTATTATGCGGCATGAAATAATATCAAGACTTAGATATAGAAATATTTGTGCTATTTCAGCACTTGACACACAGATCTATCGATGACATGTTTCCAGCACTCAGAGCTCCCAGATATAAACCAGCTGTGTAAACGGGAGAAGCATTCCTCACTACTGGTATGTATGTGGGCACAGGGAAGCGTTCACTAGAGGAGCTCAGCCGGGACTTTCACCAGTTTGTTGTGTATGAGGATTAAAGGAGGAGGGATAAGAACCTGCTTAAATATTTATAATGAGATGAAAAAGTTGACAGCTCCAAGGCTCTTGCTAATAGTCCAATGTGTAAACAGCGCTGAGAAGGGTTTATGGAGTCTTATAAACTCCGGTCTGTTGGAGGCTTGGTGTTGGGGTGCATTATGGTTCATTGCAATGGTGCGGAGTGTAGAAGGCATAGCGGCACATTCAGATGCTGAGAATGTGGATAACTTTTTATATACCCTGTTTCCCCGAAAATAAGACAGTATCTTATATTAATTTTTGCTCCTAAAGACGAGCTAAGACTTAATTTTAGGGGATGTCTTATTTTAGGGGAAACAGGGTAACGTGCATTACTTACTGCTACTTCTCTCACCTCCTTCCATTGGAGATACAGGTTATCTGCAGAGGGGGCGCCCATGCCGATAAGGCCTAATGACATACTCAAGCAAACTATATATCAGTTTTCCATGTCCCAGCCAATGACAAGATTCTACTTATACCATCATCATCGGATGGTAGGTTACTTACCTGTGTATTCTAGCTTTAACAAGTCAACGGTATGGTTTGCATAAAAAAAAAAAATGTTAGATGAAATTTTGATATAGAAACTCTTATAATATGAAGGCTCCTGGAATTCCTTCCTGGTCATATCACAGACACACACAAGCTGGACTATGTATGGATATCTTTTCTGTAAGTATAAGATGATTTATGCCTGGGCATCTATCACATGAACAAGCTTTCTATCCAGCAGAAGAAAATCAGGAATGTACCTACTGAATATGCACTCATCTCTATCTTTCTATATATACACACACACATACACGCACATATAAACTCATACATATATACACTCATGTATACACATATAATGATTTATTAATATATATACACACTCATATATACAGCTATTCATATATACACACAATCTATATAGTTAAAACCAGAAGCTTACATACATTATATAAAAAGCCCCGTCTGCAGGTTTTTCTCACTATCTGACTTGAAAGCAGAATAAATATTCCCAGTTTTCGGCCAATTAGGAAGCAAAATTCTTTATATTTGCCAAATGCCAGAATAAGAAGAGAGAATTTTTAAGGCATTCATATTACTTTCTGTGAAGTCAAAAGTTTCCATCCATTTCATTAGTATTTGGTAGCATTGCCCTTAAACTGTAGGACTTGGGTCAAACATTTTAGATCCTGCCACAAGCTTTTCACTATAGTTGATAGGAAATTTGGCCCAATCCTCCTGAAAGAACTGGTGAGCCGATTTCTTTACATGTTACAAATATATGTTATTCCTTTGCTCCTTTGTAAAATGCATCCACTTATCGGCAGAGTTTTCATCTCAGGACAGTGACATGTATATTCACACACATATATATAAGTCATGTGGTATATCTACTAGTAATAATATACATTACCCATGTATCTGCTCCTCCTGCATGCACCTGTGCATCCACACACACACACATATATACCCTGTTTCTCCGAAAATAAGACCAGGACTGTGGAGTCGGACTCGTCATAAAATGGACCGACTCCAACTCCCAAAAGATATAATTAGTTGGTCCAGTTAGTTTGATGGAAAGAGCAGGAGGAATTGGGTCCGGCCAGTGCTGCTGCCCCATATCTTCAGCCTCATCACATGAGGAGTGTAATTGATGACATGGAGCAGGCAAAGCGCTGCCCCAGGGGAGAAGATTCTGCTCCCAGGGTAAACAGATTTCAGCAACATTTTTCAACTGTTCTCAAAGAAGTAGAAGATCAACCATTCATCAAAACTGACTGTGGCTGAGGCAATTGCTTTATACCCTGACATTGTTAGAGATGTTGCCCCTGTAGTCACCGCTTTACCCCCAACCCAAGTTAGTGTAGAGAGGCCGTTCTCTAGCCTGGAAATAATGAGATCAGATGTGAGGTCATGTATGCAGGATCTGATGGAGGCAATACTATTTCTCAGAACAAATTCAGAGACTTCACAAATGTTCCCGCAGTGTTTAGCATATTTACAATTTTTTTTGTGTCCAATAAATATATTTTACACTGACAAGCAAAATGGTAACAATGTTTTGAACTTGTGACTTTCAGGCTCCATATCTCACCCTCCACTACAGCTTTGTACATGAGGCTACTGTAATTTTATATACAGTCATCTTACCTATCTGATACATAAATTTGACCTGCAAGTATTAAGCATCTGCTTAGTAGTGCAGATTCTTTCCTGTAACTGCATTGTTACTGTTTTGCTCCTAAAATTGTGTTGTTTTTTTATTATTTTGTTAGTATTTGGGAAATCCACCTTTGGCTTTCAATACTGCCTCAATCCTTCTGGGCTCTGGATCAGAATCAAGGTTCCCAGGTCTCTTCTACACATTCCCAAGGTTGGTGCAGACTGGACTTAAAATACAGCTTTTTCTTCAACTCTACCCACAAGTGCTCAAAAGATCAAAACATTGTTACCCTTTTGCTTGTCAGTGTCTGTTCTACCTAAACAGCTTGATTATTGTATCATAAGGTGATAAACAGCCAGATGTTACCATTTTACTAAGTAAAGTTATCACTTACACATGCGCTGTGTATGAGGGAGTCAGCAGTCAGATGTTTGGGAAATTGAGTAGTCGGAGTCAGGGCTTCGACTTGCCGACTCCACAGCCCTGAATAAGACAGTGTTTTATATTAATTTATATTAATTTTTGCTCCTTAAAAAGGGAATCTGTCGCCAATTTTTTTTTCTTACTTATTAAATCAAGCCCCTGATCCATATACTTTTCCTCTCAGTCGTTTTTATTTCCTGATTGTAGATTTCTCTATTCGGCCGTCTATATACGATTGTGGGGAAGACCTTCTTGCTTGCACTGCTTTAACAGCATAGAGATACTTTACAGCAGCTTCATGCACATAGGATTCTTAAGACAGTTTCTGTCCCATAGACTTGTATAGGAGAGTTTTCACTGTGAACGGAGGGGAGAGGGGGAGCTGTGACATCTCTTGTGACTGAAGGATTCTGTGTTATCTGTACACAATGGTGTCTCCTTTCAGTGTGACCCTGCTTTTACTGATAATGAGCAGACACTGCCGAAAAGCTCTCCAAGCAGAACAGGAAGTGTCAGACGATTATTAGGCCTAGTGGCCAAATGAAACTGCAGGACATAAGAATTATTAAAAAAAAATATTGAAAGTGATATGGAAAATTAAAAAAAACACAACCAAAAACTCCTAAAATATGTGTTTAACATAAAAATGTGAGTTAAACAATAAGTCATTTTTTGATGACATATTCCCTTTAAGATGAGCTAAGACTTATTTTTAGGGGATTTTTTTTTTCTATGATCAATAATTCACATTTATTGTTGAACAAAAATCAACATGTATTAACATACTGTAGTGATTTCATCACAAACATCAGCATAAGCAGCCAGACTCTGAATTTCACAACTAAAAATGCACTATGTCTTAAATATTGGCCTGATAACATAGAAGGTTGATGAATACAACCTTGAAGAAACCATAAGTAAAGTCTGGCAGATGAAAGACTCAATCGTCCCAAGAGTCACTTTTCGGACACTTGCTCTTCATCAAGTAATAAAACTCTGTACATGAAAATTTCAATCACTGCCTGTGTTTTCCATCTGCCTACAGTAAGCTATAGTCATTCTCACTGTAAACCCATCACTGCCGTATATTTTTCTTTGGGCTTTTAGACTTTAGTGGCATCCAGTAGCTCAGCACATTAATCTGGTTTAGACACCGTGACTGTCATGTGAGGAATGTGCATGTCTGATGTCCACATGTGCTTCTAATGTCTTCCATATGGTGGACCTACAATTAGTGGTAGTCAGCATATAAAGAGGACGAGCACCCTGAGTAGTTATTGCCAAATTCTGTGAACTCCAGTTATAACTGTTTACCCCCATCACACAAACAGTACATCATCTCTGCGCATACATGTTCCTGCACTCCTAGAGACACAGGGGTCGGTCACCCACACTCTCTTCAGTTGTGAAAGCCAAATCTGCCTGGTCACACATCTCCTATAGGATTAGGAATATTTATGCTTCAGCATCGTAAAAGCAGTGTGAGGAGTTTAGGAGTCAGCTGAAACAGCAGCCATAAAAGATGCCACCCAGCTTTCCCATCAAGAGAGAACAAAGAAAAAGATGAACTCCGCTTGTAAAGGGGTTCTCCACTTTGGACAATCTCCTGGCAATAAGCCGAACAAAGTTCTACCTTGCTAGAACCTCCATTGATTGTCTGTAAGGAAACCCAAGTAAAAAGTGCCTGCAGCCCCACCACAAGGGAACATAAGAATTACACAGTGCCTTTTTAAATCTATTGGTTGCCTATGCAATGCAGGACAGGACAGGTCCTCCAGTATGATCAACCCTTAATCACCGCCCTGTACCCTGGCCAAGAAATGAAGACTATCCCCCCCGAACAGATTGTTAGTTTTATGACAGTTTTTGTGGAACTTGTACTTTGTCCATTTAAATCCATTCAAATTCTCACTTAGGGGGTCCAGAGATCGGGGTGTCAGTCACTGATAAGACCGCCTACAAGACTCCTTAATCCAGAATAAGCAGGGATTTCAATGAATAAATTACAGGTGCTACAGATCCTTTCACCATAGAACAAATAATCCATCTGCTCAGCTCCTGCTGCTGTAAAAGGGTATGTTCACACGGCGTGTTGGGTCCGTGGGAACATACGCTTTTAGATGCATGCTTAGATTCATCGGTCGGACACCAAACATACACATATATATATATAAACTGTATTTGACTTATTATTTTTCTCTCCCGCTCTATCACACACAGATTTTTTTGAGATATATATATATATATATATATATATAGTGGCGGTGCGACCTTAGAAGATCGCATTTCTCCGCCACTAGATGTTCTGCAGCAGCTGAGTTCCAAGGTATGGGTTACCAAGTTGCTGCCCGTCAGTGAGGAAGGTCAGCAGTCTGGCAAGGGTAACCAGGAGTTAATTACTCAGGTGGTAATTAAGAGAGTTGCTCAGCTGCTTGTCCAACTGAGAGGCCTGTTAAATAGTGTGTTCTTCAGTGTACCAGGGGGGAGTGTGGCTCACAGTCAGTGGAGGACATGTGCAGGCCTTTGTCCAGGAGAGTATCCTGAATTCTTCCCCCTAGGCTTGAGAGAAGCCAGGCCCAAGGACTATATTGTACAGTGTGAGTACATGTTTGTGGGGCTGGGTATTAGACCCAGACCACTGCTAGAGAGGGACTCTCTGTACATTTAGTTAGTGGCTGGACGGCCTAGGATTTATTGTGGATGCTGTATATGTTTTCACTGTATTGAAGAATAAAGCTGGCGGAGACCAGATTTAATGAGAAACCTGTGTCGACCTGCTGTTCCGTTTACCAAAGCGGTGATCCCAGAGCGAGAGTGTCCCCCAGGCCGGGCCAAGATGGCGGCCGAACACATGTGAACGCTTACATATGGTGGAGGATGCGGGCACATCGGCATCAGGACTGACACAATAACTGAATTGGCGCAGTGCTGCAAGAATTAGTGCATGTGTTGCACAATTGAACGGGCACAAGAGTGCTGAACCAGTGGACTGGTGAATTTTGCACAGTGTTGAGGCTGCAGGGGTTAAGTTAAAGGGCCAGCAGCAAAACCACATACCCCTCCCTTTCATAAAGGCCATAGGCCTTTTCACCTTGCACAAACCTTCCTCCAGGGTCAAAGCATCTATTCTGGGGTATCCATCCTTACAAGACACTTAGCAGCTGGTTTACTTTGAGGGACACAGTACTTTCCACAGAGAGGGTACAGGAGTTATCCAACAACCTCCTACTTATCCCCTTTTCCCCACTACTTGTGACATGTCGCTCATCCCAGTTAACACCTATGTTGTAACCTGTTGCTGAGGACAACATCTCCCTAACCAGGATTATGCTTTGACCGTGGGGGAAGGATTGTGCAAGGTGAAAAGGCCTATGGCCTTTATCAAAGGGGAGGGGTATGTGGCGGTGCGACCTTAGAAGATCGCATTTCTCCGCCACTAGATGTTCTGCAGCAGCTGAGTTCCAAGGTATGGGTTACCAAGTTGCTGCCTGTCAGTGAGGAAGGTCAGCAGTCTGGCAAGGGTAACCAGGAGTTAATTACTCAGGTGGTAATTAAGAGAGTTGCTCAGCTGCTTGTCCAACTCAGAGGCCTGTTAAATAGTGTGTTCTTCAGTGTACCAGGGGGGAGTGTGGCTCACAGTCAGTGGAGAACATGTGCAGGCCTTTGTCCAGTAGAGTATCCTGAATTCTTCCCCCTAGGCTTGAGAGAAGATAAATATATAAATAAACACACACATACATATGTGTGTATACTCAAACCAGGCCCCAAGTAATACAAATGAAACAATTAGTTATACATCTGTGTCACTGAAAAAAATAGTTACGAATGTTGAACCGCAGGGTGGCAAAAAAAAAAATTTTTTTAGCTGCGTCATTAAGGCCTTTTCAGGCCTGGTGCTTATGGAGCTAATAAGCTCTTCCATATCAATTCCTTTACCTCCGAGTCCTCGCAAAATTTGACGAGACGCTTTTCTGGTTTCCAACACACACCGATCCTTCCCAGTGATTTCCTGCGCCTTCCATGAAGCTCAGGTTGACCTGAAATCCTGAGCCACATAGTCCATTAATTAAAATCAGATGTTAACACCAATATTTGGAGGTCTGTCTATCCCTGTGCTCCCCTTCTGCCTCCCCCCAGCGGATCACATATCAGTAGCTGCTAGGACACATTCTGAACATTTTTAAATAATTCCATCCACGCTCGTATGTGAAACCACAAAGATTTATTTCGCTTTTGTAATGAAAATATTACTGAGAGTGCGCCAGTGTCCACAGTTATTTTAGTACAAAGATATGTATTTTGGGAAATAAAAGTCCAAAATATGTAGAAAATTAATAAGGTTCTTAGGCTGAAAAAAAACAATGTAGTAAAAAATATAACTTAAATAAAACTATGAGAGAAGAAGCTAACATTAGTTCACGCTAGTCTGAAGCTTATTTATTTTAGTTTTATTATTTTCTTTTGTTGAACAGAATACAATCCTGAATAGCTCTCTAAGGTAATGCAGATCTGAGTGCGTTCTGGAGGTCTTACGCCATCACCGGGTGGCAGAAACCAGTTGATCTTCTCCCAAACTGTGTAAAGGTCACCTAAAGAGATTGTGATGAGGTTAGGCGCCCACATTTACATACTACACGCTGCATCAGGCAACTATGGAAGTGTCTCTATTGCTGTTAGGTCTAAGGATGGGGGGTGGAGGGGGGGGGGGAGGATTAAAAGGAACCAATGAGAAATTATAATGATTAAGGTGCATTCTAGAAAGAAAACAAAATAACATTCAAACATGCATCTGAGCCATAATCTCCAATGTATCAAACAGTCCGCCACTGCTCGCCAGCTAAACATTGTGTTACATCAAGCCGCCCTCTCTAGATCATCTACACCTAGCTTGTCTTCATCCTCCAGCTGGCTGTCGTTGTACAAGAAAGTCAGAAGGAAGAGCGCCACGTCCATGGAGGACCAATATGCGGTGTGTGACGTCATTGCCGACCAGTATCTGCTTTCGACCAGCCCTTCTCGTAGCTCAAAGTCAATCCGGTGCTCCAAGTCCACTGGAAAGGCAGTATATATAATATATACACATGGAGGCGGTAGAGCAGGAGAGAAGAGGGGTGGAAAAAAAAAACAAAAAAAAAACGGTCAATTTAGGTGTATATAACCATTAACAGAACCATGTATTAGAATGTAGACAGGGTGTTTAGGTCACAAATATGCAAAATTATATATATACACACATACATACGAGTGCATCTCAAAAAATTAGATTTCCAGGATCTTTTTATTTGTTACAGGGCTCACAAACTTATTATATTAAACCTTGTAGTTCATACTGTAATGAGTCTATACAATATATGGGTTTCTCTGTCTTAAATTATTGATATCAATTATCTTTTCAGTGATATTCTAATTTTTTGCACTAGAGATGCACTAGTATATATACACACACACACATTAAAATATATACACAAACACACAAGTACACATACATAGGTGCCAACACAAAAGCATGGTAGACCACATTTTAGTATACAACACAGAAAGCGTATCCAGCCAGGGAATGGAGAGAATGTAGTCCAGGAGGTCACGCTTGCTCTATGGGCCCACCACAGTAGCTCGATGGGTATTATTGACGGAGAGCACCATGCATAGGTCTGTGTGCACATATACACACATACAAGCACCTATACATGTTGCTCTCCGTCACACACACACATATATATATATATATATTTCTATATATATATATATATATATATATATATATATATATATATATATATATATATATATATATATATATATATATATATATATACACACACACACACACACACACACATCACGTGCTGTGTGACGGCGAGCAACACGCATAGGTGCTTGTGTGTGTATGTGTGTATATATATATATATATATATATCATTTATATATATATATATATATTATATACACACACACACACACACACACAACACACCAACACACAATAAACACACACGTGTGTGTACAGTCATGGCCAAAAGTTTTGAGAATGATACAAATGTTAATTTTTACTAAGTCTACTGCATCAGGTTTTATAATGGCAATTTGCAGATACTCCAGAATGTTATAAAGAGTGATCCGCTTAACAGTAATTAATTGCAAAGTCAAAAGTTGCCTAGAAAATGAACTTTTTCCCCCAAAACGCATTTCAACTTCATTGCAGGCCTGCCTTAAAAGGAGCAGCTAACATCGTTTCAGTGATTGCTCCATTAACACAGGTGTGGGTGTTGATGAGGACAGGGCTGGAGATCAATCTGTCATGATTAAGTAAGAATCACACCACTGGACACCTTAAAAGGAGGCTGGTGCTTGGCATCATTGTTTCTCTTCTGTTAACCATGGTTATCTCTAAAGAAACACGTGCAGTCATCATTGCACTGCACAAAACTGGCCTAACAGGGAAGAGTATCGCAGCTAGAAAGATTGCACCTCAGTCAACAATCTCTCGCATCATCAAGGACTTCAAGGAGAGAGGTTCCATTGTTGCCAAAAAGGCTCCAGGGCGCCCAAGAAAGACCAGCAAGCGCCAGGACCGTCACTTAAAAGTGTTTCAACTTCGGAATCGGGCTCCCAGCAGTGCAGAGCTTGCTCAGGAATGGCAGCAGGCAGGTGTGAGTGCATCTGCACGCACTGTGAGGAGGAGACCCATGGAGCAAGGCCTGGTGTCAAGGAGGGCAGCAAAGAAGTCACTTCTCTCCAGAAAAAACATCAGGGACAGACTGATATTCTGCCAAAGGTACAGGGAGTGGACTGCTGAGGACTGGGGTAAAGTCATTTTCTCTGATGAATCCCTTTCCGAATGTTTGGAACATCTGGAAAACAGCTTGTTCGGAGAAGAATAGGTGAGCGATACCACCAGTCTTGTCTCATGCCAAATGTAAAGCATCCAGAAACCATTCATGTGTGGGGTTGCTTCTCAGCCAAGGGAATCGGCTCTCTAACAGTCTTGCCTAAAAACACATCCATGAATAAAGAATGGTATCAGAATGTCCTCCAAGAGCAACTTCTCCCAACCGTCCAAGAGCAGTTTGGTGATCAACAATGCCTTCTCCAGCACGATGGAGCCCCTTGCCATAAAGCAAAGGTGATAACTAAATGGCTCAGGGAACAAAAACAGAGATTTTGGGTCCATGGCCTGGAAACTCCCCAGATCTTAATCCCATTGAGAACTTGTGGTCAATCATCAAGAGACGGGTGGACAAACAAAAACCAACAAATTGTGACAAAATGCAAGCATTGATTGTGCAAGAATGGACGGCTATCAGTCAGGATTTGCTCCAGAAGGTGATTGAGAGCATGCCAGGGAGAATTGCAGAGGTCCTGAAGAAGAAGGGTCAACACTGCAAATATTGACTTCATTAACTCATTCTGTCAATAAAAGCTTTTGTTAATCAGAATATGATTGCACTTGTATTTTTGTATGTGATAACACCATCTGACAAACACACAAAAACCAGAGGGCAACAGATCATGTGAAAATATTTGTGTCATTCTCAAAACTTTTGGCCATGACTGTACATATAATATATATAAATATATATATATATATATATATATATATAATGTGTGTTAGTAGAGAAAGCAAAATGGTGGAACCGGCGCGCATGTATATTCAATAACGCCACTGGATGCAGGCGGGAAAATCCGGAAAATTACTCTATTTTTTCTAAAAGGCTAGGGCACTAACCTCAGCCAATCTAAAACAATTTAAAAACAAGTAATAACCCAACGCGTTTCGTGCTCATCAAGCGCTTCCTCAGGGGTGAATGGTATACACTATCTATTTCAAACATTATAAAGGTACAGGTGATAGGTTAGATGTTACATCAAACTGAATAAGGTGATCTGATTGGTGTGTTGGGTTGTCCATCACACACCCTCCTCATTACGAAACAAATAGAGATGAGACAGGATGGAACATGGTCCTAAGTGCCGGTGATTTGCATTCCCGATATGGATTTCTCCATTTCTCTCTCTGTTTCTATAGTTAATTACATATAGTTTTCTTTCTTTTATTGATGCTCCTGTCTTATAATATCTCCTAAGTTCAAAGTGAGACTTTAGTGTGATTATGAACAATAATTTAAGACTTATTCATATTTACATACATTCATTTTTTCAATATGTGCCAATGTAAAAATCCAAAAATATTCTAATAAAATGTTGTGTTCTCTTGTCACTAGAAATTTATACAATTGTGAAATGGTAATCTAAATAATTTTAGACTAATTTATGTTTACACAAATCCAATTTTTCAATATATGCCGATGCGAAAAATCTCAAGATAATCTAATAAAATGCCATATGTTCTTTTAGCACTATAAAATCTTTATACATTTGTGAAATAATAATAATAATAATAATAATAATAATATGTCCAATTATATATATTTTAAAACCAGCTTAAAGTAATCTATTTCCATGGATAATTGCAATTAGTTCTCTGTCTTTTGTTTCCCAGCAATTTACACTCTTATTTTCTATCAAGTTCAAAAATAAAACCCTAATGTAATTTTGAGCTACATTACATAGCTCAAAGCCATACACGTTTAATCTTCCAATATATGCCAATGTAAAAATATGAAAAAAAAAATGAAAAAATATACTGTGCACCTACTTAGCACCATAAACTCCCGTACACCATTTCTACATTTAAGGAATAGTAATCTTGGACAATAATTTAGGGCTGATTTATGTTTGAATACATTTAATTTTTCAATATATAACGGTGTAAAAAATCCCAAAATAATGTAGTGAAGTGCCATTACACTCGATTTTCTATCAAGTTCAAGATAAATATGATTTTAAACTATTTTATAGCTTGTTTGAGCCCGCATACATTTAAATTTTCGATATATGTTGATGTAAAAATTATAAAAATAATCCCATAGAGTGCTATGTGCCTACTTCATATTGTATGTTCATTATATATTAGTGGAATAGTGGTCTCTAAAGTATTGGTAGTATCCAATTATGAATCTATTTATGTTTATTATAAAACCATCTTAGTGATTATATGTTGTGTAATTGTTCTTTTGTTTAGAATAAAATCTTTCCTTTTCTCTGTGTTGAGTGCCGATTTTATTTAATATTGGAAAAATATATACAAATAAAAAGTAATACGAATTTTAGTGTTTTCCTACCCACTTAAATTAATTCCATAGCTTCATTTAGCCCATGGGGATGTAAGGTACCCAGCTTATAAATCCAATACATCTCTTTTTTTCCTTAGTAATTGGGATTTATTTGGGCTGTGTTCTGGTACAGTGTCCACAGCTGTAATTTTTAGTACATCAAAATTTTGGTCGTGTAGCTCCTTACAGTGTTTCGCTACACTTTGCTTTATGTCCCCTCGTTTAATGCACGCTCGAAGGTCGTTCAGTCTTATATGGAGTGGGCAGGTAGTTCTGCCCACATACTGTTTGCCGCATATACAGTCCAAGACATATATAACAAAGGTACTCATACAATTCAAATGGTATTTTAGTAAGAAGTTATCATTTGAGTAATTTGATCCGTTTCTCGTATACTTTTACAGCACATACATCTTGTCTTATTACAAGGGAAGCTGCCGGCCTTCTTTGCAGAGGAAAGATTAGTATGTTTTTTGATTGTATTTTTAATTCTACTGGGTGCAATTAAATTCTTTAAGTTTGGTGCTCTTTTGAAAATAAGGTTAGGGGCTTCGGGAGTAATTGGGCCAAGGTATGGATCTTTTTTTTAATAAGATACCAATACTTCTTGAGGATTTCTCCTTGGCAGTGCATCTCCCCCATTCCTGTATACACTTGGTAATGTATTGTGTGTGAGAGGTGTGGCATTATTGTATGCCCATCTCGCTGTGTCTATATACACTCTAATCACTTGACCTCTAATAAAACACACTTTAATACTAATGTTAAATATTATAGGTTATATACTTTAGATAACTTTCTATATTCAGGAATGGTGTGATTTGTATGCCTTGTTTGATATGGGCATTATTTTTAATTGTTTTAGCCTTAAATTTGTCCTATTTGTGACATATTAGTTTTTAATATTTATTATTGAATCAATAAAGATTGTCAATATATATTTCCTTATGACTTTTTTGTCATTGTATTCTTTTTTGGTTAACATGTTTATGTGATATAATGACTGTAGACTGAGCATTGGACCTTATTGAATTTGTGTTTCTCTGATTTTAGTCTGGGATGAATAATATTGCGTTAAGGCATATTTTATTTTAGGATTCACTTCTGAAACTTTTTTCTTTATTTCCAGGCATTCTTTTTGAGTTAAGTTGCTCGCTCTAATTTTTGCATCCCTTAGCAGTTTTTCAGGATATTTTTTGTCTCGATAGAGATATATATATATATGTATATCTCTGTATATCTCTGTATATCTCTGTATATCTCTGTATATCTCTGTATATTCTGTATATCTCTGTATATCTCTGTATATCTCTGTATATCTCTGTATATCTCTGTATATCTCTGTATATCTCTGTGTGTGTGTAGATATGTATATTTACATGTGTGACGGAGAGAAACATGCACAGGTGTGTATATGTATATGTGACGGAGAGCAACATGGATAGGTCTGTATGTGTGTGTACATATACACATACACAGACCTATCCATGTTGCTCTCTGTCAATAGCATCCATCAAGATACTGTGATTGGCCCATAGAGAACACTCGAAAAAGCTCAGCCTCTTCTGGACTACATGCGCCCAATTTCCTGGCTGTATAAGCTTTCTGTGCTGTATACTAAAGTGTGGTCTACTATGCCTTTGTGTTGGCACCTTAAACGTATAGAACCATGAAATACAGCAAACGTACTGCATAAGAGACTAAGTTTGCTCTACTGTTCTCTATGGGTCAACCACGGTTTTATTTAGACACCTTTTTTTCACGGTATCCCGATGAATACCAACAA
The DNA here is from genome assembly GCA_025379985.1 of Phyllomedusa bahiana. NCBI lineage: Eukaryota > Metazoa > Chordata > Amphibia > Anura > Hylidae > Phyllomedusa > Phyllomedusa bahiana. The sequence continues at coordinate 334,147 of JAODAL010000240.1, forward strand.
CAGAGAGCAAATTGGTGTATAGACAGCCCCTGAATGGTATGCACACTTCACGCACAAAGTGGTAAGTGCAAGAAGGAATAATAGCCAGATACATACAGGACCCCTATGTGTCTCCATGGTCACAGACCACAAATAAACCCCGTACGTAGTCTGCTCCTGCAGTCATGTGTACAACTGGCCTCCTCTACAAGCAGATATTCCAGTATGATCTTATGTGCTCAATTTCACTGACCACATCACCCGCCTTGCTATACTGCTGCATTACCCAAAAAATAAGTTAAGCCAAGAAGACCACAAAATATCTGGCAATACCTGAATGGTCTGGACTCACAGCTCTGACACTGGATGGGCCAGATCTATAGTAGGGAGCACCCAAAGTTTGTGCTCTTGAATGAAGGACAAGCGAGTATAGATCACTATTTTGTCATGTGCTACCGCTGCTTTTGCCTGCTTAGCCCAATATCACTTCTTACATTGTAGCCGTATTAGAGAATGGTTGACAAAAATTAAAGGGGCTGTCCAGTTTAGAAAAAAAAAACCTAATTTTACATATTCTACTAGTGAATTGAGGAAGGGTCCTCTGTTCAGGATCCTCTAGTTCTGGAGCACCTGTCTTCTGTTACATGGAAAACCCATTGATTTTAATGAGCACTGTGTAATGTTTATTTTGCCCTGTGGTGGCGCTGCAAAGAAACTGCACGTTTACCGCAATTTTCCCATAGATTACAGCTGTAATCTATGAGAAAAGCTCCTCTACCATATAACCCTATATATCACAGAGCTCAGCTTCTCTCCATCATATACCCCTATATATCAAAGAGCTCAGCTTTTCTCCTCCATCATATAACCCTATATATCACAGAGATCAGCTCCTCTATCATAAAACCATATATATCACAGAGCTCAGCTTCTCTACTCGATTATATATCCCTATATATCACAGAGCTCAGCTCCTCTCCTCTATCATATAACCCTATATATCACAGAGCTCAGATCCTCTCCTCCATCATATAACCCTATATATCAGAGCTCAGCTCCTCTATCATATAACCCTATATATCACAGAGCTCAGCTCCTCTCCTCTATCATATAACCCTATATATCATAGCACTCAGTTCCTCTCCCTCAAATCACATCCTGCTCTCAGATAGGAGAGCATAAACCACCTGACAGATCCAATTTAATACAATAGAGTCATTAAGCATTGAAGTATAATATAGATTATACCCAAAGATTAATGAGCAAGACAGTATCATGAACATAGGATCTACTAGTTTTGCTTTAAGTGATGACACGTGTGTAGCCCCCCCTCCATCAGTCTACAGAAAATGTAAGTGCAAGTTGCCCTTCTAGATGTATAGGGTCTCACAGGAAGAAAGCAGGGAATTAGTTTCTTCAATTGTCTCCACTTTCTCACTGAAGACGTCCGTATAGAACGGTCTGGACAAATGACTTCCATTTCTGACGAGTGTCTCCAATAGAGAGACAATATTGGTGGTTGTCCAAGGGCTGAGATCATTTCCTTCTCTAGAGGAACAGGAATAACAATGGGGTGATGCTGTGCGTATGTGCTGGTTATCAGGGGACGTAAAGCAGCCGGTCAGTGTAAGAATCACTGATGAGCATTAACCCCTTAAGCCGAACACCTGAAAAGTAGTTAATGACCAGAACATTTTTTTTTTTTGTTTTTGCCGCCTTGTGTTTCAACAGTTGTTACTTTTTTATTTTTTCAATGACGCAGCTGGATGAGGCCTCGTTTTATTCGAGACAAGTTGTAATTTATGGGGGAATAGTTTAAATTCACTTATAAATAATTGCAGAATTTTTTTTTTTTTTTAACCATTCACATTTCACACTTAATAATTCTACAGGTTATTATGGTCGTGTGGAGACCTAATATGTGTAGGTTTTTTTGTGTGTGTAAGATATGCACAATTATTTTTTATTAAATATTAATTTTTATTTTATTTATTTTCGTATTCATTTTTTTTTTACACTTTTTCTCTGTTTTTTTCAAATCCCCTGAAGGGAGAACTGTTTTACAATTTTTTTTTTTTTTTAAAAAACAGTTATGTATTAGCATATTCATATATGCTAATACATTCTAATCTGTGTCACTTTGACACAGGCAGTGATCAGGGCAGTTTAGGCCGTGTTCACACGGCTTATTCCCGATGGATTTGTGAGCCGTATTGAGCTCACAAATCCGCTGTGAATATGGGGCGGGACCGGGGCGGGGCCGGAGCACGACGGGGGTGCCGCCCCCGGCCCCATCGACATGCATTGTTTACGGCGCGTACGCGCCGTAAATAATGGGCATGTCACTTTCTCCCCCCGCGGCGGATGCGCCGTGCGGGGAGGAGCGACGAAATCCACTGTTCTCTATGAGAGCAGTGGATTACCGTAATGACAGGCACGGATTGGCGCCGTACTGAAGCACAAATCCGGCGCGGAGTACGGCGCCAATCCGTGCCCAAATAAGCCGTGTGAACGAGGCCTTACAGTGTGTCCAGGTCCCTGGCTTGATACACTGACAGCTCTGGGGCTACTCTAGGTCCCCAGGGCTGACTGTGCAGCCGTTCTCCCGGGCTCTGTCGGGTCACCGGGTGTTCCGATCATCCGACAGAGGGTTAAAGCACCGGGATGCGGAGGTTTCCTCTGCTCCCCGATGCTCGCAGGGGATGCTCTGGGATCGGGGCTGTGTAGCCCAGGCGCAGCAAACGCCGGTGTCTGCAGCGACGTCAAAAGACGGTGGGCGGTCGTTAAGGAGTTAAAGATACTTGCTTTGCATTTGACTATTTATATATCAATAAATTAAATTTTGTATGAAAAAAAAAAAATATACACAGTCATGGCCAAAAGTTTTGAGAATGATACAAATGTTAATTTTTACAAAGTCTACTGCATCAGGTTTTATAATGGCAATTTGCATATACTCCAGAATGTTGTAAAGAGTGATCAGCTTAACAGCAATTAATTGCAAAGTCAATAGTTGCCTAGAAAATGAACTTTTTCCCCCAAAACACATTTCCACTTCATTGCAGGCCTGCCTTAAAAGGAGCAGCTAACATCGTTTCAGTGATTGCTCCATTAACACAGGTGTGGGTGTTGATGAGAACAGGGCTGGAGATCAATCGGTCATGATTAAGTAAGAATCACACCACTGGACACCTTGAATGGAGGCTGGTGCTTGGCATCATTGTTTCTCTTCTGTTAACCATGGTTATCTCTAAAGAAAACGTGCAGTCATCATTGCACTGCACAAAAACTGGCCTAACAGGGAAGAGTATCGCAGCTAGAAAGATTGCACCTCAGTCAACAATCTATCGCATCATCAAGGAATTCAAGGAGAGAGGTTCCATTGTTGCCAAAAAGGCTCCAGGGCGCCCAAGAAAAAACCAGCAAGCGCCAGGACCGTCTCTTAAACAGTCTTGCCTAAAAACACATCCATAAATAAAGAATGGTAACAGAATGTCCTCCAAGAGCAACTTCTCCCAACCGTCCAAGAGCAGTTTGGTGATCAACAATGCCTTCTCCAGCATGATGGAGCACCTCGCCATAAAGCAAAGGTGATAACTAAATGGCTCAGGGAACAAAACAGAGATTTTGGGTCCATGGCCTGGAAACTCCCCAGATCTTAATCCCATTAAGAACTTGTGGTCAATCATCAAGAGACGGGTGGACAAACAAAAACCAACAAATTGTGACAAAATGCAAGCATTGATTGTGCAAGAATGGACGGCTATCAGTCAGGATTTGCTCCAGAAGTGGATTGAGAGCATGCCAGGGAGAATTGCAGAGGTCCTGAAGAAGGGTCAACACTGCAAATATTGACTTGCTGCATTAACTCATTCTAACTGTCTGTAAAAGCTTTTGTTAATCATAATATGATTGCACTTGTATTTCTGGATGTGATAAAAACATCTGACAAACACACATAAAAACCAGAGGGCAACAGATCATGTGAAAATATATTTGTGTCATTCTCAAAACTTTTGGCCATGACTGTATAACAAAATCATATAATATATATTACAAATAAATTAAGTACATTTTAATTGATGAACTCTTGGGCTTCATTTAAACCAAAAGGGTCCAACCTGAAAATCCAAAATATTTCTCGATTAATTAGAATTTGTAATTTATTTGGATTCTCGCCATCTATCTGTTCAATAGGTTGAACACTCAGACAACAATCCTCTGTTGTGTGTTCATTTTGTAGATGACGTGGTAAGCTTTACAATGTACTTTTTTTCTTTATATTGTGTCTGTGATTGTTCATCCTTTGGGACAATTTAGTTGAAGTCCTCCCTACGTATTGTTTTTGACAAACACATGTGATCAGGTAGATAACATAACTGGAATTACATGATCATTTTGATTTAATTTTGAATTTTTCTTTAGTAACTGACGAAACAAATTGATCCCCTGTCTGTAACTTGCCACAACATTTGCATGTGGGGTATTTGCACTGAAAAACTCCACAAACGAATAATGAGGGTATAACATTGTAGCAAGTTTACGGATCATGTTTGTTTTATGATCATTGTATACATGTTTATTGATCTTGTTTCATCATAGCAATTATATATATATATGTTATTAATTCTTTTCAAATATTAAGATCTAGATAATATTTTGTTATATTGGTTATAATTTGCATATTCTTCGCCCATGTTTTTCAACAACTATATAAGATCAGTTCCGTGGCATGTTAATTTCATTTACTCCTGAGGAAGCACACGATGACAGCATATTTTTATTTGTTATTTACTTTTCATTTATTTTTGCCAATAAATAGTGGACATAAATATATAGGCCAAGTTACTATTTTCTGGCATTAAGAATATCCCAAGCGCCTTTTTACTCTTAATCCTAAGGACAAATTGTCCCTTGTTGCACTGTTATATAGGGTTATATGATAGAGGAGAGGAGTTTATCTCTGTGATATATAGGGTTATAGGATAGAGGAGAGGAGCTGAGCTCTGTGATATATAGGGTTATATGATAGAGGAGAGGAGCTGAGCTCTGTGATATATAGGGTTATATGATAGAGGAGAGGAGCTGAGCTCTGTGATATATAGGGTTATATGATAGAGGAGAGGAGCTGAGCTCTGTGATATATAGGGTTATATGATAGAGGAGAGGAGCTGAGCTCTGTGATAAACAGGGTTATATTATAGAGGAGTGGAGCCGAGCTCGGTGATAATAAATCCCTGTATTCAGTTTCCTCCTCGTCTCCTTTCCAGCATTCCAGGTTCCCCATTATTTTTTGCTTATTTTGTCTTTTTTCAAACGGGACGTCACAGCTGCAGCCGCGGTCACGTGAAATTGCCCAACGTCACCGTTCAGAATTGAACACTCCCAACGATGTCGTCAGGAAATGACATGTGACCGCTTCAGTCAATCAGCGGCCGCCGCTGCGACATGCTATTCAACCAGAGCCAGAAAAAAAAAACAGATAACTGGAGGGTAGATCAGAGGTGGCAGGAGAGGGGAGTAACAGTTTTTCCCTTTTTTAGAAGGCCAAAAAAAACATTAATAAAACAAAGCAGACCTGCCCTGAGACCACATTAGACTTGGTCACGCCTGCCAGAATAAACCTCACCTGTGTCCAGGGAGCCTGAGATGCTGTGTGGAATGGTTTGGGAGGTCGCAGTACTTTGACACTGTACTGACTTTTTTTCTTCCCCATCAGCGGCTTCTTTTAGTTCATACCCTTGAGATGGAGCTGCACTAGAACGTGCAAATCTTGAGAACAACATTCCCCCCAGGCCTTTTCCAATGCTTGCGGCACCTGAAAGAACAGGACAGACACACGATTAAAAATGTGTTCCTGACATAGATATGCCATGATAGCCAGAAATCCCAGAGGTGGCCATCTCAGGAATGGGCCCTAGGAAGTTACAGAGCTGAACTGAAAGGTGGTCGGGCTTGCGCATGAGATTATTCTGTTCTATGGGAGTTCTGAACACAGTGCTTCCCTGTACTGGGAACTCCCATAGAACAGGATGGAGAACACAGAGCTCCCCTGTACTGGCAACTCCCATAGAGGAGAATGGAGAGAACACAGCGCTCGCCTGTACTGGGAACTCCCACAGAACAGAATGGAGAGAACACAGTGTCCCTGTATGGACTCCATAGAGCGGAATGGAGTGAACACAGCGCTCCCCTGTACTGGGAACTCCGATAGAACAGAATGGAGAGCACACAGCGCTCCCTGTACTGGGAACTCCCATAGAGGAGAATGGAGAGAACACAGCGCTCGCCTGTACTGGGAACTCCCATAGAATAGAATGGAGAGAACACAGCGCTCCCCTGTACTGGGAACTCCCATAGAACAGAATGGAGAGAACACAGCGCTCCCCTGTACTGATAACTCCCATAGAAAAGAATGGAGAGAACACAGCGCTCCCCTGAACGGCGAACTCCCATACAAAAGAATGGAGAGAACACAGCGCTCCCTGTACTGGAAACCGTAAAACTCTATGGGAGGGGGTGGGGGGGGGGGGGGGGGGGGAACACCCCTTGAACAGGGTCTTCGACTCTGCTGCCACCTAGTGTTCAGCTCCCAGGTTGACATCTTTAAATTCAATGCAAAATCCTGAAAACTTTAATAACTTCTAATCGCTTCATGCCAAGGGCACCTTTTCCCTGTTAGAAGTCTTCACGCTTTGCATAACTAAAAATTACACTTCTGCAGCTGCCCAACATGTACAACAACACAGAGAAAACCCCCACAAATACTATGAAACCTTCTGACGCCACAGCAGACCTTACCCAATATACTTGCTTTGCCTATATTGGTTATGGACTCTCCATAATGTCTTCGAGGCAGAACTGGTGAAGTGCTTGGGCTTGGTATGCTTTCGGTATCGGACATTGAGGTAGTATCTTTGGACGGGTTGATGAGAGAGGATCTCAGATGCTTGTATGGAGTGGCGTTTGTGTTGTTGGATGAGTGGATCTGGACAGGTGCAATGTTGCTGTAGTGCTTCAGTATTAATGGCTCAAGTCTGTAGGCCTAAGTAAGAAAGACGACACTGGATAGTTAGGGGGGTTTTATATTTAGATCCTCTTCTTCTGGATCAACACAGTAAAAAAAAATACTAGGATGAACTTCTTTCAGCCTCACAATGCATCATCAGGACACTACGACTTAAGTCTTAAAGGGCTGTTCCCTTCATAGACTTTGATGGCACATTGATAGGATATGCCATCAAAGTCTGACAGGCGAGTGTCCCAGAGGTGGGAACTGTGCCCCAGAACAGAGAGCCAGTGTGTTTGGCTGTACTGCGAACTCCCATAGAACAGAATGGAGAGAACACAGTGCTCCCCTGTACTGGGAATTCCTATAGCACATAATGGAGAGAACACAGCGCTCCCCTGTACTGCGAACTCCCATAGAACAGAATGGAGAGGAACAACAGTAAGCTCGCAATGTATATTCCTATGCCATCTGGAGGAAATGCAGCCGCCCCATTTTATGGAACTCCATAGAACAGAATGGAGAGACACAGCGCTCCCCTGTACTGGGAACTCCCATAGAACAGAATGGAGAGAACACAGCGCTCCCCTGTACTGCGAACTCCCATAGAACAGAATGGAGAGTTGTACACCAACTAAAGGACTGCGCAATGTTATCCTGCCATCTGGAGGGAACTGCAGCCGGCCCCATTCACTTGGATGGAACTGTGATGCAGCGCTCTACACAATGGGGGCTAGGTGCTACCTTAATGGGGCTGCAGTCACTTTACTTTCAGGAGTCAATGCTATCTGATCTGTGGCCTCATGTTATAGAGCAGGAGGAGCTGAGGACATGCTATCTGATCTGTGCCCCCATGTTATAGAGCAGGAGGAGCTGAGGACATGCTATCTGATCTGTGGCCCCCATGTTATAGAGCAGGAGGAGCTGAGGACATGCTATCTGATCTGCCCCATGTTATAGAGCAGGAGGAGCTGAGGACATGCTATCTGATCTGCCCATGTTATAGAGCAGGAGGAGTGAGGGCATGCCATCTGATCTGTGGCCCCCCTGTTATAGAGCAGGAGGAGCTGAGGACATGCCATTGATGCATGCGCTCTACCAAAGGGTAGGTGTATAGGCGGCGGAGCATTTACTTCAGGACATGCTATCTGATCTTGGGCCCCATGTTATAGAGCAGGAGGAGCTGAGGACATGCTATCTGATCTTGCCCCATGTTATAGAGCAGGAGGAGCTGAGGACATGCTATCTGATCTGTGGCCCCATGTTTAATGGCAGGAGGAGCTGAGGATATGCCATCTGATCTGCGGCCCCATGTTATAGAGCAGGAGGAGCTGAGGACATGCTATCTGATCTGTGGCCCCATGATATAGAGCAGGAGGAGCTGAGGACAGGCTATCTGATCTGTGCCCCCATGATATAGAGCAGGAGGAGCTGAGGACAGGCTATCTGATCTGTGCCCCCATGTTATAGAGCAGGAAGAGCTGAGCAGATTGATCTATAGCTTTTTGTTAGAGATTCAGTAGAATTAAAGGGGTTGTCTCGCTACAAAGAATAGCTTTCAAATTGTAGGGAACACAAAATAAAGACATTTTCCAAATATATTGCTTTGTTCCTCTGTTTTCCCTAAGGAGATACAAGTGAATTTTATGACCTCCCTGGCTATTTCAGTTCCCTCAGTAACCAACCTGTAAACAATTCTCCCCTGCTGTTTGTTCAATGAGATAACAGTGAGTGATATCACACAGGTCACAGCAGTGTCCTCTGCTGCTCAGCAGTAAAAAGCTTGATTTATGTAAAATAAACAGAACTGTAATTAGGGCTTTTGTTTTGGGGATCAGATAAGAAGTCCTGTTAGTAGTTTGAGAAGCTAATCTGATCTAATTAGCATCTGAAAGCACAGCACAGAGCTGTACAAGCTGTATGCAAATGAGAGTCTGAACCAGGAAGTGGCAGAGTATTTCATTCATGCATTGACTGAAACTCTGAAGGGAGACAACTCCTTTAAGCCCCTGCTTATTATGGGTTAAGGAGGTCGGTGAGCGGTCTTATCGGTGATGGACAGCTATCTCCGTATACACAGTTATACAAGGAAGGCTGTCTATCACAGATAACCCGCCCACTGGACTCCCTAGAATAAGCAAGGATTTAAATAAAATACAATTTCTACTGAATTTCTCCATACAAAACAAATCTCCTCTACTCATCCTGCTCTAACATGGAGTCCGCAGATCAGATAGTGAGGTCCAATGTAACAAGTCCCCTTGAAGCATGAGATTTTTTTGTGCTGTTGACGCGAACCTCAATGAAGGATAAAGCAACACCTGTTTAAAGGGAACCTGTCCCATAGGTTATGCCCCCCTTGCTGAGGACAGCACAAGCTAGTGTCAGACCTGCTGTTTCCAGCGCTGTGTCCCTTATTCTGTAAGATGCTGCAGTTTTAGAGTATTTAATGCTCAAATCTTATTCATGACCACCAAAGGCTAGCCCCGCCCACCTGGCAGTTATGAACATGTCTACCTATTTAAAGTAATAGGTTAGTCAGTTGTGAGGTGGGCGGGGCTAGCCTCTGATGGGCGGGGTATTTATTATCTGTCTTCATGTCTCTTTTCGGGCTGAAAACTGCAGATATGAGCACTAAATGCTCTAAAACTGCAGCATCTTACAGAATAAGGGACACAGGGCTGGAAACAGCAGGTCTGACACTAGCTTGTGCTGTCCTCAGCAAGGGGGGCATAAACTATGTGACAGGTTCCCTTTAAGCAGCATGAATAGCCAAAAAAAACTTAAAAGGGTACTCTCATTTCAATGATTAGCGTTAAGGCGGCAAAGACAAAGGAAGACTAATAAAAAATATATGTTGCTTTTCTGATTTTGCTTCTTTTCCAGGTTAGAGCAGTTCTTATTTCCTGCTTTAGTACACAAGCTTCCCTGGAAGTGGCCGGGATGGTGATGTCACAGGACCTAATTTTAGGTAACCCTTTAGTGCCCTGCAGACTTCTGCCTTCTTACCAATGTCCCTCTAACTGGCTCAGCTAGGAATGGAAGGACATTAGCGCTGGAGAAGTGCCCACAGCCTAAACTGCAAGTGGGAGCCTGAAACTGTAGATCCTGAACAGTGAACCGTCGTAAGCCTGACAGGAGTGGAGCCTGAATGGAGAACCGCCCACAGCCTGAACAGGAAGTGGAGCCTAAAGCTGAGAATGCCCGCCTGAAGGAAGGGGAGCCTAAGCTAGAAACCGTCCACAGCCTGAACACGAAGTGGGAGCCTGAAACTGTAGAATTGCCCTGAACCTGACCAGGAAGTGGGAGCCTGAAGCTGGAGAACCGTCCACAGCCTGAACACGAAGTGGGAGCCTGAAGCTGTTAGAACCGCCCTAAGCCTGAGCAGGAAGTGGGAGCCTGAAGCTGAGAACCGTCCACAGCCTGAGCAGGAAGTGGGAGCCTGAAGCTGTTGAACCGTCCTAAGCCTGAGCAGGAAGTGGGAGCCTGAAGCTGGAAACGTCACCACAGCCTGAGCAGAAAGTGGGAGACTGAAGCTGGAGAACCGCTCACAGCCTGAGCAGGAAGTGGGAGCCTGAAGCTGTAGACCCAGCCCACAGCCTGAGCAGGAAGTGAGAGCCTGAAGCTGTAGACCCACCCACAGCCTGAGCAGGAAGTGGGAGCCTGAAGTGGAGAACCGCCCACAGCCTGACCAGGAAGTGAGAGCCTGAAGCTGTAGACCCCGCCCACAGCCTGAGCAGGAAGTGAGAGCCTGTGAAGCTGGGAGAACCGCCCACAGCATCCTGGAGCAGGAAGTGGGAGCCTGAAGCTGGAGAACGCCCACAGCCTGAGCAGGAAGTGGAGCCTGTAAGCTGGAGAACCGCCCACAGCCTGAGCAGGAAGTGGAAGCCTGAAGCTGGAGAACCGCCCACAGCCTGAACAGAAAGAGCCCGAAGCTGGAGAACCGCCCACAGCCTGAGCAGGAAGTGGGAGCCTGAAGCTGCAGAACCGCCCACAGCCTGAGCAGGAAGTGGGAGCCTGAAGCTGGAGAACCGCCCACAGCTGAGCAGGAAGTGGAGCCTGAAGCTGGAAAACGCCCACAGCCTGAGCAGGAAGTGGGAGCCTGTAGGCTGGAGAACCGCCCACAGCCTGAGCAAGAAGTGGGAGCCTGAAGCTGGAGAACCGCCCACAGCCCTGAGCAGGAAGTGGGAGCCTGAGCTGGAGAACCACCCACAGCCTGAGCAGGAGTGGGAGCCTGAAGCTGGAGAACCGCCCACAGCCTGAGCAGGAAGTGGGAGCCTGAAGCTGGAGAACCGCCCACAGCCTGAGCAGGAAGTGGGAGGCTGAAGCTGGAGAACCGCCCAGAGCCGGAGCAGGAAGTGGGAGGCTGAAGCTGGTAGAAACCGCCCACAGCTCTGAGCAGGAAGTGGGGAGCCTGAAGCTGGAGAACCGCCACCAGCCTGAGCAGGAAGTGGGAGCCTGAAGCTGGAGAACCGCCCACAGCCTGAGCAGGAAGTGGGAGCCTGCAGCTGGCTGTGAAGGACAGGTTCTATAAAACAGCTTGGTGAGAGACCCCATCTAAAGCTTTAGGTATTATCATTCTTCTGAATCATGGTGAATGGCTGTTTAAGCCTGCACCACCAAGACAGATTCCCTTTCCATGATTATCTGGTCTTAACCAGTGTCCACACAATGAGTAGAGACTTACCACAGGATCTGCAGGGTGGAATACATTAAACAAACGATTACAAATAGCTCTAGGTAAAATATGATCTTGAGTTCCGCGATTTCCAGGGCGAATTCCACGCAACGCCAAGAATACTGCTAGGGGCGACCCCATGCAGAAAAAATTCTCAACCTAAAAGGGGTTCATGCAGGTAGATAGTGAGTCAAATTATAAATGTGCTATGTATATACCGTATTACAAGAAAAAAATAAATCCACTTAGCACTAAATCATTAACACCACATACTGACTGCCAAACTGTGCTTTGTTGGTATTAAGATTTTTTTTTTTTATATATCTTACATAATTTATGTAACATGTATCACAAAGTAAGGAATGGACTAAACACTACTTTTGTAATAAAGGGAATCTGTCAACCAAAAGGAGGACAAAATCCATTTATCAGTTTCACTGTAGTTTTTTTAATACATTCTAACTTTAGGACTGCGACAGGCTCATTCACACGACTCAATCTACATCTGTAGGCTACAGAAAATGTTTAATGCCATGAACCTGGAATAAAAAATAATAATAATTAAACATATGTGCATAGAGCCAAGTGAACAAGTCTTTAAAGGGAATGTGTCATCAAAAATGAATTATTGTTTAACTCACATTTTTATGTTCAACACATTTAAGAATTTTTGGTTTTTTTTTTTACTTTTCCATATCACCTTCAATATTTTTTAATAATTCTTAAGTCCTGCAGTTTTCACTTTGGCCACTAGACCTTATAATAGACTGACACTTCCTGTTCTGTACAGAAAGATTCTCAGTTGTCTGCTCATTATCAGCACAAAGAGGGTCAAACTGAAAGGAGACACCAGTGAATAGATAACAGGACCCACCAGTCACAAGAGGAGATGTCACAGTTCACCCTTTCACCTCCCTGCACAGTGACTTCTTCCCAGGTCACAGAGCAGGACAAGAAAACTCTCCTATAGAAGTGAATGGGACGGAGTCAGTCTTAAGTCTCCTATGTGCATGAAGCTACTGTAAAGCCTCTCTCTGACTGCTGTTAAAGCAGTGCAAACAAGGCCTAGTGGCCAAAGTGAAAACTGCAAGACTTATGAATTAAAAAATATTGAAAGTGATATGAAAAATTAAAAAAAAAAAAAATTTCCTAAAAATGTGTTTATCATAAAAATGGGACTTAAAACAAGATCATTTTTTGATGCACTTTCCCCTTTTAAAAGGGGGTTTTATCACCACAAACATTGATAGCAAATTGATAGGTGTGTGATAGATGCAACCACTTGGTTGTTCTCGGAACTCCCATTGAAATGGTGAATAACCATGCAAGCACAGTCATGCCTCTAGTTTGATCCAGTTCAAGGCAGTTTCAGGTGGGCGTTCTGGAGATGATGTGGGGCCCCCAAGGTTTTTAGCACACGATAAACATTGATGCATTATATCGATAGGAAAAAATGTTTGTGATAAGAAAACCCTTTAAAAGGGGTCTCCCAGTTTATAAAAGGATAGGACATTGACTCTGATTGTTGAGATGTGACCTGAGAATGAAGGGGCTGCATTGGCAATTTATCACAGAGTCCCCTCCTAAATTTTTCCTGCCACAGCGACTATTATGCATTTTTTTGCTTGTAATGCCCCCACCATGCAGTGAAAGACTGAAGAGGCTGCTGCAGCATTAGAGGGGTTTTGCCATGAAGCAAATCCTTTTCTATGGCCGGCTTCTAAAAGGCTAGGAGGCGTCTTCAGAGAACGGGGAAAGGGACGCACTTGCGCTGTGCTCCCTGTTCTTTACAATGGCACTCCAAATAGTTTGCAGGTGACCGATATAGTCAGAAAATCCCCTGACAGAATGGGGGTGAGCTGGGCACTGGCGGCCTCAGGGGAACGTTTTTTCCCTCATGGCAAAGCCCTTTAAACCGCATCAGGCCCATCCTTTTCTCCAAGACTAGGTGAGTGGTCAATAAAGGTTTGGAACATCATCCTCCCACAATTTCAATAAAAAGTGCTGGCACATACCAGCAATAGCAATCACTTTACAAAATGGGAAAAGCCCCAATAAATTATTCATTATCGGCTGGAGCTTTGCTTTTATTTTTATCCACTAAATTTATACAACTTCTTTTAAAAATGAATATGCAAAGATGATAGAAATATTTAAATATTGGGTTTAAAGAAAGAATATTAAAAAATCAAAAACGGTTCTAAAAAATAACACATTTACACAAAGCAGTATTGGTACAAAGCAAAAACCCCCGTTAGGGGACTTCTACCATTTTTTTGTTTTTTTACTAGACGGTTACAAGACCCCCTCACTCCCAGAATGCCACTTGCCTTAAATTTTAAAACGGGAGCATTCGGGCTCTTGAGTCCGTGTAATCGATCTTCCAGTTCTTTTAACCTATAAGAAAGGTTAATTTTTTTAAAAAAAAGTTTTGACAGCACTCAAACCTTCAAATTCAAATGATCCCAACCGTGTAAAGTTGCTTTGACAAAGCGAACAAAACCGAGGGAGCAGGCGCATATAAATCATACGCCAGCCTAAATTTGTGACGGTATACAAGGCATGTTCACAACGGCTGAAAATGAGGCGTATTTCGGTCCCGTATTACGCGCCAAAGTGCGCCAATTACGAGCCGAAAATAGGTCAATTCATGTACACGGTTTAATTCACTGTTCTCATAGAGGAACTATGGATTACGACTTCATTCTCCCCGCCGTGCGACAGAAGCCAGGGGGAGAGGATAATTCAATATGGATCACTTCTTCTAGCGGCGTATACGCGACCGCTAGCAGTGATTGTCTGTGGGCGGCGAAGTGCGGCCCCCTGCTTATCCCCGCTCCACCGCCCCGTCCAAAGGCGTAATTGCGGGGCGTTAATTACGGCCTGCAATTAAAGCCGTATGTAGAACATTAGCCTACCGCTTCGCCCACCAGCCAGGAATTGCTGACCTGACAACTTTCCAACTGGCACTACCTTCAGAAACACAGCCAAGCACACAGTGCTTCAGGTAGAGTCATCTTTCTTCTTGGGAGCCTCTACCGAGATGCAAACATATTGTGAACTACATGCATGAGACTACGTTCGTATCAACAGCACCTTGTGTGAAATAGCACGTACATGATTTGGAAAGGACAATATTTAAAGTTAAAGGGGTTTTTTCATCATACCATGAAGATTTCTAACTGGAAGCTGTAGAAGCTGCATCATGCTTCGTGTGCGCGTCTATAGTAGTGATAGAACATAGCTCTGTCTGTTCTTCGCAATTCCTGTAACACTGACAACACCGTGCAATAAGATTTATAAAGTGAGTACTTCCGGTGTAAAGTTCTAAGAGTGTTTACTTAGCTCAAAAAGATGCTGTCAAAGTCATGGTTACATAGAGATAAGATCTCTGCAAGAGGCTAACTCACAATTGGTGTGGCTGTCGAGTATGGCATAGTACAAGGCACTGTTTTTCAGCCGGTCTTCTGTTTTGAAACCGGCTGAAAAACTTTTACACGGCTCCTTATATGGACAAATCCCATGCAGGGTCCTAACTGCACGGGATTTGTCCGACCAAGGCGTCCGAAAAAGTGTCGAGCATTCTACATGGTTTCGGGGAGAATAATAAATATGCTATGTGAAGGGGGGAGGGGCTTGTTTTCTCGCTAAACGGTAAAGCAGAATACGGTTCAGATAAACCGAAACTGGTTTTGTTCTGTGTCCGTATCTGGTTTTTCTAGTGACTGGTCCTAACTAGGACGACCCCGGGCTCTAGAGCAATGAGCAGGGAGAGGTGAGAGATGGTCATAACCAGAAACTTGTGTGCACTAAGGGGAGATGAAATCTTTATCTCCTGATCAAAGCAAAATCAACAAAGTAATGTATTTAGAGTAAAAATTTTCAATTTGCTGTCATACATGTTATAAAGCTAATCACTGTAGTCGAGAAAAACCACTTTTAAGGGCACAGCTAAGCTACTCGTGTATGAGCTACTGGTTGAACAGCATAGCATATCGACAAGAGCTGGGTCAGTAACATTAGCAATTGTTTATTTAACATGCTGCCACAGGATGAATCTCAGCCGCTGAGCTGCCACTTTTAGGGGCATTCCAAGATTGCTGTTGGTAAACAGAGGGCTTGACCCACTACTTGACGGTTCATTGTACTTAATGTGAATCAGAGGGCTTTGTTCTCATAACAATAACGTGCCTCCGTGTTACACGGGCACAGGACAAAATACAAGTGGTGCACAAGCAGGGCCGGGGAGGATGGCTTTTATCCGCGGTTTAGAGTTCTCCCTTCAATTCACGTGTGCATATTTCTGTCGAAACCGGACGGAAAAATGAATCATCTACAATGTTTTCTCGGTATCGCGGCGACGGCGGTCTGAAAAAACCGAATCCAGGGCAGAAAACTGTGCTGTGGGGACTTGTGCTCAAGATTCTATAAAGCCCTTGTAAAAGGTTTGCCACGAACCCTCAAATTTACAGCTCTTAAGTATTAGGTGTGATCCTTACCGTCTTATTGCCAGTCTTGGGAGAAGGAGCTGACAGGACCTGATCACAGTATGAACAGTGGTACAAGTGTTTCTACTTAAACCCATAAAGCCGTCATGGCTGTAAAGCCAAGAAACTGGTTTCAAGGATGGTTATAGTTGCTTGTCGAGATGGTATAGGGTGCCATTTTGTGTTGCATAAATGTGTGGCGAGTACTCCAAACAGCTGCTGGCAGCTTGAGTTGCGGAGGTGGGTACCAGTCCCAGTTTGGTTGGGGATTAGCAGCACTCCAGACCCCTTTTGGACGGCGAGTGCTTACAGCATTTCGAGGACTGTTGGGGACTACTGTTCCCCGACTCCCCCGAGTTACTCTTGTTTGTGTTCCATTTCCCTCTCGATCTGTCATACGCAAAATGTCCTACATTAGGACACTTATTGCAGGCTGCAAAAGAACAGGTTCATTCAGCGTAAATGGAAAAGTCCCCCACGATCGTTGATTGCTCTCGGCATAATTCGCATGGAATGAGTGATAGGCCAGATACGGGGCTGTACACTACAGTCGTATTCTCAACATGGGCTCTTGGACTAACATATCTCTCGTCCTCAGGAGTTTGGGCTTTGACTAATTGGTTCATCAGGGACGACTTTTCGCACCGTTCTAATGATTACGTATTTGGGTGGGTTTTTTGGGTAGCCGTCCGTGGGAGGGATCGGAGAGCAGAGCTTTTGTATTGTGACCACCTCTCTCCTATCCTTTATTTTTTTGTTTTCTTCTTTCCGTGTCTCTTTCCGAGAAATGGAGTGTCGCCAGACAATCTCATAGTATACGGCTGAACACGGCCAGCATTATGTCAACACTCCCTAGTTTGTTGGGTTCAAATCGGAGAACTTCTGCCCCCTTTGGTATGGATCATTCTCCCTTTTTCATCGTATTCGACATTCGATCACAGCTGGTAGAAACCATTATGTTATGCATGTGTTTCGATTATGTTTGTATTCAAAGATGTCATAATTTACTTCATTGCCTTGTTAGTGTTCTTATTGAAAACTCAAACCTTTTGTAATAGAATTTAATACGGGCCAAAAATACCGGTGCGTGGGACAAGGCCTAAATAAATTATATTCAATTGGGGTTATTGTTTTATTTTGTGGGGGGGGAGGCCTGTGGTCCAATAAAAGAAAAGAAAAAACAGATCCCACCGCTGTTGCTCCCGATGCCCTAATCTTCTTGATTTGTGGGTTCTCGTCCTGATACGCTGAGGGGGCTCGCGCTTCATTGAGGGTAAATGAGCCCGAGCCACTCCTCTGTCTCGGGACAAGAACCCAGAGCAACAGAGGCGAGGGAGGAACTAGTTAAAGTGTGGGGTATTTTTTTTTCACCCGCCTTTGAGACTCACTTGGCCCCAATAAACAGTTAGTAATCTTAGTTTTACTAGACTAAAATTTTTCCCGAGTCCCAGACATGCAAATGAGAAAAATGTGGGTAACCTCCTAGCATGCATGCCTTCCCACTGGCATTGCCAACCACCAGGCTATGAGTTCTATAGGCACAAAACCATATTTGTAATATCATAAAATTCAGTCTGCTACAAACCGTTGTTTGGTCAGGCAAAGCTCTCGAAGTAGATGCTGTTCTTCGTAACTGATCCACTGGTCCTCCGGCTCCTCGTCCTGGTCCAGCTGTTCGTAGACGTGCACCGGATCCCACCCAGTCATGATGTCGTATGTAATGACACAACCCAGGGAGTGCGACACAATAGACACTTTGCCCCCTCGGTCTTCAAAGTCTGGGTTCCGGGAGCAGAACAGGTTGTACAGACGGTTCAGCTCCTGCTGTAATCCTTTCACTAACTGTGATAAAATACAAAAAAGCAGCAAATCACAGAGCGGCAAAACTCCAAATCATAATGAAAGACATGAGCATGCACCTTAATGTATGCACCTGGTCAAAAATAGTCCCCATACGAGATCGGGTTCTAACCTCAATCCTAAAACATACGTTGGGCCATCTATTTATCTTCAGCTTCATGAGGGTCATCTCCGCTTGGGAATGATCCAGTGAATAATCGGCAATATACAGAAACTTCATGGAGCGACACAACGGATCTATTTAAAGGGGTGTTCCCACCAAAGACTTTGATGACATATCCTATTGATACACCCAAATCTGAGAAGTGCAGTTTCCACCTCTAGGACTCTTATCTATTTCTGGACTGAGACCCCAAAAGTGATGGCTTAGAATGGAGATCTGATGACACTTACGCAACACTCTCCATTCTATTCTATGGGAGTTCCGGTACAGAGGAGCGCTGTGGTTCTTCTCCTAATTCTCCTCTATGGGAGTTCCCAGATAATGAGGAGCGCTGGTGTTTATTTCATTCTGTTTTGTGAGTTCCCAGTACAGAGGAGCGCTGTGTTTCTCATTTCCTCTATGGGAGTTCCCAGTTCTGAGGAGAGCTGTGTTCTCTCGCGATTATCACTGCTTAATGGGAGTTTATCCAGTACCAGAGGACAAGCGCTGGTTCTCGCCATTATACTCTATGGGAGCTTCCCCTGTACAGAGGAAGCGCTTTGTTCTCTCATTCTCTCGCCTCTATGGGAGTTACCCATTACAGTAAGGAGCCGTGTGTTCTTCCTCATTCTCTCTATGGGAGTTCCAGTCAGGGGAGGCTGTGTTTCTCGCATTCTTCTTATAGGGGTGTTCCCAGTACAGAGGAATGCGCTTGGTATTTCACTGTGTCTCTCCATTCTCCACTCTTTGGGAGTTCCCTGTACAGAGGGCGCTGTGTTTATCCATTTCCTTCTCTATGGGAGTTCCCAGTACAGAGGAGCGCTGTGTACTTCTACATTGCTCTCTCTAATGCGTATATCCCAGTACAAGAGGAGCGGCTGTGTTCGCTCTCCTATTTCATCCTATATGGAGTTCACAGTTAGAGGAGCGCTGTGTTCTCTCATTCCTCTACTGGAGTTCCCTGTAACAGAGGAGCGCTGTGTTTCTCTCAACATTCTGTTCTATGGGGAAGTTCAGTACAGGGGTTAGTGCCTGTGTTCTCTTTATTTTCTGTTCTATGGGAAGTTCCAGAACAGGGGAGCGCTACTGGTTTCTCATCCATTTCTGTTCTATGGGAGCTCCAGAACAGGGGAGTGGAAAGGTTCAGCCGCACTCAAAACTTCTATAGAACAGAATGGAGTGCACCTGAGTGACAAGCTCTCCATTCTGAACGCTTGCATTTCGGAGGGCTCGTTAACCGCGACATGTCGCGGGTCTCGGAGGGGTAGGCTTCCTGCGTCCCATTATTACGTTTTGATGGCATATCCTATCAATATGCCATCAGAGTGCATGGTGCAAACAACTTTTAAAGTTAGGCTGTGTGAATTATTTACAGAGGCATTCATCACCCATAGGTGTCCAATTAAAAAAAAAAAAAAAAAAAAAAAAAAAAAAAAAGTTCACCGATTTTTTTTTTTTAATGGACTAAACAATTAGCATTCTGATTTATATCAGCCAGCTAGATCCTAAGGCAATCTTAAGTTGCTGTTGGTATGGTATATGGACCGTACCGTGGGGAGTTTTTACACTAACACCAACAGCTCACACAGACACACACACATCACACACACACACACACTCAAACTAAATTTACATTACATTTTCGGACAAAGGGAACGCAAGAAGTCCCAATATTGTACAGGTACTAACCGGAATATCCCCAATGATCTCAGTCATGGACAACCTAATGGGGGCATTTCTTAACACTTTGCTTTTGTGCTTTCCCTGAGAGGACTCTCAAGATGACACTCTAGGTCTCTGGACTAGCACATCTCATCTCTCATCCCATATTAGTGCCAGTTTAGAGGATCTGAACAGTCACGGTTATGCAATCTAGGCTCGGAGGACGACCAAGTGGTTTCCAGCCGAAGGCTATACTCTAGTGTGCACGGCCAGCAGCTTAGGAGGCCTCAGCCAACAAAGTGGGTGCGGGTGACACAGTTTAACAGCCTGACGAGGTCTCTGCGACTCAGCGAGCTGTTTTTTTCCCAGCCATTCTGGCACATGATGCTTGAAGCTCAATAATTGATGAGTTACAAGGCCGGGCTGGTGACACCGATACTCTTCAATAAGAAATTGCATTGTTTTTGTCTATCTAGCAGAACAAGAGCAAACATCATTGACACAGGCTTTCCAGTTCGCTTATTATACTGGCCGTGTAATGATGTCAGCACTGTTGTAGAACATTAGAACATGGGAGAAAAAAAAAAATCCCAGCTCCGTCTCTGCGCCACGTTCTTACAAAATGCGATTCGGGGTGATCATTACGCAGTGCAATCAATTTTAACTGACAGTGCGGGTGTGAAACTAAACACAAATGACATAAACTTACACATGATAAACTGCATTGTTGAAAGAACGGGTACCCTAAGACTATAAAACAGGCATCCTCAAACTGCGTCCCATCAGCTGTGGGATAAATATCAACACCCATCGCATGCACATTTATAATAATCCTTATAAGACAGTGGGCATGATGGGAGTTGGAGTTTCCCAACAGCAGAAGGGCCGCAGTTTGAGAATGCCTGCTTTATAAAAGCTCTAGCGGAAGATCAGTGAAAAGGATGATGGGAGATGTGTGAAAAAGTGGTCTCTGTTTTGGCAAAAATTGAATTGTTTTTGACACACATTTGCTCATGAAGAATCCTTGCTGAGGTCATGCATGGTTTTTGTTTGGCGCGCTCGGAGATATTGGTAAGCAAGGAACAAGGAGATTGCTGCGCTTGTGCAGGTCCATTCATTTCTATGGCAAACAAAGCTGAGCGAGTCTACTCTGGTATTTTCTGTACTCTCAGAAATAAATGGAGGAGAGCTGCGCAAGTGCAACCACCTCCCCCTTCTCTGTGAACTGGCCTCTTATTGGACTTTGCAAAGTGGCAGAACCGCATTCGGTAAAAAAAAACTGATTGTTCTCCAAAACTGAACTCTTGTTTTTCACACTTGGTCAGTTTTGTCCTAACCTTTAAGGAGGGCGGCCACCAGACAGACAGGGTGCGGCGTCGCCGGGCGCGCGAGAAACAGCGCTGGGATCGGTGCAGTTACAACACCTCCCTTGATCAAAGAGCCTTCCTGCAAGCCGGGGAGAGGGGGAACCCCGACCTGTGTTTAAACCCTTTGATTAGTGCGAGAGGGTTTCTGCTCTGTCGGGGTGTATCTAGAACACCACGGGTCTGACCGACAGCAGCCCTGTTGAACGTGCTCATGCACAGTCAGACCATGTCGGACCAGAGTAGCCCCAGTGCTGTGTTGTGTATCAAGCGGCAAGCTGACCAGGACAGACTGTGAGCTGTCTCTATTACACTATGCACTTGTGTCAGACTGAGGCAGCCAACAGGCCCTCTGTTGGACTTATGTTACAATTCCTCAATTTGCTTTTGACCCACCGAGTCTTGAGAAAGCAAATAGGATTTTAGCCAAGCCAGACTCCTCTTGAGACAACGCTGTTTCGGGATTTTTGTCCCTCTTCAGTGCAGAGCAGGCAAACGTCTGGCGGTGTGTGGGAGGGCATCGAGTAGCTCAGGAAGGGAAGTTTCTCTCCTTAAGGAGAGCACGAACCGAACGGGCTTGTAGAGTTTGTTTTGCCTTTTGGGCCCCTCTACTTGGGCATCTGCATATCAAAAGGGGCATTAGGGAAAGGGGGCTGAGACGCCCACAGGCGCCCTCTGTTGGATGTAACAAATCCTCAATTTGCAGATGCGAAGTAGAGGGCGAAAAGGCAAAACAAACTCTACAAGCCGTTCGTTCGGACAGATCTTCCCTTCCTGTGTCAGATTGACACAGATTATAATGTATTAGCATATATAAATATGCTAATACATTACTAAGTGTATAAAAAAAAAAAAAAAAAAAAAAAAAAACAGTTCTCCCTTCATGGGATTTTAAAAAAAATATGTAAAAACAAAAAGAAAAAAAAAAAAAAAAAAATAAAAATAAATATTTAATAAAAAATAATTGTTACACAAAAAAAACCTACATATATTAGGTAGCCACACGACCTTAATAACCTGCAGAATTCATCTAACAAGTTACTAAGTGTGAAATGTGAATGGCATAAATAATTGCAGATTTTTTTGTAAAAAATTTTTAAAAATATTTTTTGTTTTTTTAAAACATTTTTTACAAGTGATCTGAAACTACTCCACCATAAAGTACAACTCGTCTCGAATAAAATGAGGCCTCATACAACTGCGTCATTGAAAAAATAAAAAAAAGTTACAACTGTTGAAACGCAAAGAGGTATAAACTAAAAAAATGTTCTGGTCATTGACTACTTTTCAGGCCTGGGGCTTAAGGAGTTAAAGGGGTATTCCCAGCACAGCAAGTGCTGCTACAAGGGCCAATTACTGTAAAACATGCAATTTTCAATATGCATATTATTAAAAAATATGGATGTTTACCTAATATAGTCCTTTTTTGCACCTTCAACTTGATATCTTGTCTCCTTGGTAACCATCCACCACTGTGTGCTCTCAGTGGTAGCCTGTAATGTAGCGCTACCAAAAAGACTGTTTGAGAAATAGTTTCTGTGGCCTGGCTGGGGAGAGGAAAGGGGAGTGCGTGAGTCAAGGCGTCTCCGCTATCCTGGCCACAGGCAACATCACATTAATGCTGCATTAGCATATAGTGGTGGTCGGTTACCAAGGTTGTAGGTGCAAAAAAGGCCTGTATTAGGTAAAGCATACATTTTTTTTTTTTTAATCACGTGCATTTTGAAACCTGCTTACTTCACAGAAATTGTCCCTTTTATCAGCACTTGCTGGGATGGGACTATTGTGCAGCTTATAAACCCAGATTTAAGTACCCTATTAAGGGATCCCCCATTCAACTGAGAGCAGCTACAAATATCTCTCTCTGCGGATCCCGGCATGTCCGTTCATTATATTAGTAGCCCATTGATGCTAATAGCAATACTGTAATGCTTCATCTTCCTGCGACGGTGCTACGGGGGTGAACTGGGCTCCCTCACTGATTGGAGTTGATCAAAGGGATAATCCTTTAATTATTATATAGGTGGCGGAAAGTTCTAACACTAAAGGGACGGTCCAAACAATTTTTTTTTTTTTTACTTATGTGATGGTAGAAACCTGGGAACATAACTAACCTGAATCCTGCAGACATTTCTAGCCAAACTTCCACTATGTAGCACTTTCGGATCTATAAGACTTCAGCTCAAAAGCAAAATTTTGGCTAAAGAGAAATCATCTACATCCCAATATATATGGCTCACTGCCAAAATCCTCCTTTATAGATGCTAGCTTTATAATCCTGTACGCTCGGAGAAGGGAAGAAAGTCACACCCTCAATGTTATGGAAACCAGCAAGAAAACAGCTGGTACTCAAATCTACAGGGAATGGCCGACTGATCGACTCCATAAAACGGCTCAGGTGTGCTATAAAAGTGGCAGAATGTTTCAAGACTTCTCGGTAGTGATGGAAAACACTATGTTTTACTTACCTCGTCTCTGTACAGAGGGCTGGTGTAGTACATAATGTCCATTGCGCTGCTATTCAGCATATCCCGAATTCCACGCACCTTATCCGGGGTAATAGAATCTACCGTATCTACAGAAGCGAGATAATATTCATTGGTACATTTACCTGCATTCAGTAATGCCATCAAAATTAAACTCAAAAACTAGTTACAGGCAGTCCCCCGACTTACATCTGTCCCTAGTTACAAATGGAGATTTATGGGGCATGCTGGCACTTTTAGTTCTACGTTCCACAGCAGATAGTAGCTGTGGAACGACAAGTTCCAGCATGCCACAGCAGCATGAGGTGAAATCTTCTTAAAGGGGCACAGACAGCAAAACAAATATAAAAACCCTATCCAAAACTTAAAAAAAAAAAAAAGAAAAAGATTATTGTGCTGTAGTTACATTTAATAAATAGGCAGTCCCCTACTTACATCGTTCCGACTTACATACGTCCCCTAGTTACAAACGGAGACTTATGTGGCTGACATTCAACACTGAGTCACGCCCCATGATAACCAAGTGCCAGCATGCCACCGCTGCACATGAGATACAGAACGTTAGGTGAACTCTTCTAAAAAAAAAAAAAAAAAAAAAAAGGCACAGGCAGCAAAACAAATGTAAAAACTGTTCTCTTCACTATCCAAAACAAAAAAAAAAAAAACTTTTGTGCTGAGTTACATTTAATAAATATACCTGTTCCGACTTACTTACAATTTCAACTTAAGAACAAACCTACAGTCCCTATCCCGTTTGTAACCCGGGGACTGCCTGTATATCTGTTCCAACTAACATACAAATTGAACTTTAGGGACTATAGGCTTGTTCTTAAGTTTTGTTTTGGATAATGCAGGGAAGGCTTTTTAAATTTTGTTTTGCTGTCTGTGCCCCTGTTAGGAAGATTTCACCTCATGTGCTGATGTGGCGTGCTGGAACTTGTCATTCCACAGCTACATCTGCTGTGGGACATAGAACTACAAGTGCCAGCATTACCCATAAGTCTCCGTTAGTAACAAAGGACAGATGTTCGTAACACAGAGACTGCCTGTATTTATGGTTTCATTTATTATGTGTGTGATAGCTCCATTCTATTCTACAGCGCTATACAGAGACTGTCATTCACAGCATCTGTCCCTATAGGGGCTCCTGATCTAAATTTCAGATTAACTTGTTTTTTTGGAGTGCGATGAAGACCAGACAACCTGGAAGAAACCCCCACAAAAACAGGTAGAACCCAGGACTGTTGCAAGACAACAGTGCTAACCACCGAGGTGCCACGCTGCCCCGTGCCATCCACAGAGTATAGATCACGTACACTCGCCATCCTACGATCCTCTCAATAGCCTTAAAATTACTATATTCACTGATGAAAACCCTATATAATCAATGCGGCTACAGAGAACATCTTGCTACCTTTTCATCCTCCTGTTTGTTTTTAATGTGTCCTGTTGCACTACAGTCCCTACAGGTCATCGTGCCCGGTTGCACAAGGACAGGCCTTTGCAACAAATGGGAACACTATTCTTGTCTGAATTATCACAAAATAAATTATTAATAAAGTTTCAGAGAGAAAAAAGTTTTTTTTTTCCTCCGAGACTCCGTGTAGAATAGGAAGAATCAAAATGCGGCAGATTAAAGACAGGTGCTGTTATTTTGGAGAAAGAGCCATATTTAGAAAGATGCACCAAATCAATCTCACAACACCCATGTGGTGATTAATCTGGTGAAAGTTGCATAAGGGTGCTTTCACACTGTGTATTTTTGATGCGTTTTTTCAATGCGTTTTTTCTGCTGTAAGGCACAGCAATTACTGCTGTGCATTGCGGCACAAAAATCGCGGCAAAAATTGCGGAAAATTCGCTGTAATTACTGCGATTTTTGCCGTGATTTTTGTGCAGCAATGCACAGCCCTAATTTCTGTGCCTTCCTGCATAAAAAACGCATTGAAAAAACGCATCAAAAACGCACCATGTGAAAGCACCCGAAGTGTTGTTCAGTTTTATGCTACAGGGAGTTGTCTAACGCAGAGGTCCCCAACTCCAGTCCTCAAGTCTAACCAACAGGTCATGTTTTCAGGATTTCCTCAGTATTGCACCGGCGATTTCATTATTGTCAGTGCATTCTGTGGGATACCCTGAAAACATGACCTGTGGGTTTACCTTGTGGACTGGTGTTGGGTTTCACTGGTTTAACAGGAGAGGTAGAAAAGCAAAAAAAAAAAAAAAAAAAAAAACACAAACAACACAATCTAAGGGTATGTTCCCACGGCAAAATTTCGGCACGCATTTGCACTCAAATATGAGCGAGATGCACGCTGAAATTACGGTAATCCATAGCTCATATAGAGAACTATGGATTACTCCTCCTCTCCCCGCTCGTACAATACGATCGTATTGTACGCGTGGGGAGATAAGCGACATGTCAATTATTCGCGACGAATACTTGCCACGAGTAATGAATGTCAATGGGGCCGACGGGCTAATACGTGGGAGTACGTGCGTATCAGCGCGAGCTCCCGAAAGACACAATGTACTGCGGCATGTACTGTACATGCCGCAGTACATCGTGTGAACATACCCTAAAATGGGACCAGGCTGGGGGGAAAAAAAACTCAAAAAAGTTCTTTACCTACCTGTCCCCGGCTGCTCTGGGGCTCTCTAGCAATCGGCTCCAAGTCACCTCTGGGTTCTCATCCCGACACAGAGGAGAGGCTCACTACACAGCATTCACTTACAATGGAGCACAAGCCTCTCCTGTGCGCCAGAATCGCAACCTGGAAGTTAGGAGGGGTGGATCACTGAGGTTCTTCAGAGCAGCAGCAATGGAGGACAGATAAGTACATATAATTTTGATATATTTTTTTTTTTTACCCAGCATTGCCCCATTTCAGATTCATTTTTTTTGTCCAAGCAACTCCTTTAATTTAGCACAATACTGATAATTGTGACCAAGCGTTCTGCATTCTCTTGTGCTTGCCATGGTAGCTGTAACAAACATAAAAGTGCACATACATCCTATCAAGCGACCAGTCCTAAAACTGTGGAAGTCACATGACACGATGTTACGCAGTTCAGTCTATTGATACTATCATAGCAACCCCAGAGCAAGCAGAAGTGTCAATATAGGAGAGTTTTCTGGTTACCTCCGTCCAGAGCAAGCTTGGAACGCCATTCCACAGGAAGGAACTCAACATGCTCTGAAGTCTGATCAGAAAAGTGCTTCTCTTCAATCTTTCTGGCAGTCTCTCTCATCCTGTAACCATAGACACAATACATAAATTATGCACTTGACGATACGTTCATGCAAGTTGAATTTCACAAATTCGACGAGTGGTTTCATTAGGATTCAATGGCGGGGATTAGTCTGCAAGGTTGGAGTTTCCTCATTTTCAGAAATTGAGAGAATCAAAGGAAAAAGTCTATTTTCCAGATGTATTGTAGGGACTAAAATAGCAATAAATTTGCCGATAGTCCCGACCAAGTAGGTTTGTCAAGAACGTTCAATCTCGACTTCAAGATTTATCAGGGAAGAAAAAAAACAATTGAAAATACAAAAAAAAAAAAAACAAAACAACTTACATAGCTGTATTTTTGATAATTCTTCCTTGGTCCATTTTCTGCCCAATGCCATGCACAACAAAAACTATGTGGGTGGTGTCGACAGGTTTGTCCTCGTACGTAGCTTCTTCAACATAACCTCTGTGGAGTCTGGTCCCACTGCTCGAAGCTGCAAAAATATTAACCGCATAAAATATTAAAAAAAATAAAAAATAAAAAGACACATATACCTGGGCCTGAAATGTTTATATCAGATCATAAATCAAGTGCACATGAATGTGTTTCAATGCCCTGCACAATGGAAAGACAATGCTGGGCCACAGGTCCTTCAATCTGATGGGGGCCACAGCCACATGGCATCAGTGCTGAAAATATCCCTCTGAAGGACCAATATGTGGTTAACCCAGTAGAATACCAGTTTAAAGGGGTTGTCCATTTCTTTAAAGAAAGAAAAAATTCATTCTGCACGCACGCACATCACCGTTTGGAAGGGAACAACTCTGAACGGTGATGTACATGACCGCTACAGCCAATCGGAGGCTGCAGCAGTGACGGTCCAGGGCAGAAATACAAGAATGAAAACAGAAGTCCGGGGGGGGGAGGGGGGAAAAA